>SRMA01025911.1:4049-94008 GCA_007224835.1 Danionella cerebrum | reverse complement strand
CAAAAACAACGGACAAGCCTCTGTCACCCAAAAGCCCGTCGCTGACACAGCTACACCGGCGTGATGAGATGTGTATAAGAGACAGATCCAGTAACTACGTCTTTGATTTAGCTTTAATTACAACTCCAGAAAGTTGTGCCACATTCACAGAACTCAAATATGGAATATTTCAAACAATGGCTTCCTTTTACAATAAAATGGCCCTCTTATAACTACATAAGGTGGCTCTCGGGGCTTAAGTTGTGGATCAGTTGTGTGTAACTGAAGCTTATAATGTTGCTACACACTGGTTCAGATGCAGTAAAGACACATGCTGAGACAGACCAGGAGCTCTGTATGTGGTGCAGGAGAGGAGGCCACTTTGATGATGGGGTAAAATATGATTCCTGTCCAAGGTGCCATTTTCCTGAGAACAAAACCTCCTATCTTCCCTCATCCGCATCATCAGCATCTGTGTCTCTGTCATTGGTGTCATTGAAGCTTTTTTAGTTTTTCTCAAAGTAAACAGATTTTTGAATGTTTTTCACACATTTGACCCTATAACATTAATAAAATGTACAGAAGAAAAAGTAAAGGGGATATGCATCCAATTATATAATTTGTTAGGGCTTATAAAGAGTAAAAATGGTTATTTAGGAAGTAAAAAATCATGCTGAATAAGCCTATGCATGTATGTCTTAAATGTAGAATTGTGGTTAATGATAACAATCCACAATGAAAATAATTTACAAATTTACATCTCATTACTGATTATCAAAAATCAGACACATTGCAGAGCTAATGACATGCGAAATGACTTTTTTATTGAAAGTGAATTGGCAAAATATGTTGTATGTGTACAATACATGTTAAAATATTAAATGGTTTCATTCAAAACTGTAAACATGCAAAATTCAAAAATTGAGATTGTTTTACAATCAATTATTGAATGCTATTTCACTATACGCTTAATTGATTAATTAAAAAAATTATTAAGGAAATACAGACCTACTGCTGACCCTTCAAAATGCTACGAAAAATGATATATGACCTATTTTCAGCAAACTACATGGTTCTAATCACTGACACCTTGTAGTAAACAATTCCCACAATGCAATGTGTGTAAGTAAGCTGCTCAACAGACATACACACTGTAATATAAACAATCCCACATGGAAAAGAGAAATTGAAGGAGAAAAGTAACTTTTTTTGAAGTTATGCATTAGATGAAAACATTGTATTTGGTTTATTTATTAACCAGTTTTTTTTTTTTCTAAAACTGCCTTCCAAGGCATACTTATCAGATGAGCTGGGCAGTAAGTTTGAAAGTGTGTGAAAACCAGTAAGTGAGGTGTACTTGGATGACCTATGTATGGTAATAATATGTGCCATTCAAACTGAGTGACAAAAAAATGCTCAAAAGTTGCTAAACACATAAAAAAAGATTAGTACTTCTAATGTTTCTATATCCAATAAAATTGCATTCACCATACACTTGCATGCAATGGATCCATTAATTATACTTGTGTGTTTATTCTTTGTAATTACAACAGCTGCAAACCCAAGTCCAGAATGGAATAAAAAGAGATGATGGTAAAATCTGACAGAAATTGACCAAAAAGTCTTGAGCATTACACAATCTTGCTTTGAAAGACTCCTGCTCAGCGCTAAATAAATAATCTGGACGGCATAAACTCTGTGAACTACATAACCTGACCTCTCTTTAAAGTAGCACAGAACCCTGAGAGTACAGGCCTCCCAGAGAGAGAAAGAGAGGGGGCAGCAGAAAGAGGGCAGGGGCACAGATGTGGGGCTCAAAGCGGGCCACCCCCAGAGCTTGCGAGGGGAATTCTAATCACCCTGTAGTATTTCAATGGAGTGCCAAGATGAACAGTCGCTCACATGTGTACACACACACACACAAACAGATACACAATCTCTCACCCACACTCAAAGGCATGTTTGCCTTAAGTCACATTCTAAATTGGATCCCAGGAGCTTTTTCTCTACCTTGTTCACCAAAGGCATTGTGTATGTTTTCTGGGTATTCAGCATATGGCGGGTAACCCAAGTGCTCTTTAGCACAAGCATTGGCACATTGTTTCAAGAACTAGTTGTTGTGTCATTGTTTTTTGTCTTCAGGTATTTCCCACTAAGAGTGCCATTAAAAGAAATTCAATGAGTAAAAAGAATGAAAAAGAATCACCTTTGTAGTAAAAAGCAGCAATCAATGGTATTTAAAACGCACACAATGAATGAATGAATCTCAATGAATGAATATAAAATCAAGTAGCCAAGGTACAAAGACTCTATTTGTTAAATAATGGGTACTCTCTGAACTTCTGTAGTGGTGTAAACTGTAAAAGATGCTACCAGAGCATCAAGAAGTTCTTTCTTGCCAGGAAACAGGTACTTGTCTGACTTCATTGTGCAAACTGGGTGTAAGGAATTATTATGTGGGGTTGTTCTTCAGGAGTTGGGCTTGACTTAGGCATTCCAAGAGACTTTGGTCAAGTTTATCATCTTCATGAGACCAGTTTGGGATAGTCCCTTTAGATTTTAACAAGACTGTGAATTAGAGTAGAAGAACTTGACTGGCCTTGGGTCCTCGTTTTAGAGGGAAAACTTTAGCCAAGCTGACACGGTGGCACAGTGGTTAGCACTCTGGCCTTTCAGTGAGAATGTTTTCGGTTCAAGCCTCATCTGTGACTTTTCTATGAGGAGCATATTCTCCCTGTGCTTGCATGGGTCTCCTCTGGGTTCTCAGGATTCCTGCCCGAAGTGGGCTAGGGACCCTCATGACCCCGAAAGGGAACAAGCAGGAAAAAAAAAATGAATGAATGTATGAACTTGAGCCAAGAAAAGAGATCTTGTCTAACATCAGTGCCCGGAGATGGGCTTGGCTTTGGCTTTCCAAGAGATTTTGGAGAGATCTATGCCTGCCATCTTTGTGCAACCAGTTTGGAATGTCCCCTTTAAATTTCATGAAACATGACTGTTCATCAGAGCAGAACAACTTATCAGGCCTTGAGTCCTGACTTGAGTCCTGACAAGATATCACATCTGAACCTTCTCAGAAGCGTTGTTTTATTACCAAAGGGTAGACTGACTTCATATTAAACACAAGAAGGTGACTTGTTTCTGGCAGATGACCTTTGGTGATTTAAAGTAATTCATACTTATTTTCACAATGCATACTGCTTTTGAATGGTCACATTGTACTTGTGTAGATTTCTGGCTGTGGTCAAAACATCTCAGGGTGATTGAACATTCTATATTCCACATGGGACTGTGTTTGAGTGTTAAAGTGAGCCTCTGTTGATCTGGTTAGGCTATGCACATCTTAGTCTATTGCATCAAGAGAGCCAGGAGAGGCTCTTTTACTACTGGCTTGAACTTTAGAGATGATGAATGACTGGGTAAATAGTATGATTTGCATTAGAAATTCTTTTCTGTACATTACAAATGATTCAGTGTCAGTGGTAGAAATTTTTGGTATTGAAGTGGTTCGCCAGTCAGCATTTTCAGGAAGACAGGACTCCAAATGTTATCTAATGATCTCAAGGCCGGAGTGCCATCTGAAGCTCATGACGACAAAGAAACACTGTTTGCATTGTGTTCACTTTCAGGTGGACAGTTTTCTGGCATCAAACCCTAATTTGTAACGGATGCTTGGTTTCCAACCTACAAACTGACCATCAACCCATAGGCTAAACTTTAGTGGGCACCGGGCACCCAAGGCCCATGATTCCAGCTGGCTTAATCAGAGACAGACAGGAAACAAATACATTTTGGCCATTTGCATTCACCCATGAACCCTCACCACCAGGAAACTGCACATCCACGTACGTGCTACACAATGCTGCACCTGAACACCCCTCATCCCTGCATCATTCAAAGCAACAGAACTACAGTGTTGAGACAAATACTTCTGTTTCACTCTTATATTTCTCTGTATGTCCCCAATTGGCATGATGTGATGCATGTTTTTGATTAATATGTTTTTAGTTTTTGGGTTTTTTTTTGCTGCAGTGAGTCTGAAGAAAACTTTTATTTGCATAACTAATCCAAGGAACCTATTTGTTTCTGTGGTTACTGATTCTAAAATCTGAAGAGAAAAGAAAATTAGTCAAGCAAGTAGGCTTTCAATCATTTCCCCATCATATGCATAGACTTTAAATAGAAACAGGAGTAAACAGCTGCCGTTCTGATCAAGCAAACACTCCAGAACCAAGTGTGAAAGCTCTCTTAGCTCTTCTATCTTTGGTACAACACCATTGAGGGATTGGGAGCAAAATTTAAACTTGGATTACTGGCACAATGTCAGAACATGTGCGCTTCCTGCAACAATCTTCAAAAATGAAAGAAAGCTCTTTAGAATTAGTCAACTGATTTGTTTGAATATCTATACAACATTGTGGCAAAACGCGAACTCAGTGGGCACTGGTTTATAAACTTTAAAATTGCAAACGGTAAAATCTTTAAATTATAATGGATACTAGGAAAACTCCCTCTCTTCATCACCATCTCTGCCTCTCTCTCTTTGTCTCTCTCTCTGTGGTTGGCAGCCGAAGTTAACATTTTGAGGGAGAATATTCCTCCCTCCAATAGTGGAGCGTAATTCATTTTCCATCTCTGTTCATTAATCATTGTTAAAATTAGTGATCCATTTCTTCCACTCTGCCATCTGCACTCAGCTTCGTTACAAACATGACACCTTCCCGCATAATAAAAGCTGACAGGCAAGAGGATGCCTTTCCAAATAGCTTTCTGCATATGTGCACCTCTACAACTGATGCTGTTGTCAAGACAAAAGTAGGTTATTTAAGCTCTCCAATTTACCAAGGCACACACACACACACACATGCAAACATCCACACGTCTGGCGCACACATATAATCATGCGGCTGCCAGACACTAAAGTATGTGAAGCATATAGGCCAGATGTAGATGTCCAACAACAAAGCACATATTTACATTAATAGCGCACTCATAGATCCCAACATCCAAGATTCTGTTTGTTTTCTTGCTAACTCTGTCTTTCTCTATTCTATGCATGTGTGCACAAACACGTATAAACATAATCTTATCTGGAATGTGAAGGCAAAAAAAACCCTGTGCGCACATAATTAAAGCTTAGCTAACGTCCCTAAGACGAGTAAAGTTATGAAATATCAGTTTTAACTTAACATCAGTGCCAGGACAACAATGGGCCTATTGTGATTCAATGTGCAGTTTACGTCCTCTGGAGTTTTATTCACCTTTCATTAACACATGCTTGTTGTTCTACCACGCCTTGAAGAAAAAAAAAGTCTTGGCCCACACCCAAGTGTAGCAACATTCTCATTTATTGAACTCTCACACTTGGGAGACAGAGCTCCTTCAATAAATAAGTAACTTTTTGTCACTTAAATAAACTAAACATATATTAAGAATTTGCAACTCTGCTGGTAATTCAAATAAATTCTCAAAAACAATGGTTTAAATGCAATATTTATAACAATGTTTACATTTTTATGCATTTTCCATTTTAAAGATGTTATTAAAGGACAGAAAAAAAGTGAAAATCTCTAAAGGTTTGCTGTCACTTTCTAACCAGACAGGCACTGATGCAACCCTAAAATCTTGGCCAATCAGAAAGGAGAACACGAAAGCAAACCCAATCAGACTAACTGTCAAATTCTTGATCTTTTTTCATTTAAAACAATTATTGTTTAATGTAATAATTATGACATATTTTACTCATTGAAAAAGTCTCTGTTGCTCTCCAGGACTTGAGGAGAAAATAAAGAATATTTGGTTCCACTAGTAACCCAGCAGATTACAGGTTCTCTTTAGTTTATTTTTGTTTGATATCCAGTATATGTCTCAAGGGGATATATGATTGGTTGTGCGGGGATTTTTATAATGCATTATAGATAGCATCTGATCGTGATATAAATATAAAAATTGAATGTATTGTTTAAATTAGGTATTCAAAGTTCAAGCATATTTTCTAGTTTTACATCCGCATTTTTTTTATATTTATATTAGCAAATTGTACAAATGCTAAAAAAATTGAGCAATAAAATCTATTTATTTTTTACATCCAGCCCAAATTACAAGGTGTGGCGTTAAGGTGAGTATTTAGTGCCTCTGCTGGCAAGGAGTTTTAGGTCTTGCTGATATAATGAGCAGCTTGGAGCAGATGATTCTCCCAGCTCCATCCTTTCAGATCCAAAGCAGAAGCCTATGTTTGCTTTCAGCAGGCCGGGGCTCCATTCTCTCCGCTCCCCCTTCCATCCCAGCAGAGTCCAAGGCTTCATGCAAGGCCTCCCAGGAGCCCTTGGCCAAAACCATTAATCTATATAATGCCCTCAAAGAGACGGGCTTCTTCACACCGCAGACAGCCAAACTGAAACAAGGGCACCAGCTACACAGTTGAGTCAGCTGTTCGCCCTGCTGTCAACATACACATGCACACGCACACGCACACACACACACACACACACACACACACACACACACAGAGAGATAACACAAAAAAAACGAATTCCTCTAATAAATTTCCACGAGACCATGATCATGAAAATGGAGCTATAGGGATTTGGGACCATGCTTATGTTGTGTTGACACCCTGAACATGACAAGAAAAAAAGCAGTTTCACTCAGTCTAAAACACACATCTCAACACGTCCATTCCCGGAGCACAAGTTTAATTTCAGGTCCTCAGCACATCTGAATTACTGAAAAACTGATGGTAGACAGGGGCCAGGCCCCCGCGGACTGATTAGCATCGTTTAAGAAAGTGCACAGCTTCGAGATGATCGCTCAGCCCACAAGATGGGTGGCCTCTCCTGCCTCAAGAAGTCAATATCTAGTAAACTCATTTGAATTGAACAGAGTGAAAAATCACTCAGAACCCGGGCCACTGTATACATTTCCCCTCTCCCCCTTGCACACATGTATTTATGTATTCGTCTTTCCCTTGCAGCATTTTTCTCTTTGTCTCCCACTAAGTGCTTTCAATGCTGGTCAGCATAGACTGCCAGAAGAGGTATGCCCATACATTAAGAGCAGAACAATGTTCTTTTTTCAGAGGTATGAAAATAATAATAAACAGAGCTATCCCCCTCCCTCTAAATTAGATAAGCCGTGCAAATGGCTTAAAATTTTGTAAAGCTTTTGAGAAAATCCTACTTATGGTTGCGAATCTGTGCCAAAAAGTTCATCTGGCCTGTAAATTTAAGCATGGATTACAAATATTCAAATCATGAGCTTACTGTTCAAATAAACATTTCCAACAGGGAGAAAAGTTGCAAGGCATACACTTTCAACATAATTCCCTGTCTGGCATCATCTACCCCTCACTCCTAATAAAACAAAACCCTTCCAAAAAAATTCAGGAGAGAAAAGAGGGAGTGGGGAGGAAAACAAAGGAGTTTAAAGTTCGCCTTTTCATTTTTCGGCAGACTGAATAAACATCGTTGATGAAATCTGTAATGGATGTAATTGTAACCACCTATACAACTGCAATCTGCTGTGTACAAGAGCGAGTGAGAGACATCGCAGGCAGAACACAGGCTGGGAAAGTGTAACAGATAGAGTTTAGATTTGAAAGGAAAAAGTACAAGTGAGAAAGAGAGAGAGAGAGGGAGAGCGAAAATCAAATAGCTTAGGCTGGTCAGCTGCTTCCCACATGGTAGAACAAGCAAAACCCAAAGTTACAATGATTCCAGCCTTCCTTGAATGTACCGCTTATTCATATTCATTCAAAACAGTAGGACTGACTCCAGTCCGGATGCTTTTACAACTTTAACCTTGACCTGGAGTCTTGATCTCACGTCTTTTGCCTCTCTCCTTCCGCCCAGAGAGAAGAAAAGGGAAAGTCTTTGTGATGACAGCCGGTGCTAGCTCAGAATTAGAATAGCCCCTATCATTCCAAAAGCAAGAGTGCCATATTAAAGTCTTCCACATTTGTAAAATTGCAAACAGATGCAACTCAAGTACCTGCAAACAATCTGCCAAGACCAATTTCTAAAGGGAGATTTCCAAATATGTGGAAGTCATTAGGACGCGCATTATTTTTGCGATGAGCAGGAGGCTGGAGCCGGTCTAGAGGCAGATGGGTGCTGCTTTTATTTAGCCAGAAAAAAAGGCCTTCGTGTTGTTCCATCCTAAATGAAGATATACAAAGCCAAGAAAACAATTATACCCCAAATATTGATCATTCAAAGACAACAAAAGAATGTATGATTTCCTTGTCTCATTAAACAATCTTCCATCTTTATGTTTCTTTCTCTTGCTTTGTTGTTCGTATAAAAATCTGACACACTGTCAAATAACCTAAAAAAGCCTTTTACAACCAACCACAATTTCTCTAAAATGATCACCTCCTGACGCTTTCTCTTATTTTATATAACTTTTTTTGTTGCAGGGGGGTGAAATTTAAATCTAATTAAGTTGGTTTAAGCCATTCTTCAGGTCTGCTATTAACACTTTAGCATAGCTTAGCATAGATAACTTAATCTGGTTGAACAATAAGTAAGGGTGCACTCAACAACTTGTAGCCAATCATAATCAGTCACTAAAAAGGTAGGTTCAAAAAAAAAAACTACAGATTTGCTGGTTCCACAGAGTGGGACACATTAAAAGAATTTTAACACCACCAACTTCATCAGACCCAACACCACTGACTTGATTGTTAGACTTAAATATGAGTTCAGCTGCCCGTTGCATTATGTCTATTAACATTGTGCTGTAGGACTTCATGCTGTCATCCAGATCTTGTGAGCAAGATCTTCTGAATCGCCCGGATCTTCTTCATAAATTTTATGTGAGAGAGATAGGGTGCATAGATATAGTGAGAGAATGGAGTGAGAAATAATGTGAGTGGAGAGAGAGAGAGCAGACAAATGTAAAACCAGCAGAAACTGCCAGTTATCGCAACTGGAAAACATCACAATCTCAATTTTTATTTATTATTTATTTATTATAATCAACTTATTGCATCTCGTGACAAACCAACTGGATAATGTGTGAAATTATATTCCTTCATTTTCTAATATGAGCTGTTGAAAAACTGTTGCTGGCTATGTTGAAAAGACATCGTTTATGATCTTTGCAGTATGTTCTTTTACACACAATATAACCCGTGTGGCTTAAACAACTTTGCGGCTAGTTTTACAACTTTAATGCGACTAAGCTTCCAGGGGAGTGGGAGATTTGGATGAAATTACAAAAACTGGTTACGTATACAGAGACACTTTTGCCCTGTCTGTAGTTTATCAGTGAGAAAAATATATCCATGATCACCAACAAGTTTTGAAAGGGTGAACTTCTGCATAAGGACAATACAAACTGGAGAAGTTTTTTGGAGACTCGGTTTTAGTTCAGATGAAACTAGCGAGAAATAAGTTTCAGATTTCAAATTTCTGTATTACTACATATATTTGCGCATTCCATGATGATGGAAACTGTAACATGTCAGAAACACACAACAATGGACCTGAAATTACCCTTACTTCCAACTTCCAATGTGTTCTGGAGATACAACTGGGAAATGGTTTTACCTGTGGAATTACCTATGTGGGAGTATCCATGCTTATATGAAGTGCAAAATGCTCTTCTCATCCATTCTGCCCTAAGTAGTCCGTCACACTGTCTTGTCTTTCACATTATTAATGCAATAACTGACCTGGATGTTTCAGTAAAAAAAAAAAAAATCACTTAACTGTCTATTTATAGAATGCAAAATTGAGTTTTTATTAAATTGTTCTTCTCTGTGTTGTCCATATTCGTTTTCTGACTCAATGTAGCTCTATAATTGAGCAGTACAGAACATGTGCCCTCCCTGCTCCAAGATGACAGATGGATTATAAAAACTTCAAAGGCGAGCATTTGGAGCACCAAGGGAGAGATGGTAGGTATTTGAACTATCATTCTTTACCCAGGAGACAATGGCTGCCTGACACAGCGTATACATCAAAAAATAGTGCAACCACATAGACATAATCTCTCTCTCTTTCTCTCTCTCACTCTCTCTCCCTCTCTCTGCGATACATTAAACATCCTGTTATGAGTAACTTTCAGTCAGGCACGAAACGGCTAAGGAGGGTTTGTAAGATTAAAAACAGTTCATGGTGCACCCACTATCCGAAAGACCTTCGCATCCACTATATAATGTGACATACACAGTAATAAACAGCAAATTAACTTGCCATCCGCTGCAAGAAGTCACTGAATGTTGTATTAGTTTTAGAGTCTATTTAATGAAATGCTACACTCATGAAAGCTTTAGCAAGAGGGGAATTTGAATGAATCCAACAGCCAGTGAAAGAGAAGTAGTGATATCCGTTTCTCTCGTCCTCTGCTGTGTTTTAGATATGGTTGCAATCCATTAAAAAAACATGGCCATCTGTCCAACTTCCTTCAGCACAGAGGCAGCCTATGGGCAAACTACTTTTAATAATATAGAGACAAGATGTGGGAATGCCACCATGCATACCTAATGAGTAGATCTAGATCCCCTGCCTCAAATCACTGCTGATTCTTATCCAAATCTGCCCCAGTGTGAACGGACTGGCTTTGTTACTGTTAGGAAAATAACAATGTTTTTTGTTTGTTTCAATACTGCACCTCATTTCTCTTTCTGGGATTGTGAGTTCTTGAGTTTAGGGATTGTTCTAGAGATTGTCGTCCATTGTCTTTTTTCAGTATTTTATTCCAGATTGTAAAGAAATTGCAGTTGGTGTGAGACTTGGAATAATATGATTAAAGCTAGTTTTTTTCTAAAGCTAAAAAACAATTACAGACAAGAAAACATGTAAAAAAGCTTACCTCAAATCCCAACGCACCCCAGAAACACACAGATACAATCTCATGCTTGAATTATGAACCTGGAGGACATTAATCCTTGAGTTTATGCTAACCGTGTTGCCCTTTGGCCTGAAGGATGTCCCCAGCTTGTTTGTCTTTTTGTATGGATCTGCAGTGGAGCGAATAGTAACACTTTTCTCCCACTGGTCACCTTTTCAATGTCCATCAGGATTTCCTCACTAATCCCGATGGATCATCCTATCAGTGCTTAAAGCATGTTTATGTGTAATGGAATCCATCTTTCTTGGATCATCCCACCCCCACTCCTCCTCTATGTGCTGTCCACACGTTTACTTATTTATTTTCTGAAGTCAAAAGAGCTTTAACACTTTAAAATTAAGTTAGTTATCTTATACACAATAACATATTAAATAAATTTAATATGCATATGAGTAAACTTAATGTGTAGCATTGAATTCTGAAAATAGCAAACATTGTACATCCGGCTATGGATAATAATTCCAAAATGAATTGTAAAAAATTACTGTACTGCAATATGTGGTTTTACAACAATGATGAAATTATTTCTTTGATGCTGTTTAATAACACGTTAACAAACGGGGGTTTTCCAGCAAGGCTCTAATAAAAAGTTCTCATACCCATGCTATATAAACTATTTTATTTAATAGAGACTAATCTACTCTTATCTCATCCTCTCTCTCTATCTCTCTCTCTCTCACACACACACACGCACACACACACCCACACACGCAGTCTCTCCACCTTTGGTTTGGAGGTGTGGAGTAACTCCCCTTGCTCCTAACTGACTAACTACCATCTTTGATTAAAAGCACGTTTGGAAAGCCGAGAACATGACCTGGTCTCCATAATTAAGATCACTTTTGAGATTAATCACTGCAACAATAGTGTGGAGACTGTGAATCCTGCGGCCAAAGCGAGAGCATGAAACAGAGCTTGGGATGAAGAGGGCCCCTCATGTGCCTTGATCAAACATCTACCAGAGGAGAGATGGACCCCTTGGCTCAAATGCACAATGGCAGTATAAATTAATCCAATGGCAAAAACCAGCAGCAGATATATCCAGTACATACTAAGACCCAACTTTTAATGCATTCTAAATTATATGAAAAGGAAATAACTTTCCTTTTCTCCCCAAATACAGAGAACAGAAACACATAGCACAAATATTTTCATATGCAATAACGCAAATGTACACACTCCACTTTGGAGCAACAGTGCTGCAGGTGCTGTTCAAGTCTAATGAAGACGAATACAAGTGCGGCAGTGCCTAGAAGTCACATAATAACAAATAAAGATCAATACTTCTCAGAGGAGAATTATTAGCCAGCTTTGTGAGTTTTAGCCAAAAGCCTCAGGGTGTGATTTGTTCTGTCTCACTCAAACTTCCCTTTTTCACACTAGACACAGAGAAACCTCTCATCTCATCCCTCTTTCTGGCTGTGGTTAGGGCGCTCACTGAGGCGTTTCAAGTTAAGTGGCCTGCCCAGAGGGAGCATGAAGCTACGCTGTGGCCCACCTGGGCCTTGATCCCGAGACCTCCTGCGGTCAGAGGTCCATCTCCTTAACTGTTCCTCTGTGAAACTTCACATTACCCAGCAATCCTCAGCCTGCAAACCCAGCGCAGGAGGCCATTAATATAATCACAGGGATGTAGTGTGCGGCGGAGAGCCCTGAGGCTACGGCAATCAGCGAGGCTAACAGAGACTGAAGGGAGAAAGAGAGCAAGAAAAATATATAAACCTAGAGTAAAATCTCTATAGCTTCCCCGTACGACACAGGATCGGGTTGGATCATCATTCCTGGTGAAGCGGGTTGAAAGGAGGGGCTGAGGTATTCACTTTAAAGGGGACCTCCCACGATGGAGGAAAGAGAGAAATTGGGGGAGGATAGAGGATCATGAATCTTCTCAGCCCAAGCTTAAGCCTCGCTAGTTAGTGTATCTAACGATGACTGGTCACAGTACCATCATCATGCAAATTTAAACAGAGATGATCTTTTAGCCGTCTGATGAGGGGGCTACGTGATCAGGAAAGTGTTAATGATCAACACCCCTCCAAAGGCCCCTTCCTCAGCACCACTCATGTCATCACCCTCATTTGATTTGTGAGGGAAGATGGTCCAGCTCCGAAACAGCCAGAACCTAGAGTCATGAAATAAAATTAACCTCAGGGAAACTATGTCTCATCTAAATGAAAAAGCTTTAGAAACCAAGTAGTCAGTGATGGTGAGATGTATTATGTGCTGTGTTTGTAGGAATATTATCGATGTATCATCATCAGCGTAGCACATTTTAATCCTACAATTACTTCATCTCTCACCGAGTTCACTTGACCTCAGGAAGGATGCTGGCAGTTGGTCTCAAGCAAAGATGTCATGCGTAAAAACTTCCAGGAGTGTAAATAATCTCTAAGCTGTCCTTACTGAACATGCTTTCCATTTCTACAGCTTGCAGTCGTGTGGGTTTGGAGTGGATTGGTTCGTCCACTTAACCACAGCCTGATCTAGACTGACAGCCTTATTTACAAATTCGTGGGGGAAAGTAACAAGGCAAGTTACCCCACACTCTCTCCTTCACTCATTTAACTTAGCTATCTCCCAATTACAACGATTGGCACAGACGCCATAACAAAAGAGATGAAACAGGCAACTTTAGAGGCAGACAACAACACTTTGTGATAAAAAAAGGGAACAGACGAGAGAACAAAAACAATAACAGCCACAAAAGGGGGAGAGGGAAAAGAAGCTGATTTGTGAAAATCATCTGAGATTCTGGGAGATGTGTTATGGGTACGCGTCAGCAGGAGGGAAAAACACATCTTAAGACTTAAAAGGTGTGTAAAGTAAGCAGAGCATCGAGGGAATTCTGTCTGAATGTGCTTTTAAAATTCACCTACGTATCAATGCAGACAAATAAAAGCAAATTCCCCCAAAGTAAGCACAGTTTAACTCTCACTTTCAGAAAGAATTACTTAAAGTGGTTGATGCAGGACCCCTACAAACAAAACTAGGTGGCTGGATGTGTCTATATAATGAATTCATATATTGGAAACCTTTTAATATGGAAATAACTATACAAATACTTACTTGTACTTACAAATATAGATAAGTATAACTATTTTATTATAATAGTGTTATCCAAAGATTTCCAGAATTTAAGACAGAAATTTAAAGACATTTCACATCAGGGGGAAGGATCCCTACTCTTTCTCCACCCACTCTGTAGTTAAAATACAATTTACTCACTTTAGATTGTAAAAAAAAAAACTATTCAGGAAATGGTTATTCCATTTAATCTTGTAGTTTGTATTTTAAATATTTGGCAACCCTGCTGTTGTCCCTGACTAGTCTGTAAATTCTGTTAATTTTTGTATTTTAAATCTCTGGCAACCCTAGCCTTCAATCTCAAATGTGTGAGTATAAAACAAACAAAGGGGTCTCTTGCTAGTTAGCATCAGTGTAAACTTTTAAAGCTACTCAAATTCGTACAAAACAATTAGTAAAAAGCAGTGTTGCCTAGCTCTGATGTTTTCATCTGTAACAAATGTGTAATACCAGAAAACGATGTCACTAGAGGGGCAGAGAGAGCCTGTAGCCATGTGGTTTTTCACCATGAAACAGTCCCGTTTGAAACAGACCTTTGAAACCCATATTTAAGACTTGTCAGTGTTTTTTGAAGAATATTTTTGGCCATTTCGCATTTGGAATAGATAGGAGACAGTATAATGACTTGAAAAGAAGCAGGTATAGAAAGGGGAAAGGATGGGCAACGACGACGAGTTCAGGATTCAAGCTAACTTCATTCTGTAGCACCGCATGTATATGTCCAGTGCACTGTCTACTATAGCACAGGGCTGGACTTCTTGCTTTTTAAGAACTTATCTTAGCATTTGTAATTTAAGGCTTTTACAACATTTTTAAAGACCAGTGGACACTCTGTATAAAACGGAATGAAGCCAAATCATGACAATCTGCTGGTGCTGGCTTTCCTGTGGCTTGTTTAGTAGAGAATTGTGCAAACAACGCAAAAGTTATGGGTTCAAATCCCAGGGAAAGCAAGAACTGAACAAAAATGTGTTCATTCTTTCAAATGTAAGTCGCTTTGGATAAAAGCGTCTGCTAAATGCATAAATGTAAAAATATAATGGCTGTAGAATTGATTTCCTCCCTTAATAAGTCTATGGAAAAAAGGTTTACAAATTATTTGCTTAGAAATTGATATTTACACAAATAGTTTTAATGATTTTTGAAAATAATACAGTGAAGTAAGTTCAATCAGTTTTTTTTTTTTGTGTGGCTCAATTTCCCCCTAATAAAATAAGGGGGGCAATGTGATTGACAGATACACAGAACAGAGCTGACTGACCGCTGTCAACACAGCATGAGACAGACCATTTATGCTGCCGACGATCAAATTCTTGTGTATGTTAACAAAATAAGTTGTATATAATGAGACTGAAACTATTGCCGTCAGAATGCCACATGTGCACCTCTGTCTGACTGTGATGGCGGCTTCCATATCAAACTCCCGTAATGGTATAAAATATATGCATCTCTTATGAAGTTTAATATATAGATTGTTATGTAATACTGATAAATTATTATTAGTATCTACTGACTCACCCTACTGTGCTTTTCCAGAACTTGAACGTGAAAAAAAAGGTTTTCAAACACTTTCATGGTTGATATATATTTATACTGTTGATACTTTATGTTCTAAAGAAACCTGTGTGTACCTGCATACTCGCGGACACTAAATGTGGCTTTACTAGGAGTTTGGGGTGGTGGACAGTCACAGAGAAGCATGTGTTCAAAGATTGGAGCACATTTTAACATTCAAACCTGTTTATTTACTTTGGGATTTCCAGACAAACAGTAAAACCTCATTCCGGGTGGGGATAAATAGTGTTTTAAAAGTTCCAGGTTGTGTGATGTTGCTCAATATTTGCAAAGAGCCTTTTGAGCGAAA
Source organism: Danionella cerebrum (assembly GCA_007224835.1). Lineage (NCBI taxonomy): Eukaryota > Metazoa > Chordata > Actinopteri > Cypriniformes > Danionidae > Danionella > Danionella cerebrum. Next base: position 78,224 of record SRMA01025911.1, on the reverse strand, counting down.
GATTTAGTTTTAGAAATAAAAAAAGATTATTTAATGCGCACGGCTCAAGTATGTATAACAAAGCTGTAATGTCAATGGCTCAATGTAGTTTTGGTTTTGTAAGGTCAGATACGAAGCAATACATCCGTGGTATGAGCTTGACTCCATTCAAAGTAGCAGGACAGACGTGCAGAGGCATTAAAGAGCTTTGCAAACAGGCGGTCATGTCCCTGACTGATATCAAGCAGCAGTTATCAGCACTGCCACACACAGATCTCTCACAGCCTGCTCAAGAGCACAGCACAGATATGTTAAATACATCACCCGCTCTCTCTTTCAACATCTCTATCTTTCTCCCTCTCATTCCCAGTGCCAGTGCTTCCCTCTTTCCCATCCTTATGCCATCTCTCTCTCTCTCTCTCTCTCTCTCTCTCTCTCTCTCTCTCTCTCTCTGGTTAGGAGCTGCTAATTCACAGGGTCTGATCTGTCTGTAAGGCTGGAGACGCCAATGCTATCATTATCAGCCAATTCAGCCAGCCGTTAAATGGAGGAATCAGGAGACATTTGCTCTCCTCCACTATCGCAATGACATCATTACGGGGAGAATCAACAGCACAAGCACTCTGACCGTGTGTGACTGTGTCAGTATGTGTATGTGAGAACATGTGCACACACTCTGATGTGTTTCCATGTCTGTGTGTGTGTAAAGCGGTCGTATTTGGGGGAAATTAGAGGGGAGTAAAAATAACATCGGCCTACCTGTGAGATACTGAGGACCAGGACACACCGTCAGCTGAAGCTTCCCAACTGCAGAGCATGGAGAGATAAAAATGAGACAGAAGAGGGAAAGCAGTGAGTGAAAAGTCATTTGCACATACAGGGTAAATGACAGCTTGCTGCGCGCGGTGGTCTTACTTTTTTCTCTTGTACACACACACACACACCCTCTTTTTCAGACTCTTTTTATCACCCCTCGTCACCATCACGCTAATAGCCACCTGTGAACCACGCAGCCATATGATCCACTCCCAGGCCTCTGGAGTGGAGTCACCTCTGTGTTTTTCGGCCCCCTCCTCCAATGATAAATCATCATCGTTTAGCTAATATCCGTTTTTAACCTCTCTCCCTGATTAACAACACTCTTCCCCTCTGGATACAAACCACTCCTGCTACAGTGCAGCTAAATAGCTTGCCTCTTTTTTCCATCTCTGCTTTCATATTCTATTCCTCTCGGTTCCTTATTCTCTCACTTTTAAATCACAGGTCCTTCAAAGACAGGACAAGTAACATTTCATTAATCACAACCGTCACGTTTATTCGAAAAAGGGTCAGCGTAAGCATCTTAACCTTCAAATACTTGAGAACAGAAAATTTAACTAACCAATAAAATCAAGCTAAATGTGTTTTTAAGTAACATATGACAGGGAAAACACATTAAAATACAGTGTTACAGTTAAATATTGCTCTGGTATTTTAAGGTTCTATCTACATTAGTTGTCTATCTAGTCGTTGTGAAATATTGAGCTTTAAAGCTTTTGAATTATCCAACATCTAAATGGATAGTTGGGTTGTAACAATATAGCGTAGCACATAATATCCAAAAACATCACAATATGTATTGTGAAGTAACGTGTAGATTTTGTCAAGGAGCTACATAAAACTGTAAACATGTTATTGAAAAAAATGAAACAAACAAGCTCTTCCTCACTCTAAACTAATGTTACATGCTCTGGGTGCACAAATGTTAATGCTGCCCTCTAGTGGATGAACAATATCAGATGCTTTAAAACAAGCTTTTAGTATTACGGTCTGTAAAATGTGTAAATGTAGTTTTATTTTGAGTTTAAACATTAAAATTTTTTGATGCGTGATGAAAGTTTCTTTTTAAATGTCTATTCAAACTCATGGACGTAATATGGAAGGTATTTATTACAGGTGCAACAATACATCGTGGCATACTATATCATGATACAAAATTGTCACAATACGTATCTAGCTACTGGGATATATCGTCTCGGAGTATAAATGTATTTGCTTCATGGTGTGATTATGTTTCTAGTCACTTCTGAAACTTCTTTACCTTGTCTGCTTGTTTTATGTAATATTTACAAGAAGACAATTATCCTTTACTCACATTTTAAATGATACATATAATAAAAAGAGCTCTTTAGATCACTTAGAATAAAAAAGATAACATTGACACTGCCTCTTAGTGGATGGATGATGTCAAAAGCTCTCAAACAAATCAAACTTGAGCCTTCTTAGCTTTGTGGTCTGAAAAATATTGTGGTACATATTGTATCGTAGACATAATATCAAAGTGTGTATCGCATCGTAGGCAATCTTGTTTTAAATCAAGATTTAGTGTAGCTTGATCTGAGTGTATCATTACTAAATGTCATTTTTCAAAATCCTGTAAAATCTTATTTTTAAAAATTCTGAATATTAAAAAAATAAAGTTTTCTCTTGAAATTATACATATCTGCTTTAAATTATAGTCGCTTTAAATGATGTGATTTAGAATATTAAAATAACTTAAACAACACTGATTTTTATTTGACATAAGCAACAAAATTTTATTTTTTTTTACTTTTGCTTTTTTTTTTTGGGGGGGGGGGCAGGTAATAGTATTATACTTTACATTTTTATATTATAAAGAAAATACATAATTCTATTTTTATTCACTTAAGTTTTAAAAACCATAAAAAACATTATTCATCACAATACAACTGTTTTAAAATGCAAACATTAAATGATATACAAAGAAAATTTCCTTTCATACATTTTTGACCCTTTACTCATGTTGTTGTTTAGAAAGCTAGCATTAGCACTGTGAGATAACCCTAACCCTATTTACAAAGAAACTCTGAGACTAAAGTTAACTTGGAATATATGTCCCTGTCCATGACAAGATAATCAACATATACTTTGTCAAGACATCTTCACAGTGTTTATTATATTACTAAAGAGAGGTCAATGTCATTCAAAGAATGGCTTCCCTGATTGGCTCCTGTTTTTGTTAACTTTATGTTTCACCTTTTTAATGTTTAAACAACATTATGATTCAAAGGGGCTTGTGTAAAACCATTTTTTTAGAGTGCCTCTTGTGGAAAGAGGAATTCAGCCGGAGCTGATCTGACAAGAATTTGTCAAAATATTTGCAGCGAAGGAATTCTTCAATTCACGCGGCATGGTGTCCCCTACAGAGACCCCATCTTCCCTGAGTAACAAGTGGAGGGAATGAGTGCTGACACAGAAGCTAAAATCCCTCAGGCTAAAGAAATTCAGCTATTGTAGTAATAGCCCCCGAGACCTGGCTGAGTATGTACGGCTTTCAGAGGTACTTCTCATCCTATTTGTAGCCCCGCAAGTGATGTATGACTGAGTACGTTTGCATACTAGTAAGTGATGGGATCTAGATAACATGGATCACTTCACTGCTTCTTTTTTCAGGTTTGTTTATATATCTCTTTTTATTTCTGAACACTGCAGCTCTCCTTCAAATATTCACTGGGGTTTGCTTATAATAATATAATGTATTTTTTCATCTCACCGCTCATTTTTTCCCCTTTTTTTGTTCCACAAGGCAAGTTTCATTAAAGATCCAATTATGCAAATCAGGTCCTGAAGAGCCAGTTGAATATGCAGTATAATAGTGTACCGTAATAGTTCAACACAATATACTGCATCTGAGGCAGATTTACGAGGCAACATAACTGCAACGCCTCTGTCCTTTGGAGAAAACCTCTTGATCATAATTAAAGGTGCAGGGTCCCTCTTTACTCCTCAGCTGCGTCCATTTTAACCAGGTTGCCCTCCAGGGGGCTGCTGTCCCCCATGCTTAGGGTGGATGATACACAAGTCAGGGTCACGACCTGGAAACAGTTCAAGGGTAGGGGTTGTTAAACTCCCCCAATTATCTAGAGACATCTTGTAACAGAGATGCCCTCCGCTGTAACCGTGGACCACCCAGCCATCAGAGGTATCAGCCACTATTTTTGGTGTCTGTGCAGCACTGCAAATATTTACCACTATTTTAAGAGCTTAGATTAGAACGCAAAACAACATAATAGCATGTGCTTAAGGCCAGTGATTGACAGGAAGTTGCTTGTTTACGCAAAGCCCCTGTCGGCCCGGATGACACGGCTGTAATTTTGTGCTTCTCACCGACTCAAAAGCAAACCGTCACTGATTATAGACGTACAGCACTGGATTTTGTTCCTTTTTCATCTTTATGTTAATATAGTACAATAACACAGCTGACCAGAATCATGAAACTGGCTAATAATTGGCAGGGGTGTACCAAAAAGGTCTCGTTTCTGAAAAAAGAGCAAGGCCACAGCTGAAGGATGACAGTGTCTCCCAAGGCTGTGTAAACCTGCCCGATTCAACACTCTCCATAATGACCACAAGTCCCACAGTTTTCCTATTCACACCACCTCTCTCTCTCTTTCTCTCTCTCTCTCATTGTGAGCATAAGTGTTCTACATTTTGTCCACTTTCCTCTCCCAAAAAAAAACAAAAAACACTAAAGTGGGAAACAAAACATCTGCACACGTGTCAAGCATCATCATCCGTTTGGTGAAACTTTAATCTACATCTTAACATCTTTTCTTAATGAAGAGTAACACGGGGTGGGGCAGTCCAAAGACCCTCTCGCGGCCACTTCTCTCTCTCTTTTTCTGTAGACAGACAGACGCTCCTTCTGGTGGCACCCTGGCATGAGGCAGTGGAGACAAGATCATCCGTCACCACCTCATCTGTCAGGGCACTCTTTATTCTTAGATCACACACTGACTGACGTCTGTGATTAGCCCGCTCAAAAACTTCCACTCCTCTACCCCCTCTCTCTCTGTCTGTTACGAATGACTACGGAAAGCCTTACAAATCATCACTCATTTAAAAGTGACATGTGCATAACAAAATGTCCTTATTCCACTATAATTATTTGATAAATACAAAAGTTGACATCTGTCAGTAACTGAACATTCCCATTTATAATACGCAAAATGACATGCAGAACCAAGTCTTCCTTCGCCTGTACACATTCGCGGATATTGAATGACAGGGAATTATGCACTTAATCAATTTGAGACGATGGGTATAGGAGTAATGTGAGGCACTCTTCTGAATGTACTTTCGGGCGATGATAGATTCTACTGATGGATATAGGACCACATGCATAACAAAAAAGTGGTATAAACGATTACAAATGCTTCTGAAAATGTATTAATGTTTAATAATTAATAATCAACACAAAGTTTGCACTGATGTTAAAAGTTCTTTATAAAACTAGTGGACACTTTTAACAAGGAAAAAAAAAGTTTTGTAGACATTTTAAATTCTTCTCACAATGTTAACATAACTTTTCTAAACCAGTGTCACTAATATTACTTTTTTAAACCAGTTCCATCGTGTAAACACCAGCAAATGTGCTGACATTTAGGAAAGAGACCAAAACAGGGTGGAGGCAGCGAGTAAGTGTCTTTACAATACACATATCAATTAATACATGAAAGCCATAGACTTGCTGCCATACCGTCCCTCTAGAGTTCCCTGGCTAGAGCCTGGGCATCTGGAAAACAATTTCCTCCAATTAAAAGGAGCGGGACACATTTAAGTGTGGAACGGCTTTTTGATCAAGTCTCCAAGGCTCAAGCACAGATCCAATCAGCTAAGCTGCAGACTGACAGGCCTGCGGAAAGATAGAAAGAGAGAGATGGCTCATCGCCCCTGCCCATCAGCGCTGCCCAGCCCTCAGCTGTGGCGAGGCTTGAAGAGGTACACCTCCATGCACACACCGGTTTCAGACGCCGCCAATGTCGAGCATGCAGACCCACGACGTGTATGGACACATTAATGCTCTCCAATGCTGCCAAGTTCTGCCACACAAATACACTATCCCTGCCGAATGAGTGCAAGACGCATATGTAAATGAGCGCATACACACCAGGGAGGAGACATTTTGACAGGATTGGCTTGGTCTGTTTAGTCCCATCGAACTGCTATCAGTTGCTCTGGCAGAGTGTATTCACAAGAGTCTTCATAACACCCTCTCTCTCACTGCATTTAAACGAGTTTGATCATTTTCCTTGTCAAAAAAATAAATAAAAATAAAAATAAAGTAATATAAATGTGTCTGCTAGATTGTAAATGTTTGCACTAAATACATTTAATTGCAGGTATAATAATAATTACAAAAAAAAGAAATTAATGTCAACATCAACAACTGTTATTTAATTAACAATATTAATATTTGGTAATTGAGAAATTATTATTATAGAATTCACAACAATAATACGAAACATAAACCTCTTTGTGTTTCGGATTATTTATTCCTTTATTTGAAAAGTTTGACATTGTATACACACACCTCTCTTTAAATCCTTCCCTATACTTTTATATAAAATACAATTTTTATCATTAACAGAGCTAAGATTCTTACTTTTTGCTGACAGATTTGTGAAAATTGAAAAGATTTATTCAAATTGGTAAACAATAATGATTCTTCTGTGCTCATTATTAGCTCCTTTCCATAAACATTAAACAGTTATTTCACAAGACACAAAAACACCAAACTATTCTTTCCTTAACTAACTTTTAGCTCAACTAACAAATCTGCAACTGTATCTGATATTACCGTGAAACAGCAAACTAATTTCAGTAGTTCTTTCAGAAACAATTAAACATAAATGGCACTAAATGAACAAACAAACAAATGCGTGGTGGATTGTAGTTAGCATTATATTTCAACATCTATATGATTTAATAAAATACGCATGACAACAGCTGACTTTCTCAAGTGTTTAAAAGCATTAAAAGTGATGCCTTCGTGCTGCGTTTTATCTCTCCGTTTATCCGCGCGCGCGTTCTCATCCCAATCACCAATTCTTACAACTTTCTTTTTTTTTCCTCCCCATCATAATGCCTCATTTCCCCAAGCGACTGTGTTTGCAACCCGCGTTCAAATCTCCATTTCCAGGGGAGATGCGCGCAGATAAAAAGGTTTTTAAGTCTGATATGACATTTAGCCCTCAGTTGTTGAATGCCATCATAAGCTTCTGTTCATAAGAGGTCGATCACAGCACAAAATGGCAGGTCTCACCGGCTCTTCTATCTCCCAAGTTTTGACACATGGCATGCACCGTGTAACTTTGATCCTATTCTCCAACCGATCTGTGTTCACTTCAGATGAAATCCTAAACGCAAAGCCCTTGGGGAAGAAGTGGGAAAGTTTGAGCTGAGATTTGAGGAAACTTTCGAACTCCACGTCTGCGCTTGGGCAGCGCGAGCTAACGCGCCGAGCATCCCTGGAAAGTCTCAACACCTTGCAGCATTAACAGACAACGGACACCTAAATGATAGTTCCCTTAACATTTGATCCGATTTCAAAAATCACCGCTTGCGCATCTCTTTGAAGAAGTTTATCTGAATTGCTCCAGCCCCAACTGAACGCTTTCGGTTTGATCCCCCGTTTTATCAACCCACGCGCCACGGCTTTATTATTAATTTTACACGCGTTTCTATTAAATAGAAATCTTGAAATATCCACACACATCAACACCACCACCTGACTCCCAGAGAGCGAACCGATCGTAAAAGCATCCGCGAGTCCTCGACCGGTGCCACTTCTTACCTTCCAAATCGAGTCGGACGCCAAGGCGCGTGGAGAAAGAGTGTCTTCTTTGAATAAAAGGCATCTCCACATAACTCAGCAGAGCATTTTCTTCAACTGCTGATGGGGTTAAAGTAAACAGACACGAACACACACGCGCGCGCGTGCTTGGGACCTGTTATGACCGTCCTCTCGCGAATCCGCTTCCCAACTGTTCCTCGCGCATCCCGAGTGATCAACGATTGAGTTTATTCTCCAAATAAACGCGTGCATTGATGGTGATCACAAGCCGTTTACCCTCATCTGCCCGTCTCGCTTTGTGCCGTCAAGACAATCCATTGTCGTCCATTCACAGAGCGCGGAGACGGTCTTGCGGCATTTGCTGGGACTAAACGCTTGAACCCTTGGTAAAACAGCCCCGGAGCACGGAGTACCACACCGAATCCTCCCGTTTTCCCCACGCGGTGCGACTCAAAAGCCAATTTCACTCCATCGGATCATCTTATTGACCTTGACTTGACAGTACACACTTCTTAAAACCTGTCTATCCTCACTCACATTGTCAGCCCCGGTTATTCAGTCGAGGCATAATTGGCTTTGATGCCTGTCGCCGTTTGAATAACACCGTGCAAAACCCCAACAATTCGCTACAAATGCAACAGAAATGCGCTTACCTTTCGGGGAAAGTATCTGAAGTCTTGTATCCTGGAGAAAAAGTCCAGTGAGACGAGCGGAGAGCGCGAGCATCAGTCAGCGTAAGAGAGAAGTAATGAGTGATAAAATGACGCTCATCTGCACTGTAACCTTGTGGCGTATTTAATGTAAATAAGCCGGTTATGTTGCACACAATCACACACACAAGCACACAAACCGGCCGGGACGGGAAGCTGCTTTTTTCACTCTTATAAGCGAACGCGTCACACGGGATCGCATATTATACGAAAATGCATGAGAAAAGCTGATCAGTTTGTAAATATGAGATGAAATTGGCACTCAGCGGGGCGCGTGTCGCCTAACCAACAACCTCCCTCTTCATCAGAGGAAGAGGAAACGGCTCCAGACAGCGGTCGAGACGCGCGCTCTGAGACGAGGGAGAAGCTCCTCTCTTAAGGTACTTCGGTGAGGACAGGAAACTTTTTTTGGGGCTGAACTTCAGCGCGCAGGCCGATGCTCCTGTTACTTTGCGCAATAACCCACGGCTAAAGCGCATTCAGTGATTGAATAAACTCTTTGTTGCGGGATTATATAATGATTATGTTGTAATTATGGGTGCGCTTTTGTAATAATGATAATGACTATATTTAAAAAGACTACCTAATGGCAATGCGAAAGAACATGGGTGCCACAATTGGTTATTGAACTTTTGATTGATTTTTGTTTTGAAATCTTTATGCAAATGAGTCAGAAGAAGTTTGAGAGAGAAAAACAACAATCTGTGTAAAGCAATACGCTTAATGTATGGTTCAGTTTGTACAACGAATAATGTGTAAAATGAACTCTATTCAGAGAACATTTGATCCCTCTCTGAATAGAGTTAAAGTTACTCAGTGGCAGAGGAATTAACTGATAAAAAAGATTACTTTTTGCATTACTAATGATGATACAGAAAGACAACTGAGCTAAATTTCTTCAGATTTTGAAAAAAAAAACTAAACAAAATAAACCAATTAAATAGATAAATAAATAACTCCCCTCAGAGTCAGTTTAACTCTATATAAAGAGGGATCAAATGTTCTTTGACCCTAAGGATTGTATCGTGTATGCATTTTGTGTGTGCATAAATGTTTAAATCTGCTTAGTTATTTAAAACTACTACTACACATCAATAAAACTGATGAATGACTTCTGTGTCATGACCTTCTGGACATCATGGACAAAACACTCATTAGCATACAGAGAGCATTAGCATTGTTTTATCCCTTAATTGTTTACAACCCAATAGCCATGCAAGCCAACTTTATTATAAAGCACAGCCGTAAAATACTGAGCATTAACACTATATATATATATATATATATATATATAATAGATTCATATTAAATCCATTAATAATAGAGGGGGGTCTGCTGCTGCCTCACTGAACAGTTGTGTGTTTATGATATTAAGTGGCTTCAAAGAAAACATTAATCGCTTCTAAAATCCCAAGGCAAAGGCTTGCCTTCTCTTTCTTTTCTTTCCAGACAAAACACACGTTTTTAAAGATAGTGCATTCATTATTCACTATGAAAATCAGATTCCCATGCTGCCCCTTAAACACTCAGGAATTCAGTGCGCATGTTCCAGTCTGATGTGTATGAAATTCCTTTTTGAACAAATTCCAAAATAAAAGTTGTGCTTCTAAAGAAATTAGCATAACCATCCCATCAATAATATCCCTATCTCTATGGGAATGATAGCGAGAGCAGTAGGGGTGTTCCTTTAGTCAATTCTTCATGGATTCTCTGTTTCTTTTGAACTTGTTATAGCAAGTCAAGTGATTCTTTATCGGTGACAGGCCTGACAATACACAACGAGGACGGGAAAGCAGGTCAAAAGGAAGTTGCCATATGGACTTCAACGTGCACTATCCAAACAATATAAAGCAAAGATGTGCTTCAATCCCTATTTCTCGCTCGTTCTGAGTGCTTGGGGTTAAATAAAGTTGAGGATATTTGTCGTTAACAGAGTGGAGCAGCTGAACACTTGTTAAAGTGAGTCTCTCTCTTGTCAGTTTCTGTTTAGCTCTCTGTGGCTTTCACGCAAACAAACAAATGTGGATCCATCCTGTTGGTTAGGCTGCTATCCATTTTATGGATTTTGGAGCAAAAGGAAGAGAATAAGGTAAAACTGTCACGTTGTCTTCTGTGTTTGGAAGGGCAGCATTCAAGATTGATCATTTTTGTCTCCGCAAATATCAACTTGTAACAGGAATCAAAAGGTCGAAAGATCCTGACGGCTCCAGTCACATGACCAATGGCTGCCCAAGAGCAACAAGTGCATGAGGGAGGGGGACAACTCCAGGCATTTTCATGTGTATGTTTTATTGCATGCTACTCAATATTCAGTATCTTCCTCAATGTATACATTTTATAAATTAGTGAAAAAAGCTATTTATATGATACTTATCCATGTAGCTTTTTAATTAATTTGAGGGAATGAAAACGGCATATACAGCAATTGAGAATAATTAAGAATGCATTATTAACAAGCTATAGATCAGGCTCCATTTAGTGTATGCCATCCAACATATATTCCTTTTTTTCTTTGAATTCACAAAATGTATTATATTTTTTATATTGTTTATTATATTTCTGCCACAGGAAAAAAAAAACTTGGTACAAATCTTCTCTAAGTCACTTAAAGGATGTGTTTAAACTATTAGAACAAGACCACACACATCCAAATGTAAATAGTTTAATACATAAAAGTATATTTTTTGTAAGATCTTAATGAAATGTTAGACAGGAAAAAGATCTGAGATTTAAGCTGTCAAAGAAAGTTATAATAGCAGGTAATTATAATTGAGCCATTTCACTGAATGGGTGCCATTTCTGTCCCTGGGACTTTATATGTATAAATAAGCATTAAATATGTTTCATAAATATTTTTTTTACTAAGCAAAGTATACTACATATTATTCTTATTGCAAAATTAAGCTATAACATTTAAAATAGCATTTATTGCTGGTCCACAGTCTCTTTACAATTTACCATAAAATATAAGGATAAAGATCTTGTAAAAAGAACCTTGCATCAATATGGAAATCCATTTATAATGTTTGATCAAATATATGTATTTACACAAGTATCTATACTTTCTTTGATAAAAACCAAAGAAACTAAGCTAAAACTTCTAGTCATGTCTCCAGCTTTAAACTCATTCCTGTTACCTCAACTGCTTCCTTCCTGAAAAACTTTCCATAAGTCAGTTTTATAGCAGGAAGTTGCATCACTTGGATCTTTAGAAGGCCCTGGGAAGAGCAAAAGTAAGTAAGTTATTTAATGTATTTATTTACATTAAATAAAATAATATTTCAGAGATTTTATTAATTTAGGGGAAAAATGCACATATTTGGTAAATAACTGAATTTGCAGAATGTTCTGGTTATATAATCATGTCCACCATGTGGCTACTTAGCATGTATTTGCTAATTCTTTGCCAAAAACTTAGTCCTGTTACTTATATAAAAGAATAACAAGAGGGTTTGTAAACAAGTTTAATACTAACGTATGTTTGCCATTGCAATCTGTTTTGAAATCAAGTGAAAAAATACATTTTAACAGTTTCCACAAGCAAATGGCCCCCATTTGGTGGTATGGCTCAATTTCTTTCTTTTTTTGTTTTTAAAATTCTTTCTAACAGGAATTTTAAGTATTTAAACTATTACAGCAATACTGTCTCTGTCCAAGACAGTAGCCCTCTGAAACAGACATGCCACTGTTTTAAAAAATGAAAGAGGACAAAAGATTTGAAGATATTGCTTCAATGCAGCTATTTTATCTTTTTTCCACCCATTTTAGCCTTAACAGATAGAGAGAGTGAAAGACAGAGAGAGAGAGAGAGAGAGAGAGAGGGATGTTGTGGGATTGTCATATTAAGACAGCAAATAAATGAGTGCATAAGTATTTTATCCAGGAGCAGTCTGATGGTTTAATGCTGTGCCTAGTTTATATCTACATACAAACACAACAGAATGGTTTTCTCATATGGAAGAAGAGGAGTCGGGGTGCATTACTTTTTAAATTGAGTTTCTCCAAGCGTAATCTGTTCCAGGTCTTTGATGAAGAAATGTTCTCAAAGTACCACAGTGACTGATTTAATGAGAAGCAAGTGAGCACAATTTCAAACAATCTGATTTTCTGAACCTTCTGTGACTCTAAACTTTTAAAATTGCACTTAAGAATCACATCCATTACTCTTTAAAGTATGACATCGGCTAAATAGGCACACTAGCATAACAAACACTGGCTATGGCGTATTTACTCCATATCCTCTCATCAGGAACTGATACATTGGTCCCTTATGTGAGCGTTCTGTGAGGCTCCCACAGCTCCAGTACAGTTTCTCTCTTCCTATGCACGTGCGCTGATGATTTAGTCAAATATTACTGAGGCAAATATTTAAAATTCAATTCTAGTTTTCAACTATTCGGTTGTATATTCATCAGGTCAAGTTTAGATTCGCACCCACTGCTGATGATCTGAACGATGAGTTTATGTCTATGAATGCGGCCAAAAAAATCTGTTAAATAGTTTGATTTAAATAAAACATTTCAAATAAAAGCTTACCAATCACTAACAAGGCCCTCTTGCACCTTTAACAGTCAGGGGAATGCTTAAAGCATTTCACTGAGTGTAAACAAAAAAACAACCAAAACAACAACAAAATCCTGAAGAAAGCATTTGATGCATTTAATGTGGGTTCAGGCGACAATTAGATGTGCAGACTTTGTGACAGTACTCACAGAAAAGGTTTACCATAGGACCAACGATAGTGACACCATCCAGGATCAACACTGTTTGTGTTCAGCAAAGCGATATTTTTACCAAGGGGCAACATCCTGCCTTCCCTCTCGATGCATAATAGAAAGAAACCAGTGGCTGAAGTCACTGATGATTCATCCATTCTATATACCATCAGTTGGTTTTTACATTTGAAATTTTAATAACAGTTTAACCAAATAACTTGAGCATGTTAACTTGAGTTAGTATTAGCATCAAAAAATAGAAATAAATCCACAATTTCATAGCACACAACAATAAATCAAAAGGTTTAGCTCAATGTTTTGGTTGAATATATATAGTACAATTCCATTGACTTTAACAGGATTGCATGCGGCGAAAGTGGAAGTTTCCGTCTGGACAGTGTGATTCCGAATTCCGCTCTGATGGAAAATACAGCTAGGAGGAACATTGACCTGCGATATCGAGTCACCTGATGAGTCTTGAGCCACCACCTTGGTGAGGTCAGGTCAGTGAGCTTATTTGATCCCTTAACATGAAGCAAATGTACATTTTTAGGACGTCACCATTGCTTTGACGTAGTATAGGGAGTCCCTTTTTTAATTAAGACGAGTTATATAGTGAATTGTTTATTTTTCAATGACGCTCTTTTGTGGGCGGGCTCATAAAGCTCATTCCTCATGGTGTAGGAGTAATATGACCGGGGCCAATCCCAACAAGCGAAGAGGACCCTGGTTAGTGGAATCAGATGTGTTTTAAAAAGTTTGAGCCTAATTTACGCCTTTGGATATGCCTGTTCGGTCACAAATGAACAATGCTAAAATAAATTGTTGAATAAATTTACTTTTCCAATCATTTAATCTAACTTTTGATAAAAAAAAAACTCATAAATAAATAATGTTTTAGCTAAATTACTGACACAATGATTGGTCACCTACTTATTGCATTCATTAGTTTGCAATTGCGGCCTGCCCTGACTTTGTGAGCATAAATGGGGGGTATCAACGTAGAAGATTTGCTTTCGTCTCCGCAGATAAGCTGTGGAGAAGGGGTGGAAGGTGGATAGTTGATCATAACTTAGTCATAGAAAGATGGATCCGCTTAAATGGAAATGACGAAATAGAATAATTGGTGTTTAATTAGAATAAACATGTTTTAATTAAATAAGCAATCCTTAAACAAACTTCTGACCCCTAAAACTAGCTGGAATGACTCACTTTCAAACAAATGTATAAGACATAGAACATTTGCTAATGTTGTCTGTACATGTTGACTGTAGCTTAAAGGAAAGAGTCCTTAATTTTTAATTTCCTTAAGTTGTGTTTTACCATTGTTTTATCTATTTAGGTATTTTCTTATATGCTTTTTTAGCATAGCTTTGCAGAGCTCATTTAATCCAATTAGGCCGGTAGCGTTTCAGTAAAAATGATATTAGCATTTCCATGTTCTTACCTGATTTTTATTTGTGTAACTTGACCAGGAGAAAATAGAATTTATATTTTTTTCCACAGATATTATAAATAACTATACTCAATTCCACCATTAAGTTACATGGAACTTTAAAAAAAGTTCCTAGTTAAGAAAATTCATGTGGCCAGAATGAATTTGTTTCATTACAGAGATGTTGTAATCCATTTTTTTCTGCATAAGCACAGCATTGATTTTGGGATAGTTGGTATATAATTCTAGAAATATTCAGGAAAGTACAAAGCAACCATTTTCACAATGTAACTCTAAAGAGTTACAATATATCTTGTAAAAATGTCCTATGTATAAAGTCATTGACCATTTTGAGCCACAATCAAATGTTAAGTTATGCGAAAATTGGAGAAAGACCAAATAGATTTATTACTGATAAGAAAACATTTACATTTGGTTTCAGAAACAGAATAAAATAAAAACCGCCATCAAATCTTTCAAAATATCTATCCCATGCACATGTTTTTAATTACTAAATAACAAATTGTCCTTGGAAATCTTTTGTAGAAATGTCTATGTGTGACAAAACTATGATTGCCTAAACAGTTCCTGTGGTGAGTAGCTTGCTCATACACAAAATTAAATATTTCAGAAGAATAAAATGCTAAAAATATTCAGCCAATTTAGAAGTCAATCGCACCTATGTCTATGAAGGGTTTGCAACATCCTGAAAACAAACCTCAGTACTGGGTTAAGTCAGGCGAATCACTTTGGGAATAATTTCTGTACAGTTTTGGCTTTCATAAAGTGTGTATTACAACACATATTTTTTTGACCGCAAGCAGAAAAGCAGATCCCTTGAGCAAAACATTGGCTTTGGCTCAGATAGTGTTGCCTTCTTCTTTAAGATCCATATTTCTGTGAAAGCGGGCTATCATATTTTACTATTACCTATCAATTGGTTTCTAATCATGGTAATGAGGCATCTGCCGTTTGGTGACAGTGAACTAACGGCCTCCATGGGAGCATTAAGGAGCCTGGGTTATGCTGTGGGCCGTTAACTACCTACAGGCGCTTGCTAATGGCTCCAAATGACCTCCTCAGTGGCTATTAGCACATAATTAGAACCTTGCAGACCATCAATGACTTCCACCGGACATGCGTACATCTTCGGTCCTCTCCTCCTTGTTCCCCCACTTACTCCTTAATGGTCAGATTATGGTGAGGTGCAGGGATATAACCACAGTTGCTGCATTAAGTTGTTTGTGGCTGGAATGTAGTCAATGTTGTGCACAAACAAATCTAGACATTGTTTCAATTGCAGTTTTTCAGTTCTCTCTGTGCTTATAATTATGTTTAAATTAATAAAAATTTTAGGCAGGAGTAGAAAAAAATATAAAGAAAGAATGCTTCAAAAATGTAAGCGCTAACCATTTATTTCAATGAAATTTGTCAAATTAATATTTGCTGTGACCATGCTTTGCCTCCAAAACAGCAGCGATTCTTCTAGGCACCCAGTTTATAAAGGAACTCGATTGGTAAATTGTTCCAAATATCTCTAGCTTACATTTTTCTGTTTGTAGTCCAAGGCATACTTGATGATGCTGTGATCAGGGATCTGTGGGCGCCTTGCTATCATTTACAGTAGCTATAGCTCTTTTTTAAGCTAAAGATATATTGTATTTTTGGGGTCAATACCATTCATGATGGTATGGCATGATGGATAACTATCTTCCTCTATTTCTCAGCATCTGGGCCAAATCCCCAACTCCATTTGCAGAAATGTAGTCCCAAACATTCGTGGAACCTCCACTATCCTTCTCTGTAGCTCATTAATATCCCTCTCAACAGCCCTTCATCAAACAGACATCACGCACCTTCAAATAATTTGACTTTACAACTCTCAAGAGAGTTGCAAAAAGAGGACTATAAGAATTCTCATTCTGATGAATTCATATTGCAAATCATAGCTCTGATATATCTTGTTTATCTTTGTTCTTTCAATTGTCAATTAAACTTTATTAAACTATTAATTGAACTTAAGAAGTAAAATAAAGAAAATTTTCCAACATGCTGCAGCCAACTATTTAACTGACATTTGTCTAATGGATTTCAGGAGAAGCAACCAGGGCATGACACTTTTTCCTATCTATCCATTAAGGTGAGGCAATATTTAAACCAGCCTTGTCTCCAATCGACAACATCCAAGCTTCACCCACCATCCTCCCTGGAGGGTAGAAAGGCCTCTACACATCAATCCAAAGTGAGATTCATACAAGTGGCTTCTTATCTGGGTCGAGGAAATATTTATGCAATGATACTCCCTGCCTTAAGATGGCATTTGAGGTACAACAGATGCACTCAAACAGAAAAAAGATGACGGAAAAACCATGGATGTTGAACGGTTTATACTGTTATGGTCTGATTTAGCTGTTTGACAAAAATATGAAGAATAGGGAGGATTTGTGGTGTGCTATTTCTTTTGTGTTTCCTGTACGAAGTTGCTTTGAAAATGTAGGATGAGCGCCACCGAGCAGCTCTTTTACATCCTACTAACGTAATCAAAAGAGTCAGCTCTTTTGGTCATTCTCCTTGTGAAGAATCGATATGACAGTGCAAAACTCTTTTTCGTTGGTACCACTCGTTCGGTCAGATGTCTGCTGTGGCTCATGGTTTCCAATCAAGGCGTGTTTTCGCAGAAAACTTTGAACGAAAAATTCAGATCGGTATGTGTTGGCCTTAACACAGATATTATCCAAGTCCACACAGCTAGCCTTGGTTGTAAATACTAACCCCCCCCCCCCAAATTCAGGGCACTTCTTTGTAGTAATTCAGGGCAAGTGATGTTGGATTGTTCCCAATCTGACATTAACAAAATGATTGTGCATCACTCTGCCTTTCCAGTACAAAAATGCTATAACAATTGTGTAAAGCTTGTACTAAAAAGGTTTTGCTAGGGAGGTCACATGACACAACTCTTTCTTTGGTAAGTATATGATAAATAACTGTGAAGACATTGCCTATTAAAATAGTGAAATGAATCTACGCATGACAAAACAAAGTACATCACATTTGAAGGAGGAAATCTGATTTATTTTTTTTATCCAATATACCTGCTATCTCTCCCAGGCATCAGTGGCATTTCTGTTTTGGTCTCTTTTACTATTATGGTCTAT
The DNA here is from genome assembly GCA_007224835.1 of Danionella cerebrum. Classification (NCBI taxonomy): domain Eukaryota; kingdom Metazoa; phylum Chordata; class Actinopteri; order Cypriniformes; family Danionidae; genus Danionella; species Danionella cerebrum. The sequence goes on along the minus strand of SRMA01025911.1, from coordinate 60,594 downwards.
TGTTGTGGATCACGCAGAGCGTAAAGTGCATGGCACGGCCACACCGCACAAGTGGCTCAGTCACACCAACCTCTGCATACACTTAGCAATGCTCTCCAGTTACCCAGAACAAAGGCCTTCTTTAGTGGGTTAATGTCAGCTCAGGAGCTGTGGGGAACAATAGTTGAATTAGGCTGGAATAAAGAACGAATGCAATGTTTAGTAAAGAAATTACTAAGCAGCACACCTATCCAAAGTTGTCAATTTGTATGCAAATCGACTCATCTGACTGCAAGAGATATGTGAGTTATGGCATTTGTGACAAAAGATTGAAACAACTCATTTAAGCAGCAAGGAGAGATCTTTTTAGGTCATCAGCTGGTCTTTGACAATGCAATCGAAGACAGATCATGAAAGGGTGGGAAGAAAAAACTTCTCCATTGTGCTGTGGATAAGTCTTCAATGCATGCTGTTTATTTATTCAATGTTAAAAAAAGCTCAAAAAGTTTGATGAAGTTGGTTCTCCTCCAGGACTCCAGAAGTAAGTATGCAGGCTGACACAAACAGATTTATGCATTTATGGCAGAATCTCAAGCTAGCAGAGGTGTTCTCCTGAACAGAACATGATTCATGATAAGAATAGTAGCTGTCGAATGAAGGAATTGAAAAGAATCAAAAGTTTAGATACACGAGCTTTATTTTCTTCAGAAAGAATTGGAAATTTAATAGCTGTTTATGACAAATTAATTTGATTTATTATTATTTTTTTTGTTTATACCTGTTTCCTCGACTGTCAAGCTGTTAAAATGCAATTTCCCTACTGTGGGACAAATAAAGGATCTTTATTCTTTACATCTTTGTCAATAATGGACATGTTTTGGAATGAATAACTTTTATATCTTAAGAAACATTTTTTCAAAGTAATTGTTTTTAATAGAATTTGGAATTGTAATGTTTGTGACCCCTGTATAATGTTTGTTTCAAATACATTTATTTTCAAGAATATCTATAGTTTCTTAGATAATAAATAAAAATACATTTTAGTCATGTCAAGAGTGTTTAACTCATTCCTGTTACCCTAACCCAGGGGTGCTCATTACGTGGATCGCGATCGGCCGGGTGCTACTGGTCGATCGCGGCGTGAAATTGAAAATATCAGCCGATCATCCATCCCGTCACTTGATCGATGTACAGGGCAAACAGTCAACTGAATTTTGACCTTTACGTCAGCGTCAAACAACGACGCTAAGTGCTAAGCTAATCAGCATATTATGTCCGGTTTTTAGCCCATGCTTAAGTTTATGGTCACCAAAATGAGTGAAGGAGCTGGACCAAGTAAAATAAATCATTAAGTCCTACATGAAAATTATTAAGTCCAAATAGCGTTCCACAATGACTGATGAACATTTGGAAGTGTGCTTGAGGCTGGCTGTCAGCAGCTACTGTCCGGACTATGCATCCCTTGCTGATTCAATTCAGCGCAAGTCATCAAATTAAACTCAGGTTATTACAAAAAATGTGAATAATTAATTATTATGTGTGTTTTGTCAATTCTCAATAAAGTTTAAAAGAATTGTTTGTTGATTGATGTTTTACATTTTTGTAGCGGGTAGATCACTTTGACTTGGTGATTTTAAAAGTAGCTCGCAAGCTGAAAAAGTACCCCTGCCCTAACCCATTTCCTCCTGAAAAACTGGGGAGTTTTTGTAAGTCAGTTTTTCAGCAGGAACCTGCATCACTTTGATTTTTAGAAAGCCAAGAGAATAGCAAAGGTAAGTTCTGTTAATTAGGCTAATTTAAAGTAAAGATGCACATATTTAGTAAATTTTAGAATTTTAACTTTGCTAAAAACTCAGTCCTGTTACTTATATAAAGAATAACAAGAGTTAGTAACAAGAAAAATAGCACTTATCTTTTGATTATAAATCTAATATTTAATAAGTTACTTAAGATGGACCAATAACCATTTGGAGTATGTATGTTAAAAAGAACATTTTGTAAAGTTACAACAAGCAAATGCCAGCCATTTGTTGGAATGGCTCATGTATGAAGGTGGTTTGTGTGCTGTTCATACTTTGTGAGCATTGGTTGCAACAAGGTCAGAGGTGTGCTTCCTAGAGGCCAAAGTAAGCATTGCAGAACACAATTCCCAGAGAAGCCTAGTTTAGCAGACATCCACAATCAGAGGTATCAACCTTTAGATAAAATTGTGTTTTCAAAACACATACCAGTTGCAAGTGGAATTTAAGGATGCAAGTGAAAATTAACCTGGGAAAAGTATTTCTCAATGTTTGTTTTGTCTTGTATCACTAGATACCCGTAATTTAATACAAAAAAATATACTGTAGACGCTCTTCTTTTCAATTTCATCTGTATTTGCAGGCTTCCCCCTTCACAGTTTGCCACTCTGCAAAATTCCCCTAGTGTTTGTCCTATGTTGCCAGGACTTTGCCAGCAACTGCTGCTCCAATGTCAAGCCAATCCGCTGCCAAAGAGCAGGATGACTGACCGAGTCGGGCTCCAATTATTTGTGGGGTGATGGAGTTATCCAAAAATAACCTCTTTTTATCCCATATAGTCCACAACCCATCCACCTCTCCATGCTTGGCTTGAAGACAAACAAATTCTTGGTAGTCCTTCAGTCAAGAACGGTTTTTCAGTCTGGACAAAGACTTCACCTCATCACCCTTTTCTCCACAGTGACCGAAAGCATGGACGTTGTTAATCAGGGAAAGGGCATGCCTCCAAAACGCCATTCTTCCCCAACGACATTAGAGCACAAGTAAGATTTACAGATCACTTAATGTTCCAGAGTTCTCTGCATAAAAGTATATACAAAGGTTAATATTGTAATAATATCTTCCTGGAGGGCATTGCAATCATTATCTCTCCAGAGATATCAATTAGAGGCACTTTACAGCAGGTAATGACAGAGATTCTAGTCCAAAATGACATTATTATTATTATTATCTTCGTAATCTATATTCCTCTACTGCCTATACATGGTAAAAGAACCAGAGTGGGCGCAGCCAAATGAAAGAATGAATACATCATACGGTGAATATCTATTTTAGTTTAATGTGGTCAAATGGAGAGCGTAACAAGTTTTCCAAGTAACCCCAATGACTTGGCAATTCAACAGATGTCTGCACCTTGTGCCACGAATTCATCTTGTATGCAACTCATCTTTCTTTTTGTTTCAGGAGGATAACTGCTTACCTGAGGTTCCTACATGGAGGCCAGATACCCTCAAAGCAAACTGACACACATCAGAAGATGCACTCAAGGGAAGCCAACAGAAACAATGGAGGCAGTTATGAATCAAACGCTTTTTTGCTGTGGCTCGGCTAATATTTGCTTGCCAACAAACACAGATTTACACTGTTGCGCTTGGTGTTTGTCTAGATACAAGAAAGGAGTTGGAACATTGGAAAAGTTACTGGCTGACCTTTGGGCTTTGCTGCTAACATTAATAAGGAGGATTTGTTATGTTATTGACCCTCTTATCAACAGCATGAATAATTCACAGCTGGGCCAGTACTTGTCTAAAAGCAGATGAGAAAACAGCACCCATGCCTCTGACTGTTGATTTAGCAGTTTCATATTTAATAAGCAACAAGAGCGCTGGGAGGCTCCTTTTTTTGGAGAGATTTAATTGGGCACTGGTGACATCCATCACATGGTTGTCATGACCATGACCTTTCGTTTGGGGCGATACATAATAAGAGAGTTATGAGCCTGTTCCTCATATTTCTACCGACTCACCCCTGCATCTGTGTAATGGATGCCTTAGCATTTGTAAACCTTATCTTACAGGAGTTGGTTAAAGCTAGCTTGTCCAGCAGATTTATTGCATTCTGTCAGGCCGGTTAGAAGAGATGTAAAAAGGTTGTGAGTATTGGGAGAAGTATGATTTAACGGTGACAGAAAAAGTCGTGTGGTCGGCATGAAGAGGGTCTGACACATTACTGTTTTTAGAGAGTAATCATTGAAACTCAATGAGTCTGCAGTCTTGGGTGGGAAAGGATATTAGAAAACACATTTTGGACATCATCTTAGAATCCCTGACTGCAAAACATAAAATGCAATGTAAAAAATTACATATTTGATATATGAGTGCTCTTCATGTTATGTGAAAGTTTAAAAGGTGGAAGCGAAATCCTCAGATTTGGAGGATAAACCCAGAAACCAAATAGAGTCAGTGAGTAAACTTGAACAGTTTGGCAGAATTTAACAGACATAATAATCATGTGTTTGTTTCTGAAGATAACCAGAAGAGAAACCAAACGCAGACAAGCCAGCTGCCTATGAGTACCTCAATGGGGATCTATGAAAACAAATCGCCCAATGTTAAGTGGAGTAACAGAGGATAGCCAGGAAAAGATGGAGCAGGAAGACCATAGAACTTGTGTGGCTTTGGTAGACCATAGAATTTGTGAGTGGATGGTGTATATATACTGGTGACAGAGGGTGTGGCTAGTCCTCAGAACTCTGTTGATTGGCTGCATAAGTGAATGGAGGAATTGGGTTCAGATGGAAGGTGCTCTTGTGAATGCCTATGTTTACCTAGTCCGAGCCATATAAATTCTTCACACGTGCCGCCCCTATCACCACAAGTATAAATAGTTCACCACTTCCCTTACTTGATGTCAGGTAAACCACTGACAACACAACATTCCCTAAACTCACTTGGGCCTGAAAGAATCTTCAGCGACAGGAACTGGCTAGTGTAATCCTCGGGTAAATTTCCAGGTGAGTATATCATTAGAGTTACAGGAGATAAAATAACTCCTTGATGAGAGCTCTCCATTTCAGTAAATGAGTCACAAGTGAGCATCAACCATCAGGTAGAAGACGGTGAGTAGAGATCCAGCTTGGGTGCCAGCACCAAATTCAAGCTCACAATGGAGATAGACAAACACCAAAAGGGAAACAATTCCGGAAACAGCACAAAGTCTGGAGTCAAAGAGTACAGATGAGGTATTTGCGAGGGAAGACACCAGCGAGGGAGTCCAGGAAGTCCAGGGGAATGACACTGACGTCAGACAAGGGATGCTGGGAGATGGAGGCCTTTAACCATTGGAAGGCTGGTAGACAATTGGATGATGAGGTGAGTATATACAGCTGTGCGGTGAGTATTGAGGAACAGAACATTATCAAACAGTATAAATTAGTTAGATTTAACTAATGTCTGTGCAATTTAATATTATTTATGTTCAGTGTTTTTCCTTCACATTTTTAGTTCCAATGGAATTTTTGTCACAAGAATTGCTTGTGAAAATTTGGAGGAAAAAATTTTTCGTAGAAATATTATTCCTATGCACAGTGAGTGGCAGTTTGGTAGCCGGTTTGAGGCTCGCCAATTACCTTCCCTTAAGTTACTCAGGTTACCCACAAACACAAAAAACATACAGCAGGTTAATTGAATAATCTAAATTCCCCTTAGGTGTGAATGTGTGTATGTGTTGCCCAGCAATGGACTGCCGACCTGAACAGGGTGTACCTCTCGCCCAAAGTAAGCTGGAGATATTGAATTGAATGAATTAATGAATTACTCAGTGCTTGGTTTTAGTATGGAATAGTTAAAAGAATAAAGTCATTGAGAAACGTGCAATTGACAAGTAATTTATGCAGGATTCAATTTTACAAAAATAATGGGACGCTCGGTAAAGCGTAGGCATGTCCTACTAATAATGTCGAGTGTTCCCGGGTGGTGTTAATCGTGTGTGTGTGTGTGTGTCGGTAAGTGTGGTATGTTTATAAAGTATACTGTGTACTTTAATGATATTATAGAACCCTTGCCATAGAACCCTTGCAGTGAAGGTTTTTCTTATACAGAACTTTCACTGGCATTTACAGATCCCCTCTTGTAAAATAAAGATTGTTAAGCTCTGGTATCTGTCCTCTCTTTCCCTTGTAAAATAAGTGCCAACCTCGGTTAATTTGGTTCCTTGAGCCTAATCAAGGTGGTGTTGTTGGATTCATTAAAAATTGAGTAAAATATTGCAGTGTGATTGCTCTGTCGCCACTCAAAGTCATTTTTGATGATGCTTTTGGATGTTTTTTTTTTTTATTTGATTTCCAAACACTTTAACTACATTTTAATTTGTAATTAATCTAAATTCTTAATCACATGCATTTTTGCTCTGCTCCAGTTGTATTGCAGAGTTAACAAATGTAAAATGGAATTCAATTGTAATGGTTTAATGTGGAAAAGTCCTTCTCAGTGTCGCTCAGTACATCTCAATGGCCTCAAGGGGAAAAGGAGCTCTACACACAGGTTAATTTCATCAACCCTGCAGGCTCTAGGGACTGTGAAGAAGCCAGAGGGAGCTCCCGACAAGCCTCCGCATAAGCCTTGAAGAAAGTTGCAAGACAGAAGGTGAGAGAGAGCGAGAGTGAGGGATCAAATACAGGTGAGCGTCCTCCCTCTGGAGCAGCAGATGGCCCGCACTACCCCCTGCGTTTGTGCACTTAACTGCTTCGCTGTGTCACTAGAACAATGGTCATTCACCAGCAAGCTCTCTTACACAACTCCTCCTTTATGCATAAACATAAAGCCATCGTACATTATTAAAGCAGGCCAGGCGCACATAATCTTTTCAGACTGGGACAAACTTACCACCGGTGATATCTATGTATTTATTACAGCAATAGAGCAATATGAGGGTGAGGCACAGAGAGATATCGGCTTACCCGAGGCTGAGAGGGAAATTTAAGATAAAGGATATTTAATATCCAGTTCGCATCACTAGGGCTAAGCCTTTAATAGCACAAGGGGCTTCCATGCAGGTAATGCCTTTGTCTAAACACGCATCAATGGGGTCTAACGGTAGTCATGGAAAGTGTGCGGGTCACTGATAAATGTGCCATAATGGCTCAACGTGGGAGATTGCCCATTTGTCCTGTCAGGTTATTAATGCACCTGGGCACTTCCCTCCAAAGGAGTTATCTAGCACTGCAAAAGAAAGAGAGAGAGAGAGAGAGCGTCTACATATAATTAATTCACTATCTCCCACGTGTTTTCCTCTCTTTTACAGTGTTCTTATATTTTGTCACATTGCATTAGAATCAAACGATGTGCGCTGGTGGCTGGCAATAATCACAGAGACAAATATGCATGTATATTATTGGGAGTAACATTAGGCTGGTGACTTGCATTCCAGGGCACATTACTGCTGCTTATTTTGTGTCTAAATGATAATGAGCAGCGGAATGATAACCTATATCATTTAGAGTGAAATATGAATTTAAAACACTGGCTGCCATTTAGAGAGGAGAAATGTGTTGTGGGGAGATCACTCAGGTGTTTTCTGCATTCATTTGAAATTTGGGGGGGGGGGGGGTTGAAGTGGGGGGTATGTGGAAGGAGGACAAGGAGTTTTCTTTGAGTGGTAAAACACAATTGTTGTCCTAATTACGAGCTGGATGATGCATTATTTATCATTACAACATACATCGGCAGGGCTGAATGTGAGAAAAATAATTTATGACAAGATTTTTTCCCCCCTCACTTTAATTCAAACTTCAATAAATGTGCCACCCCCATCCATATTACATGAGGCCTTGCTGAAAACAAGTAGCATGCAGGAGTCTGTTATTCAACATTCTTTCAACAGCATGGGGTCAAAAAACTAAATCACACCGGAGAACAGGGAGGAATGAGGTGTTAGCTCACCTTGAGCGGTGTGAAACAAAAGACAGCAGAAGAAATATAACACACAAGGCTCCAAAACAATATTTTAAGTCTATTGTCTGCAAGCTCTAAGGCTAGGCTTTAAAAGTGCACTACACAAGTTTTAACCCTCATGCCGGTCCCTTTAATGGCCTGAATCAAGGTGTTATTTTATGAATGTGCCAAATCTTATGAGAACACACAAAAAAACTTTATGAAATGCACTATGTATCGCCCATGAAATATTATATTACAAGGTTTTGGTCTCATGAATCTAAAATGTGAAAATGCAAACTTTTCACAAAAAACTCACAGCAAACTGTGAAACATTTTTCTTCCTAATATTGCCAAGGTCCAAATCGGCAAACAATAAAAGCGACCAAACAATGGGTGTGCGGGTCATTAAAAAAAAGTTGATTTATTTCAGTAATTCCATTCAAAAAGTGAAATATTTTTTTCCCTCTTATATAGATTTTAAAAATTCACAGCTGATGAAACCTCAAAAATCAGTATGAGGAAATTGAAATATTACCAAAATAAAGAAGTATGTATGTATTTGTGTGTACATTTATTATATTTAGTTATTTTTCTATCAACTGAAAAGTATGTGTTATTTTATGAATGTGCCAAAATTTTATAACACCACACAAACAAACTTTATGAAATCGCCCATGAAATATTATATTACAAGGTTTGGGTGTCATTTATCCAAAATGTGAAAAATGCAAACTTTCCACAAATTTTTTTTTCCCTACTATTGTCAAGGTCAAAATTGGCAACCGATAAATTCAAACAAACAAATATTTCCCTTCAATTTGATTTTTTTTAACTGACAACTAATGAAAACTATATATATTTTTTTTTCAAACATGGAGCTTATTTTTCCTAACAGCAGCAATGGGGCGTGGCATGGAGTTGATCAATCTGTGGCACTGCTTGGGTGTTATGAGAGCTCAAGTTGCTCGGATAGTGGCTTTTAGCTCTTCTGCGTTTGCTGGATCTGGTGTATCACATTGTCTTATTCACAATACCCCACAGAATTTATATTGGGTTCAGATCAGGCCTGTTTGCTGGCTAGTTAAGAACAGTCACTGATTTTCTTTTCTTTGTGTTATGTACATAATTTAACCTACATTGTAAACCCAGTAAAGTTGTCATTCCTCAAAATTTTTTTGTAAGTTTTCAATTTAATATTTTGAAGTAAGCGGAAATACTGAAAAAAAACATTTTAATCGACCCAACTTCAATTTTTGAGTCACCCAGGTCATAAACTTTAATGAAAATTAAAATGTACAGCAATTTTAAATAGTATGTCACCTGGCATTTTATTTTTAAATTCTTTCATTCATGCATGTTCTATATTTAACATGTTTTATATCTTCCAATTCGGGGTGCGGCACAATATCTGAACATCTTTGAAATGATAAGCGTTGACTTTTCCTATTAAAGGAATGTGATTGCTTTGACCATAAGTACGATAAATATACCTGAGTTGCAACGATGTCCCTAATTCTGTCCTACCAGCCATTACGGCACCATAACTGCAATTCTGTTTAAAACGTTCATCTTTCAGTTTCATTCTGTTCAAAATCAGTACCATCTAGTGTTGAAAAGAAGGGATAAACCTTGAAAGTACAAGATCTGCGAGAAAGCTTGTCTTTCAAAGTTCGGTATATAAAAAGCACAATGGCACAAAAGTACTTGGAAGAGTGAATAAGCTTTTGCCTTGTCTACAGGTTTGTGATTAATTGTCATGGCATTAAAGCAATGGAGGACCTGTAGCATGGGAGAAATACTGAAGCTTAAAAGCACAGTCCCCACAGACCCTGTAGAGGAGAAAAGCAGCCTTAACTAAATTTATATCATATTACACATTGAAATGTGACCCTGTAATGACATCACTGAAATTCAATCAAATCCTTTACGGGGTATTACTTAAGTTGAACTAGTGTCCTTCCTCATCTGAAATTAGTAAATTGAATATGCTTCTTGTTTATGTTACAGCAGGCCTGTAACACAGTATGATTTAAAGCATTTTGATTTTCATGGAGCCACATTTTGAGGAGTGCATCTGAAGAGCAGAAATAGGCCGGGAAGTTGGCCGATTTTTTTTATTGATTGTGGTTTACGTAATTGCTATCTATCTGTATTTGTGTACTCAAGCACACGGGTCATGTATTAGGTTTCATTGCAGCCAGTGAAAACTCTTAAAAGCCATTGAGAGCAGGAGCGGGAGGGGTTTGTTTTTTGAAGTTGTGTTGTTGACGCTGAGAGGACTCTCAGACTGCTGCCATCGAGAGTGACTGACACATTTATAATTTTACCATTATGTACTTGACTGATCTGCTCTGAAGTTGATGTCAAAAACAACATATCCAACAGTCCTAGACAGATCCATGAAACCTGATTTTAGTCTTGAAGTCTCTGCATGGGAACTGATACCACGACAAATATTTGTGATCTAGATGGCTTGGCGTCTAGGCTGGAAGATTAACTTTCAGCTTTACATTTGTCATTATTTCTTTTTAAAAACTTTTAAGCAAACCCTGTATTCCAACTTTCCTGTGTTATTTGAACTGGCCATACCCAACACGGTCACTATATGTAGGATTCTATTTGTTCAGGTTGGCAATTATTATGTTTCTTGGTTTAACTTCTTCTGGTAATTTTGAAGAAAAACACATTTTTGTAAAATGCCGGATAGTTAAACAGATAAAATAAATCAAAATCACCAAAATAACAGTTAGCCATGCACAAAATAAATATAATAAATGGTTGAAATATGTGGCATAAAAATCCTGTTTATTTCAGAACATGTATACCATTTTTAACACATAAGAACAAAGGAGCATCTACAAGAGGCGAGCAGGTGGTTGAGATGCAACAATGTTAAACAGTAAATAGCAATGGAATGCTATTAGAAAACTGATTTGTAAAGTTGCCAACAATGTCACACTGATCCCAAACCAGGGAAAACATCAACCTTTTCCGTCAGTCATACAATTTCCTAAAAGGACAACCACACTTTATTAAAATCAATCAATCATTTCAAAATCCCAACTAAATTATACAAATACAACACCCATAATACAATCTTCAAAAGTGCAGGTGATGATGTAGTGAATTAATTTGACAGTTTAAATGCACATTTGTATTCAGTTTTGCTCTCCCACTGACTTCATTTGGAAAATTCAGACTTTTACAAAACATTTTTAAAAGCACAGAAATATGCCAGCTGTGCAAAAATTTACATCACACTAATCACGCCATGTAATTAGATGCATGTTTGAACCGTATAGAACAAAGCGTATTCGAGTTGAAAAGGTACAACATTCTTACAGTCTAGAGTTCATCATCTGGACGTGCCTTGCAACTGCTTGAGTGGCGGGTACAAATGTGCAGGAATACATCCGAGTTGGAACCCCCTTTGTATGGAGAAGGGGAGGATTGTCAATAAGCTCACAGTTGACTTGAAATGAGCCAATGAGAGAAAACATAGTACAGCCTATAAGGACAAGGGGTATGAAGAGTTATGTCCTCAACCAGGTTAAACCATAGCTGCATTCCTATGAGCTTTTTAGAATATCGCATAAAAAACGTGGATGGAAACGCCAGAGATGCGCATACATTTTGAATGTGTTTAAAAATGTTTTACACACAACTGAGTAGAACACATAAACTTCGATGGAAGCGCATTCACCGAATAAATCCCAATGCAATGCAATGGTAATGCATATTTCTTTCGGAACTGGGGCGCGATTGGGCTAAAATGTCTTTCAGACATCAAGTCTATCATCAAAGTGGTTTTGGGATTATCACCTAGCAGAACGGTGTTGATCGGCTGCGTTCACTAACAGCAGTCTCACACATCTTAAAGGAAGATGACATGACGGCACATATTTTGTTTTGTCTACTCGTTCTCATGGATTCGTTGGAAATATTTTATGCAATATTCCAGTTTTGCACATTAATTTAATTTGCAATAAGATACATGAGTTCTGTCCACCACCCACTTAATAAACAGGAGTGGGGCAAGTCAGATTTTAAAATTTATCAGAAAAAATCAACACGAAGAATTGATAAAAACATGTGTCCTTCGTTCAACATAGTTTGGGAGGAGTAATTAGAGAATGACACCGGTACATCAATCATCTCATCAAATCATACCAATATAAACTCAAGCCAACCTCTCCTCCTTTGACTACATGCAAGCTTTCTACCCCACCCCCATTTCACTCAATGGAAGGGCCACACACGGCATCTACACGACACAACCAAATATAAAACTTGTAAAATCAGTATTTAAATGCACCCTTGGTGAAAACTAAAAATAAACAACAAAATTTCTTTCCTAGTCCAGATGAGTTCAAAAAGATTTTTTGTATTACATTTTGTATTGTATTTTTTTTTTTTACATTTGAAAAGTAATTAATCTATTTTTAAAGACACAATACTTTTTTCCAAACCGTGATAAACGCCAGTCAAGTTTTTTCACAAAATGCCATACGTCCATTAAACCAAGCACAGCGCAATGAAGATGAGGTGCTGAAGAGGTGAAAAAATGTTGGCGGTTTTGAAACGGTTCACAATCATTCCATGAAGATTGAAAAGAATCGGGCCTTTTCCAGCTGATCACAGTTAATTAAGTCTCAAAGTCACATGCAGAATGGAGAGACTGTTGGATGTGGCTCATTTCACCAGGAAGCAGATAATTCCACAGTTTGGAGCAGTGAGTCCAATATCTACGTGTGGGTTCTGACACTGTTTTACAGATCTATTCTGGAATTCATTAAAAACAAGTATTATATTGATGCCTGGGTTTTTAGAGTTTTGTGAAAAGACGTGCCATGGAGTTGTAGCATTGTGGGGAAAAATGCTTTGAGTTGAGCATTTTTTTTTTCTAAATAAATTTTCAAATATTAAAATTTGGATTTGATTTTTTTTTAAAACGCTTGCATGACTTTGATGCGTTTTATGAAAGTATGGAACAGAATGTTTAGATTTTCCTCAAACCACTTTTGTGCTGAAGAAATCACATTTTTACTTAAATTGCTGTCAAAACTTCAGATATTCTTAACAAATTGTTATTCTAAGTTTGCACAAATATAACATAAAAAGTATGTACTTTGCTATTATTTATTCAAGCCACACACTTTCAACAACCTAAACATTTACAAAATAAGAAACAGTTTTCTGTGACATTTCAAAAGATTTAATTTTCTTTGATTGACAGTTATTAAGTATGAAAAAGAAAATCCTGTACATCAACGCTTGAAGTGCTGACAGTAAGTTCCCTCTAAAGGCTACCAGACTGGCTCCACAAAGATTGAGTCTCCCGCATTACGAAGCAATCCCAAATAAGGCCATTTGTAAAAGGTCACATATATAATGTACAGTGGCTTCCTGATTGTGATTCAACATAGAGCATTAATCCTAGAATCATCCCGTCTGAAAGAGTGACTGCTGATCCGATGCTGCTGAATCAGACAGCAGCAAAATGAATATTCTTCACCTGTCTGCTCATGTTGACTCCTCTTGTTTAGATTTCACAGTGGGGGGAGAAGAAAAGAAAACTGCATATTTACTTTTAATTGAAAGGAAATTAAATACGCATTCACATCCGCAAATGACAAAAGAGCATCACAAGGCTCATGAGTGATGATAGCTTTTGTTTAAGATTGATTTCATACAGAACCCCACCCCCACTGATAATAATAAAGAGAAAAAAAGTCCTGGACATTTCTCCAAATACAATTACCTCTGCATCACCTGATTCAATCAAATGAATTTGCATTCTGTTTGCATCCAGTGTTCCGTGGCCCAGTAAACAAGACAGGGAGAATAAATCTGATGTGTTTTCATAGTTCTGCCTTCCCACCCCCATTCAATGCACTTTATTTGGAATATTTGAATTCTCATGAATCTGTAAACACAGCATGTGTATGAGAAATTAAAAGCCTTTGTTTTAGGCCATTTCTCTTAGTAGAAGGAGAGATAGATGCCAGGGATAAAACATGTAAAGGCCACCCATTGCCTTATAAATATATATATATTTGGTAACCTCAGTGACCCTTAACCCTCATTCACCCATGAATCCAATCATGATAAAGTATTATTTGAGGGAAATTTAAACGTTTCTCCTCTTTGCATCTTCTCTAAAAAGTGCCAACATGGGGGCATCAAAACAACTCTCATATGACCTGAAAACCATCAACAGTTTAGGGGAAGGAGACGAAAGCCATCGGAATTGGAAGACCAGAGGCACAGTTCTAGTTGAGCCCCGAAGTGGTAGACCAGGAAAAATTTCAGATATTTAGAAGCGCAGGATGGTGAGAACAGTCACAGTCAACCCACAGACCAGCTCCAAAGACCTACATCATCTTGTTGAGTTGATGAACAAAAAACATATTTTTCTTTTGGTTTAGTGGACCTTTAAACCCTCAGGTAAGTAGTTGTGGAATGCAAATTTTAACACTGTGCATTGGAAGCATTTCACTAGCCCGTCTATATAGTATATATACAGTCAGGGATGATGGTCCACAAGAAAAGTGTCCACCAAGCTGGAATCTCTACATAAAGTTATGTGTTTCTTCCTCTCTACAACGATTAGCTACCAGGACATTATTACTGTGACTTTTTTTTCCAAAAGTTTCTATGTGTAGTTCAGATTTTTCATTGCAGGTAACATTGTGACGTGGTGGTTTGTGCTGATGCCTTTGAGTCAGATGTTTTCTGGTTCAAACCTGTTGTGAGGGGAGTCTGTGTTACCTTCCTGCTGTGTAGGTTTCTCCCAATATCCACGCAAGAGGAATTCCTAATATTACAGATTATTGTACTGTAAAAGTAAATCATATAACAGTATGATATTGCCATTGCAAGACTGAAATTGTTTAGTGATTAAACATCAGTGGCCAGTATTATTCCGTAAATCTAGAACACATGATGTGCTACAGTTTAAATAGTTCAATGTTACTGTACACATGCTTCTGGAGTTTGTAACCTAATATTGTGCTTTTATAATACAAGAAGAGCTTGTATGTATCACAACTTAAAAGAAACCTTTATATGTGTAACTGAAAATATTTCTTGTATAAAAAATAAACCTTGACCGAGATATTAAGGTTGAGGAAAGGATGATTTATCTGCAGATAAACCACCAACCATTGCATTGGGATTTTACTGTCTGTAACAGCTCAAAATCTACATGGATTGCTGGTCATCTTCAGGCAGTGCACAGGAAGAAGTCCACAGTTCTGCTAACAATCCCTAATCTATCTTTCTCTCCTCCCACCAGCTCCTCCATGAGCCCAGCCTCATCTTTACAAGTCTTCATATTCACATGAGGTCCAGGTCAGCTCGGTTAAAGACTCAAGACCATCATAAAGAACACAGACCTGTCTAAACATGTACATCCACTAATCTCCATGTTCCTCTGAGACAGATCAAAATGAAAAATTCTATTGTAAAAATGATAATGGAAAGAACAAAATGTGCATATGCTAATGTTTCTCAATGACATATGAATGTTATGAATTCTTCAACAGTGTAGACATTACAAAAGTAGAATACTATCATTCCAGGAATACTGATGGTAACCAGCAGATGCCATTACTTGGCTCCAATCCTTCTTATTTTACATGCAATGGTGTAAGTTAATTCATGCAATCGAACAAAAAAATCTGCATCTTCTTAATAATGCAAAGACTGCAAGCGAACCGCTGAGCACCAGTCTATAAAAGATTGTATTAGCTCTATGATAAAAAATATTGTTTGTAGACTTCAGCTTTGAATGAGGGTGAAAGGAGAAAGCTTGGAGTTAGTTTTGGTTCCTTTAATGGCATGCCGACTACTGTGTGTTGGAATAATAATTATGAAGACTATTTATTTTTAATTGATATGCCCTTTCTTATTATGAAAAGAACAATTATCCCTAGTACTGCATGTTTCTCTCATGCACAGTATGCCACAGAATTAAAAAGAATCTTGTGTAAAATGGGCAAGAGCAGTCATATTTCTGTCTACACACATTTTTTTTCCAGCTTTTATATCAAAGAACAATAATTTTGGCATTAAAACCACTCAACTCACCAGCTTAATATCCTTTTTTCATGATTTACTGGATTGATGGGGTATTAAAAGCAATGATACAAGATAAGAGCCAGTAAAGAAAGGAAAGATTTGATGTAAAATGCATATTACATTCATGGGGTGCTGCATAATTTGATGTGAGGATATGTCTTATGGATCTTGTAATATGCAGAGAATTTTCTAAAGATCTGAAATCAAGATTTTGATATAAAAAAGTGGAGTAATTCTTTATAAATTGAGACTTCGCATAGACCAAAGAGCTTTTCATCAGTGTCAAAAGAGCCACGCTCTCTCTCCCTCTCTAAACACTGAACCCTTATCAAATGTATATATGCTCTGTATTCATTGCTGGATATTTCTGTACAAATGATTTCATTTTCTTATTTCATTATTTTTGCGGCAAAAAAATAAATTGGGTACTGTTTGGGCCATATTGGGTACTGTTTCAACCAATTCAGTGTGATTTTGAGTCTAAATTTGGCCATGTTTTTTCTGTTTGAGCAAATTGAATAATTTTTGGTTACAAATTAATTTTTTTCATTTTTATTTTTACACATATTTTGAGAAAATGCTTCTATTTTAAAAAAAAATATATATAAAAAATACATTAAAAAGTCTCCATCCAGTCTCAACCTTTGTACCAGTGTTTAGTTAATTTGACCATTGTTTCCATACTCATACATCTGTGTACAGCAATTGGTTCATAATAAATTATGTAAAAAAAATCTGAGGCAATCAAAAGGTTGTTTTAATGGAATTTTATAGGGAAAAAACAATAATTGAGGTAGAAAAAAAATTAATAAATTGAGTACTGCACAAAAACAACTCTTTGACAAAATCAAAGCTGTGATAAAAGGTTATAAAAAAAATCCAGATTTTTTTTCCGAAATCATTTATGATTTTGACAAGTAAAGGGTAAAAACAATATAGTAGTTTTGATTAGAACTAGGGTAGATAAAGAAGGGTAGGGAATTTGATCAATGCACAAGTGTTAAGAATGGCTAAAATCCTCAATACTGGTGTAAATGAAGACCTTAAAATAAATAAATGCAAAATTTCGTATTATGTTGCCTATGACAAAAGAGAAATAGGCCCTTTTTTCTTTGCGTGTCTCACTTATTTATTAACATACTTATTAAAGCCGAAAATAAAAGACACTGCAGTAGAACACAACAAGCAATCAATCGTTGCGGTTTACCAAGAATATAGCCCTATTAAATAAAACACTTAAGAAGAAAAACAGCTTAGGGTGTAAGAATTTCCTTAGACTTTGTAGAGTAGAAGCTATTAAAATACATTTTGCATGTTTACGGGGCTCTGGAATTGGATAGTGGGGTTGAATGCGGGCCGATCTCCTGTTTTCTTGCCTCCTGGAGATGCAAATGTCAGCTTTGAGCAGTTTGTGGACTCCCTGCTAAGTGCTTGGCCCATATTAAAGCAAACTGCTTCCATCTTCTGGACTTCTGGCATTCCGCACCCTTACATCGGCCATCAATGTGTCACATGACATCCCATCCTTTAGAACCAATTCCATAACTCCAGATCATAAAAAGAAATGTCATAATAAAACAATGTATTTTTCTTTTCCCTAGAAACAAATAAATCCCACTTTCATTTACAATGTGCAATATTTTATGCTTCCATCTTTCTAATAAAGTGCAATTTTGTTGAATATGAACAGCTAAACAAATAGTGTGATCTGTTTTTCTATGAATAAATGTGTTGCCTCTGGTGCAGGTACCGTTTTAAACTAAATGTCACACAAAAGCCAAAGGCAAACTGAGAAGGAACAATAGCACTAAACTACTTTGGCACAAGATGACAGAAACAAACATGGCATTGTGACAGCACAACTTCATTTCTGCTACTTAAAAACATCCCGTTTCATTCCTGTCCAGGAACACTGCATCGATGGGCCACAGCCCGAAGAGCAAGGGATTTACAAAAGCAGAGTTTCCCTCTTTCTTTTCAGTGAAGACTATTACTAACGTTACAATGTGAATGGCCTTTGTACGCTTTCTATCAGTGTTGTGCCAGCCCAGGCCAAAGAGAAATCCTTGTGGAATAGGCTAATCCCTTTCAAACAGGGCACGACTGACTCGGACATTACTTTGAAAAGGCAGCAAACAGAGGGTGATGTCACCCATCCAAGGTTTGGAATCAAAACACACAAGCGGCCCCCCGCCACCCCTCCTTTCACAGCCCTTGCTTTTGAAAGCTGAGGCCAACTACAATAATCAGGCTTCGCTCAGAGTATTTATCAGATGGAGGGAGGCACGATTACATCGAGCGCAAATATGTGTCCCCGTTATCCTTCCTGACTATATGATCCACCGGAGCAACACTGGATCTGACAAGAAATTGGGAGACCAAGAGGAGCTGTGGAATGAAGATATGGTTAAACTGAGTGGGAGGTGAAGAGAAGAAAAGTTGAAAGAGAGACAAAAGCAGCTGATATCGAAAGAGTGAAAACTTGATAAAAAGAACTGAGGGGGGGCGGGGGGGTGGGGGTGATAGGGAGCTTTGTATATCGAAACTCATTATCCCACAATCAAACCACTCCTTTTCTCTTACAGTCGCTCTCTCTTTTGTTTACGCTCGTTCCTTTCCGTCGTCTTTTTGTAACTTATTTATGAGGAGTTAGAGTGAATCTGCAGAGCTTTGCATTTCACTCTGGGTTTATGTCTAATTTAGTAAACATCCCAGTACAAGTCGAGCTTGTCAACATCCCCTTCTCGCAGCTCTCTTTTAGACTGTGGCTTCACGTTTGTAGGGGTTGAATAAAATAAGAGCTGTTTTGATCCAGTTAGCCGATGTCTCGAGTATGATGCTTATGCGAGGGCCTGTTAGAAGTTTAAGGCTGCTAACAGCATCATGGCACTGTGGTGGTGCCTCTGCTGTCATAGTAGGTTTTCCTCAATTCTCATTACCTGCTAATGTGGACAGAGGCCAAAACCGCTAACCAGCTCCATCTCTGTCCTCACATATTTCCCTCACTCTCTTCTTCCTTCTCGGCCCCTGCTGATGGGCTAAGCGGTCAGGCTTCTAACAAAGGGAGAAAGGGGGAGATGAAATATATTTTGACTGTTTCATGGAAAAACAATCTGACGCAAAGTAATATTCATCTCCAATGAATCCAATATTCTTTTTGGAATGATATTAGACGGTATCTATTCTATCTTCCATTGTGTTCCCATCTGCCCTTTTCAGGATCTAAATTATGTGCATTAGTACGTAAATGGGCTAATGCCTGTCTGTATTTAGCAGGCTACATGCCGTGAATATATTCTCTGCTTCACGAAGTAATTGGTAATTACAGTGGTCATTTAGGCAATCACTGTCTCTCCCAGATTCATGTCATTCTTAAAAATAACTAGCTCTTAACCTTTGACAGAATTCTACAGAAACTGTTCATCACCGCCCCCGCTTTGATTAATTTTGTGCATACACTTTCTCTCCCTCACAAGTACAACTGCACACTCTCTCTCGCTCACTCACAGATACACATGCAGAGAACTGTATCAATAATAGTGATGGCTTTGCATTTGTTAACTGTGACAGTTTGCCTCACTCATCAAAACAGAGGAGAGATGAGGGAAGTTAAACGTAAGGTATACTTACTGCTCTAAAACGATTAGTTCCATTTATAAACAATTAGACAACAGGACACACAGGGCATTTAGCCTTATCATCTCTTCTTAATCTCCCACTCTCGCACACAGCCTCTTTCTCTCTCGCCTAGCCATGAACAAATTCAGTCCTTTAACTGTGATAATCTTTTGTCGGCATGCTCCCTGTTCTTCACTTTCTTTGTTTATACAGTCTTATTCACACATTATTCATTTCCACGCATAATGAAGCAGTGCGAAGAAGAACTTTCGCTCTGCGGATACTGACTTTGAAAAATAACAAGGTCGACAGCTTTAGCTCCAAAACATTTCCCTCCGTGGCACTTAAGATCTCCATTATGTTGTCAGAGGCAGTAAAGGAGCTTCTCCTACCTCTTCCGCATACCACATGTGAGCTTGCTTTATGCAAAACTTGACAGGAAGTGAGGAAGCCTTTTAATATCATGTCGCAACCATTGCTGCAATACGCGCTGTTTAGAATTTAAAGTGTTGCTGTTTGGGCAAAAAAGTGCAGCTTGTTATGATGTTTAAAAAAAAAGTCAATAATGCAGCTTGTTGGTAAGTGCGGTCACAAAAGACGTGTTTTGGGGGCATTTTTCATAAGCAGAGAATAATTTAAAAGTCACAGAATACTGAACCTTAAAACATGATTTGTAACCCTCACAATTTCTTACCCTTGCAACATTTGACTTTGCTCAAATGGAGAAATGAAATTAAGTCAAAGAATGGTCCCTGTAATATTAATGAGAGTTTGTATGGTGTAATTTAAGCTCCCTTTTATGCCTGAGTTACGAAGCTTGAATTATCTATTCAGAGCGGTACAAAGTTTTACTGCCGTGAAAGTTCTTTCTACCGTTGCCACAGCTGAATGGGCTTAAAAACAAGTTCCTCCAGCAGGATGTTCTGAGTACAAGATGCCTCTTTTATCACTAACCTTTGACCAGTTTGTCCTCTCTAAATCCTAATTTTAAGTGTAATGAAAGAGACAAAAGTATCAGCTTCAGCTGAGCATGAAAACGGAGACCAGAATAAGAGGTCTATTGGAGCCAACTTTCTGAAGCAGTTCATCCATGACACCATGTCTTATTTCACTGAAGTGGATTTACTTAATGACCTAAAAAAGGCTTTTTTTTCTTTTTTTTCTCCCAAAAACACTTCAATAAACGAACCAAGCATAAATCAAAAGTGCAAAAAAAAATCTTTTGATGAAGTTTTGTGGAACATTGACATCTCTGGAAGCAAATACTCCACTTTCCAAATAAATTTTTTACTTATTTTCATATATATTTTCATGAATGTTGCATATACTAATCTGTTTTCAGGTTTTTCAAAAGCTGTTTTTTTATTTAACATGGTTTATTCTAAAAGCTTGTTTTGTCTTGGATGACTGTCCATAAAGCTACCCGTCTGACTAGGGATCTAGCTTTTGCCAGGTCCAAGTACAGCAACAACCTGACATTGCGTGACCAAATCTAGATTACAGACAAGGGTCAAGTTAATAACCTATGCCACATAACATATAATTTGTGGCATATGGCTTGTGTGCTGGATTAAAATCAGTACATCATTTGCTAGGTTTGGGCCATCATCTCAGCTCAGAATGTCAAAGATTGAGGTGCTTGTTAATGTGTTATCGTTATCATATTGTTATCATTCCCACTGTCTTCACTATTTAACTGGACTCCTCAACAATCTCCCCCTCTGCCTCCGGAGTCTTGGGGTGATCTTGACTGAGCAACTTGGATTCAAAGAGTACATCGCTAAAAGAACTCAACTTCTACTTCAGGCTCTGGTCATTTATAGGCTAGATTATTGCAATACTGCCACAGTAATCTCACATACAAGCCAAATTCCCTGTAGAAAAAAAGCACACATTATTATTTTACATCCTTTGATACTGTAACATAAAGTTAATTTAAAATTGAATGTTGTTTATACAAATATAATACTAGACTTTGTTTGTCATTAATAAAACTAAGTATGTAAAAGACAGCAAGTGGCAGCAAAGCTGGATGCATTTAACTGTAAATATTAGTTTGCTTGCAGTGTAACATTTAAATATTAATTCAATTGTTGTTTTTGAGTCTTGATTTCCCTCATTTATCCTTTACACCCATCAATCACTCAATCTTCCACCACAATGGAGTCTAATCTCCCTGTTTTTTTGTCACCCCATCAGTGTCCTGTTCTCATTTGCTTTTCCCCATCATATTCTAACACTTCTCCTTTTCTCACTCTCAGTCCTACGGTTAACACCTTCTGGCTCTCCATGATCTCTACCTTGTTTTCTTGGAATCTTCTGTGCTATTTTCGGAGTGTCTTCTGGCCTTGTCCACCTCTCCTGTCAACAACTCCGGCAACTCACCTCCGCTCCTGCCATCCAGCGGTATTTATTGAAAAAGACTGCATTACAATGCTGAGTACTGTTCCATTAAAAGAATGCCATTCTTTTGCACGATTGATTTAAGCTTGTAAATAAACTGTATATAGTTGCTGATTCCCAGTTCAAGTAGGTAAGGCTCGTTGTCGATGAGTTACAAACTAGTGGTTGACCTCCTTGAGTCTAGTAACATGTCGCTCCCCATGTGTGGGTTTCTGCATTCTCTGGTTTCCTCCTACAATCCAAAAAGTGGTTTAGTTTAGTTTATTCTGGACCTGTAGAGGTGCATATGTGATGGACTGGCAACCTGTCTAGGGTGTGCCCTATGGTTTACGTGAGGTAGTTTTGCCAGGGATGGAAGAATGGGTTGGTAGATGGATAGAAAATAATGAAACATGTCTTTTGTATTTAAATAATACACATTTTATAGAAACATGCCAAATCAAAGCACTTTTTCTTTATGGCTTTATTTCAGTTTATTGCAATGACACATTATCCCAAAAATGAAATGTTGAGGCCACCTATGAAATTATTAATAATATGTGCATTAGTTCTAAAAACAATTCAATCAATATATGAGGAAATGTGAAATCTCAGTTTGCTGTGGTGGGCTTAACTACACATTGCCATGGCAAAAAAACCTGCAGCTCGATCAGCAAACAACCAATGCTTTTTTAATACATAAAAGCTTAAGAGTACATGTAATTAAGAGAACATTAATCTAATGTGTTTTCATTCTCTCTGGGGATTTGTTTTAGCTCTGATTTCTTTGATTGTATTCCCAGTAAAGCACTCCAATTGTTTGTACAGCCAAGCTGCGGGGACTGCACATAATTTGTGTGTGTCCGTGTGTGTTCTCAATACCCAGCATAAACATTCATTGCAGATTGTGTCTGTCCATGTGTTTGTGTGCGGTCATTGCCAAGCATAAGTGTGCAGTTGTGACAATTCGGATCACTGCACGATCACATTCTCGCTGACACTGCTGCCACCCAATTCCAGCCTTATAGGCATTAGGGAGAAGAAGCCCTGCTCCAACAGCACTCTGAGCCGGGCTCCTGCTCTGCTCAGTGTTTCTGGATTTTATCAAGATTTCCCGCTGAGCACCGATATATTAGTGTGGCAAACATATCTGCCAATTCAAACTTGCATCAAAAGCGTATCGACGACGCAGCCGAAACAGCATTTCCATGCACTTCGTCTTTTGAATTGCTAAAATCAGCTTGGCAAAAGAAGCGGCACCATAAAATTCAGCTGTGGTTTTCTTTCAGCCAAAGCGCTTTTCTTTTGTTGTGAAAAAAGGGAAAAAAGGTGGTGGTGGTGGAGGGGATGTAGAGAGAAAAGCCTAGGTCTTAGCTGTGCAAGAGTATGGGATTGCATGGGTCCATCTGGCATCCAAAGAGAAGGCTTTGTCAGGATCCATCCAAGACACACTGCTGCAGAAGTGTCCTTTTCTACAGCACCTGCAAAAATACCTCTGATCAGTGCCAGGCCTCGTCTGCCTGCCTGCTCGCATCCTTAGCATTGTTTTCCTGTAACCTCTCCACACCTTCGAAGAATCAAGTCACCCTGCTGCCATTAGTAACACCTGGAGTTTAAAAAAAATTAATTGAAGCAATGGAATTAAAACAATGTTCAGAAAGGATAAGATGCTAACAATGCCACTTGCTATGTTTAACCGACATTGTTACAAAATGCTTGTTGTGTTTTTCCTCCAAACTATAAGTCGTTTGTAAAATGTAAATCAAAGGGACAAAAAAAATCCCAATCTTGCTTTAACCTTGTGTTGTGCGTGCTTTAACAGTCATTTCAGTCAGTCACAAGCCCCTTTCAAAGACATTTTCACTCCAGGCCCTGTTAGTTAAAGTTCACTGCATGAAGATGTCTGCAGAGGAAAAAGAGAAAACACACACACACACTAGCTGACCATTAAACGTGTTTAATGTAGACTATTTCACAGATGCTTTTTATGAAAATGAGAATTAGGTTATGCTTGAAGCACAGTGATGATAAATCCTTTCTAAGCTTAATTATGATGTTATAAAATTGTCCCCCGCATAGGCACATGCAACTTTTAAAGTGTATTAAATACTGCAATCATATTTTAAAAACGCTTTAATCTGTCTGCATAATTAGAATTCAACATGTAATTGCATGAGAGTACCAGAGGTGAAGGTGAACTTAATTCTCTCGCAACCTTCACCCTAAATACAGACACCATAGACCATTTATAATGAAACCACTCAGGAAGAACGACCAATTCTATCAGAATGTATTCTTCAAAGTCCTCTCATAAACTTGTTTTTTATTAGTTGTTTATCTGTGTATTTTTGAACGATCAGATTATCAGAGATTATAGAGACAGCAGCATCTAGGATTTTAAGTGCTATAATACAAATAAAAAGCATTGTTATACTTTCCTGTTCAATATAACGTCTTTTGCTTCTGACGAAATAATTCTAAATGTATCTTCCTAGAGCTTTGGATAATAGCCATTAAAAAATGGAAACAAAATTATCTTCACAATGAAGTAACAAGTTATTTTTTTGTATTACTATCCCTAGCAACCAAACATTTTACCCTAGCAACCAAACTTTCTAAGCCAGGCTATATGTCATGGAATACATTACTCATGGTGAAAAGGAAAACTTTAAATAACATCATTGATGTCTCCCAAGCCACCAGATTGTTTACCCTAGTAACCAATTTAAATAAATCTATTGCTGAGTTCCAAAAAAACAAAGATACATGGGGTAAAGTTTATGTCACTTCTAGTCCCAAGGGGCACATTGCATACAGACTTTACCATCTATTTGCTGTGGAAGGTCTAACGACACAGTTATGACACATTTCCTTGGGAGTTTTGGTTTGCTTGTCACCTTTGTTTCTCTTTCTATAATGCAAGCTAATTTGTTTCACATAGAAATGTATTTTGCATCACCAGAATCAGAAGGAACTTTAATGCTTTAAAGTGTGTTTGAACACACACATGGATTTTTAGTTGTGGTACAGGGGAGTACTCCAGTGCAACAACAAACAAGAAAATATCAAATTACAGTGCTGAACACAGACTTAAACATGTGGTTGAAGGAATATATTTATGTACAAAAGAAAAGAGCTGAAACTGAAAACAGTAAATTCCTGGACACTGGCATAAGGTCTTCTAATCTACGCAGGTCAAGTTGTCCATCTGACCTTTGCAGGGGCAAAGCAGTGGTGTGAAGTACAATGAAGAAGTGGGTTGTGGCAGGCACGATGAGACACTCAAAAGAATAGTTGAGACAGCGTTGGGTAGAAAGGCACAGAGAGCGGCTAAGTGGTAATAGAGCCTTATTATCGGGTCACCGCAGAGGCCCAGAGTGGAGGATAATAACAGATGAGCTTTGCACTACTCATACCTGAACCTCCCTCAACTGTCTGCTATCTATTCCTCAGGGGTGTCAACACTTAAAACTCCTGGTCTGCATGCTGCTCCTTATCAGCTCTCAATCCTTCTGATTTTTATTCCTTCTCAAGCACGGAGCCACTTTTATTTTTATACATTTGGCACAGTGTCTCTATTCTTCTCCCGTTTCGAATGAATGCAGGTTGTGTTTCTGCTAATGCTTGGAAGAGTACAACACAGTCCACACGTCGAGGGAGGACAGCTTCATCTTTTTCAGCATTGCACATGCTTGATTCTCAGCTTCAAAAAAAGATGGCAGAAACGTCAAGGTCCTGACAAGTCTACACCATTAGAGCCCACGCTTAAGTTCTGAGAAGCTGATTAGAGCGTTCCTGTGCCAGCCACAATCCATCACTTCCAGTAAAGGAGCTTCTTATCCATCTAACCAAGAGACGGAATACAATGTACCACAGGGAAGTAAAGGGGGCTAAACACTCCCTTATCAGACCATAGTCTGAGTAGCCCTTTCTTCAACTGGCGAGTGTGTCTGGAATGACCAGCTGTATCATAAGACAGAGCCCGGATTTGGCTTTGGCATATACCCCCAATGTTTTACTGATGGCCTTGTTGATGAAGGACGCAGTGCACCCACAGACTCAGCATCCAACTGGAGCTTCTCTGAGGACCCCACACATCCCTGGCATGTGGGCAGAGATAAAGCTTGCGCCAGGACTCAAAAGTTGCAGTCCAAAGTTTTGCCCAAAGAAAAGCAAAGGGAAAATAAGAAAGTTTAAGCTTGTTTAACTCCCCCTCCCCAAAAGACAAGCAGTCATGCCATCTGTGAACATTCTCAGCCATGGCTACTTCTCTAGAAGTATTTGTGGGGAGGGTATTGTGCAAGGAAAGGATTGGGGTGTGGGGACATAAAAAGAAATCGTCAGTAAAAAGTGAGGGCATTCTTAGGCAACACGGTAGGTAGGTATATATCTCTGAAATTATCCAACATCTCTCTGCTAGATCTGGATCTCTGTAGTCCTCAAACTGCTGGCAGAACAACTGAGAACGTTAACCCCTCCTTCTGTTCGCCTTTGATTTAACGAGAGCAGAATAGAAACTGCGTTTTGAGCATGAAAGCATGCACTTGAAAAAGGGACAAGATTTGCGACACTTTCATGGCTTGAGTGCGCCTTGAAGGGTGGCATCCTTTGACCAAATCAGTTTGTTCATTTTTTTTTATTCTCGTTTCCTGGGGAAATCTGCCAGAGCTTATATATGGAAGCCAATGCATGAACTTTCAATCAGGGATTAGCCGGATTTTCCAATGTGGATCTTCTTTTGTGAATTTGGCCAGCGTTGCTTCTGTCATTGGCAAGGGAAACGTAAATAGAAAATGATCCCTGGGCCAATGGGGATTGCCTAGCCTATTTCAAAGAAATAGTAAAAAGGACTCTTAGCCCTCTTCACCAATATGATTCTGCATCAGGCTGAAAACATACTCACATGACAGACCACCAAAAAGTTCTTGTCCAAGTTTGCAACATATTGCAGCAACACACTTTAGTCCATTTGGCCAAAAGAAGAGGAACGAGCAACATGGCTAAAAAGGAAAGAGCAACACAAATGACTGAAGAAGGAATGGAAATGCCAATAGCGCTAAAGCTCAGTGTTTTTGCAGGCTCCGGATGTTTAATAGCCTTCGAAGGATGTTGGAGATGGAGCTGCCAGGCAAGAGGTCAAGAGGACGGCCAAAGACGAGATATATGGATGTGCTGAAAGAGGACATGAAGTTAGTTGGAGCAAGAGTAGAGGATACTGAGGACAGAGTTGGGTGGAAACAGAGGATTCGCTGAGGCGACCCCTAAACCAGGCATAGCTAAAGTAAAAAAAAAAAGAGTTGCAATGCCTCTAAACGCATTCATTTGTATATCTATTATCATATAATTGGTAACAGTTCTCTTGCAGAAGTCCACTTACCCAGATCTAGACGTTAATCCAAGCTTACCGTTCTAGCTTGTAAGATAAGGCCAGAGTCAATTTATGCAGTTTGTTATGTTCACTCACTGATAGAGCTCTTTGCATGGCTGCCATTTTCCATGCCCAGTGTATAAGTGTCTATGGATGCGTTTGCATGTCAAAATGAGAATGCGGCTTTGCAGACCTACACAAAAGATCCTCTAACTTCCAACAAGCCGAAGTTTTATCTGCTTGCAAACAATGGGCAAATATCCCACCCATGTGAGCTCTGTGTTTGTTCTTTAAATGTCAACTCTGAAATCTGCCACAGTGTAGCAGCCGCAGCTGGAAACAAGAAACAAGCAAGTATTTATGGCACTCAGCTCCAATAACTATACATAAACTGATATAAAAATCAGCATATTAACATCTCATAGACATATTTGACATTCTTGAAAATATCACAGTTAATGACTCACTTTCTAAAAAAGTGGGTCTCTTGTGGAGAAAGGCCTTCCAGCAGTTAGAGAACTTTTGCATTGTGCACAGATGTGCGTAGTAACTATTTTAAATTTAATTTGTAAAAAAATAAGGATAACTAATATACTTTAAGTATATGTAAAGATGAGTGCTCTTTAAATCTTTACTCTAGCTTGGTTCTATTTAGCAGCATTCCTCTGTTACTCTTAAGATTTTAAAGTTTAAAAAATGGTTTAATGACCAAAAAACATGCCATTGTTGCCCCTGCAGTTTAATAACACAATGCATGCTCCCTCCACCTAAATGTGGTCATTCATTCATTTCGTTTAGCTTATTCCTGCTGCTTTGGAGGAGTCTTATGTTATTGATGTTTCTATTTATGTTTATTTATGAAATCTTATGTTTCCATTCCCTTATCTTTTATGTTTCCTTTTGTGTTTATTGGTGGTATTGCAAAAAAAAATGTGGCAGTAATTAATTAGGTTTAAAAATTTAGTATTTTTTTCTCCAAAGTTGTGCCTAAATCATTGCTACCCAATTGGATACTCAGGGCAATTTAAAGTTAGCAGCAAATATTAGAAGCTAAATCGTGCAAAATAAAGACAATTCTGCCATTGTTATGTTCTGGGGTGACTGCACATACGAGACAGTACGACTGCAGAGTATTAACAGTCTTTATTGATGTTCTCTGCAATTGTAGTTGCGTTGCAAAGTGATATGGGTATTGTTATAACAGCAAAGAGATTCAGGTGAGTAGTAAAGGGAAGAGATTCCTTTCATCCAGGAGCCAGAAGGAAAATCCAGAGGAGTGAAGGATGCCATGAGGTGAGTATGCACCACCAGGCATGAAGCGAGGCAGCACACCAGCTAGGGTCAAGCCAACGATGGAGATCACACACCAACAGCAACACACTTCAGAGAACCATCTGGATTCAGTGAAGAATCATAGCACAGGTAAGTAGCAGAAGGTAAGTAACCAAGGAGCAATCTGGAGAGAATGCCAGTGAGGGAGTCCAGGAAGTAATGTGGGGAAATCATTGACAACGAGTAATATGGGGGAAACATTGGGCTCCTGCTTTGATGACAGTGATTGGATAATGAGGTAAGTTGTTGCAGATGATTGGTATTGGGATCTTGGGTTGAGTTGCAGGCACTGGTAGACATAAAGTTAGTTTCAGGTTGTTACCAAAGTCATGAGAATCATTGAGTTGAGAACAACTGGATTATTGCCACTGTGTTTTGAGCATAACATATCCATATAAAATCTAAAAGTAGCTCTTCTATTTAAAAGTATTGAGTATTACATTGATCATTTATTTCACCTTATATTCCACAAATTTAAAATTTAGTTTTTCAAAGCAAAATAGAAAAAAATAGAAGGTAAAGAGTGAGAGAAAGAAAGAACAAGAGGGAGAAAAAAGACAGTGAGAAAGAGATTAAAAAGGAGAGAAAATGAGAGCATGAAAGAAAAGAGTTAACTGGAAGAAAAAGATGAAAGTATGAAATATATAGTGTGAGAGAGGGGGAGATAAAAGAGAGGAGCAAGCATGAAATAGAGAGAACAAGAGAAAGAGAAAAGTGATGTAGAGAACTCAAAACAGTAGACAATCAGAAATGAGAGAGAATAACAGCTTCATAATTTAACATTCAACTGTTTTCCTGGTGACCGAAATGATCAAAGGAAATAACGAGCTGCTTTTCAAAATAATTTCTTTTTCAACTGATTGTATTGATGTGATCGTATTGAACTGGTTATATTCGCTAGATCTCATTTTGGGGGGATAGTTTCTTTATACGCAATTTGGTTGGACAGGATAGGAGCCATTCACTGTAGCCATTGTAGGTCCCAAATACATAAAAAGTAGTTAAGGCAGGTTAAAAAACAGAAATGTACTCAAATAAAAGTATACATTTTGATACTATGCACTTAATTACAATTTCTGAGAAAAAAAAACTACTTAATTACAGTATTTTGAGAATTTGTAATTAATAACACTTTACACCACTGTTTGTTGCAGAAAAGTTGCACAAAAAACGTTAGACACGAACACAATAAACACACACACATTCTTCTATTCTATTGTATTTTAGCTTGGTTAAATCCAGATTTGAAAATAAAAGTACATTCAGTTTCATATTATTTGCACCAGTAACTACTAGAAAGAAAATCTAATCTGATAGATTCTTTTACAAATATTACTTGAGTACTTTTATTTTGAGTGCTTGAGTACATGACATCTGTGTGGAATTGAATTGATACTGAAATCATCAATTAAAAAAATATATGATTTGTTTGAGAGGAATGTTATGTTACCATCACTAAAACACTCAGCAACCTCTGCACAGTCGTCTTTCTTTTTGATAACCATGGCAGAAAAAGAGTTAAGAGCGCAAAATCGCTTTGGGGAGAGGAAGACTTGCTGTCCCAGTTTGTTTTCTCACCTATTCATGTCTTTCTTTGTTCCTTAAGTTCTTTTGCTCCACTCCAATCCGTGTCTAACAAACTCTTTTCTTTGTTTTGTCTGTGCACTGGCTCTTAAGGTGCTTGTTTCTCTACTGCTCCGAGCACCACAGCTTGCTGCTTGTTTGGCCGATTAGCGCAGAGCTGCTGTGTGCCTCGTACATGTGGATCTGTTCTCGGGCTCCTCAGGGCCCCAGGGGTGATATGCTCAGCGTAAAATGGCCCTCCGCTCTGCCCACCTATCTCTCCCAAGATGAGACTGCAGCCTCCCAGTGGAAAATCCCCATCCCCAAGCGTTGAGTAAGAAGGGGTAAGGATTAGGTGTTCCGCCTGAAAAGCACACTAAATTGAGTCTTCAATGTTTATTTTTATACTTTGTGTTGTAAATTAAAATGGTGGGAATGTATCTTTATTGTACTTTGTTCCCCACCATTCTATAAAATCTGATTGTTTTGCATGTGAAGGAGTGTGACTCATGTTTCAGCGCAGAGAATGGAATCACTGCACACACTTGGGCACAATAGGATACAGAGAGCTAAGGATTCAAAAAGCAATGCATCCTAAGATGCGAGAGTATAAACATGTTCCCATCTTTCTCCTCCATGCTGTGATTATGATGAACTGACTCACAATAAACAAAGAACAGAAGTCTTCTTTTTTAATGTTTAACTGTTGAACATTATATCACATTATATAACAGGATATCGTAAAGTTTAATTTCAGCAAAAATGAATATCATTACTTTCAATAAATACATTATATATGTCAGATATAATATGGGATCTTACGTAATTGATGAGGAGTTACAGAGGTCTCCTTGAAGAAAGGCTCTAAAACTAAAGCAAAACATAGTGAAGTTGAACATTTTGCTCATTTGAGAGGACATCAAATACTAATTTCTTCTGTTTATGTACCCCATTGAAATAACCCCACTGTTAAATGTGTGACTTGGTAATAACTAGGGCAAACACCATTTTCCCCTCGTTATATATATATATTGTTGTTACTGATGTTCCTATAGTCATACATTTTCTTTACTTGGTTATTCATAAGGGTCACAGTGTTCTGCTGGTGCCTTTCCTTAGGACCTAATAATTATATTTATGGGTGGTTGAAAAATTACACAAATCTGATTATCTGTTTCACATAAAGATACAAAAGTATTTTATAAAACAAAAAAAATATTTGAGTGTGTTCCTCTGACAAGATATTGTAAATTTCTACCAAAGGTGTTAAGTGTATATAACGGTTTGTACTTGGGTTTTTGATCCAAATGTAAAAAAATGTCATATGGTGGGACACTCTACTTTGTTAGTGGTAGTTTATGCAAATATCAATAAAACCAATAAGGTTTTGAATTAATGTGTTACCATTGTCATAGGGTTTAAGAGAATGTATAGAAAATATTTTATAGCAAAATACGAAATATTCACACTGAAATGATAAAGATCAAGGAAGTCCCAATTAAATTGTTTGAGGAAAGTATTTACTCCATTTTTAGACTTTCACGTGTCACCATATGACCATTAAAGAGATTGGTGCAGCAAATATAGAATAAGGAATCCCACGAATGTATTTTATTTTTATCTTGGGTGTACTGTCCCTTTAATTTAGACTGATGTTGTCCCATTCAGTACAACACTATGACTACTAATAATATATTTTTTCTGCCACTTCGGGCATGAACTAGAGCAGTGCTTCTGGTCTTCCAATTCTGCACAATGTTCCTCAAAGTTGACACTGAGAGATTAAATCTCTGAGACAGCTTTCTGTATCCTTCTCCTAAACCACAATGTTTAAAAATAATAGTTTTCAGGTCTTCTGAGAGTTGTTTTGAGGCTCCCATCTTGCCACTCTTTAGAGAAGATGCAAAGAGATTACCAAACCAATTTTAAGGTCTAAGATGGTGATTTAAGGTGGTATTAAATTCAATAATATGACAAGGGTGCCTAGATTTATGCACATGGCTACTTTTGTTTAAATAATAATTACAGATTTTTTATAAATCACATTCACTTTATTTCATTTCCTCTTCTACATACACCAACGATTTATAAAAGGAAAATCGTGAAAATTTACAGCAATGCCAAAACTTTTACCACTGTATTCAGATTTAATCAAATTGTCTCATATGGGAACTAAGAATCTAGGAAAGGTTTAAAGTTGCAAACAAAATCCCAACCATTTCTGAACATGAAAAGAAAGTAGGGAGAAAATAACTATCAGATATTAAAGAAATGTTGCTCTTTTTACATTGTGGCATGCTTGGAGGCAGCCACAAATCAAGATCCTTTTGATGTATTTACTCTCGATGGTTTCATCAGTCTCTGATGAGTGACAATATATGCCACTTTACTACCTCCAAAAGGCTCCACAGTCACACAAGGGAGGAAGTTAAAGGGGTGTTTTGGTTATGCAATCTCTGCCAACTTAAACAGCGCACGGGAAAGGTGGAGTATGGGAATAGCTTCAATTGTCTCCTCCATGCAGACTGCTATTTATTTGTTCAAACGTTGCACCAGTCTTTAAAACTCTTCATTAATCAATTCAGTCGTCTTATTATTTCAGTAAGTGTAATGGAGATTGCTAAATAAAAAGAGATTTCTCCTTCACTGGGGGAAGAGAAAAAAAGGCACCGTGAAATGAAACCGCATTCATTGAACCTTAAAATGTTTTGATGGCTTTTCTGAGGCACATTATATTTACATAGGAATGTGTCATTAACGTCAACGGCGAACCAGAAACTATTAAACTAATACAATGCTAAACTGAACAACCTTGAGAATTTGATTAGAGCCATTGTGAGTTTTAAAAATGCTCCATTCTTGGGTTAAAACAAAAGACTGATGCTTTCAGCTATGCTAATAATTCAGCTGTCAACTTTCATTGATGTATTTGACTGCTGCAGCTAGCATTTACATACTTTATATATAGCATGCAGGGATGGGGGTGGGGGTTGTCTATGCAAAGAATCATAATAGAGGTTCGAAACAAACATGAAACTGTTTGTGTTTCATTTCAAATTAGCTGCTGTAATTTTCAAAAAGACTGCAGGCATTGTTTGCTTGGCAAAGTCATGCGTTTTGGAGCAGTTTTAATTCTCTTATTATTGCACTTGCCGGAGATGCAGCTTTTCCCTTTTCTCTGCTCTGCCAAGTGCTCTTAACCAGCTGAGAATAATCATTCTTCAACTCCGCTTTAATATCAATGACCTTCTTAAACTGTTTATCAGCTGCATGTGGGTGTACGTAAGAAATTCTGAAGTCTGTCGTTGTGATCAAAGCAAAATTTTCTTACAAATCAACATACTTTTGAAGTCCACTGCGTTCCACTGTCTGCTAATTAAAGTTTACGACTCCAATAACAATACAGCTTGTCATAGTTAGCAGGCAAACATGTGGTCCCTTGATGCTATTTTAAATGTGATGTTGAAATGAAATAAATAATCTCAGCACGTGGCAATAAGGTGAAATAGGAAACTATTTGTGATTCATTTGTGATCTGTTTTAACACATATTGTATCCTTGGCAGGATCATTAAACCATGGAGATAATTTATACAGCAATGTAATAAAGCACAAAATTTTGCTTACAATTCCAATTTTACTATATGTTATTAACCCTTGCACCAGTATGTGCTTCAATATTTTCAATAGGATGGAATGACGCAACCCACCTATTGTTTAATTTTGCTAAAATATAATGAGTGGGTTTCAAAAAGGTTAAAAGTTTGGATAATTTTGCTTTTACACTGTGATGGACTGGCGGCCTGTCCAGGTTGTAACTCTGCCCCTCGCTTGGTTGGAAAATGAATGAATGAATGAATGAATATTACAAGAAGTATGACACATAATTTGTAAAATAGTTAAAATAAACTGTGAGATAATGCAAGATCCCACATTTTACAACCCCCAAAGTCGGTGTCATCAGTGCCATCTAGTGGTGAAAGAAGGGATAACCCTTGGAAGCACAAGACCTGTGATATGGCTCGTCTTTTTCTGGCACTAAAGAAGCACAATGGCACAAAAATGGCTTAGAACAGTGTATAAGATTTAGGGGAGGTTCGCCTTGTTTTACAAATTTTACATTGTTTTGATAATGTCTTTGCTTTTTTGTGGCTGTATGAAATTGTATTTTGTGTTATGATTTTTCTTATAAAACCGAAAAAATTGTTTGTTCTCAATTTCTGAAGTAAAAAAAAAATGTCAGTTTATAGCTCTATTGGTCAAAAATATAAAAAAAATGATTGTATTTTTTTGCACAATTCAAATTTAGTGTATAAATATTGTGTAATGTAATGAAATAAAAAAAATAGATTTGTAAATATGGGAAGCTGGCATCTTAATAAAATTATACTAAGCATTGCCACAAAAGCCTTGTTTTAAAGATAAAGTATTATTATAATTATTATTATTGTAAAGTGTTAAAAAAAACACTCAAAAAGACCACAGACTTCTAAGGGTTAAAAATAATAATAAAGAACTTTATTTAATGCAGAAACCCCCAACTTCTGGGAGTGCTTTATTATTTTAACACTATTAAAAGTAAATTAAAAGTCGACTTATTTTGCAATGTTTGCTAGCTCTTTTTTAGTTTGTGGGTTACTTTTGAGCAGAGAGAATATTTTCAGCTTTCTATACAATACAAGAAGCCCTGTCTTGAAATAAAACAAGTGCTTATGTGCATATTTCTGCAAACAAATAGAGATGAGGAGTAGTTTGTCTGAGCGTGCTCAAAAACTGCAGATTGAGGATCTCAGATTCGCCTGAGAACATAACACACTCTCTTATTGTTGTCTGCAGCATTGTTGCTAAAGTAGCCCATTAAAATGCAAGAATGTATATTAAAAAGCAGCGCTGCCTTTTGATGGATAGTCGTCAGTTTCTGAATAAGTGTGCATATTGATTCGCAAAAGGTGAAAAGCTGTTTGACACAATTATTTCTGAATGGTCCCCACTCCTCTGCATGATTTAAAAGCCATTTTAAATGTCCATCACTTACATTTCCTTATAGAAGACCCCAATAACTCCAGAGGAAATAATAATTATGAAAATGTGGGGAATGTCAGTGGTGTATATTGCTTCCATTGCAGACACTTGGAATGGGATGTGCATGGATACTGATAGGCATCTGTGAGGAGGATGGTGGAGAGACACCAAAATGATGGTCAAAAGATCAATGCCATTTTCTCTTTTTCTCTGCACAATGTCTTCTCTTTCAGACTTCATTTTAAGCTCCTAACAAATGTAACATCTGCCCATGTGTTTTGTCCAGATTCGGGTCTGGCTAGAGAACAAGACAAAAAAATGGCCCCTTTATAAAGCTTTAGTGGGCCGTGAGTCCACTGTATCTTTGGAGAGCACAAACTTTAAGACATTTGCATGAAAATGGGATACACAATAGCTCTAAACGCATTGTGATTACATGAAAACTAATTCAGGAATAGAATTAAGGTTTCAGATATCTAAATGATTAACATTAACTACCATGATTTTCAAAACACAAGATAAAGGCTTACCAAAATGTTTGCTATGGTACACTGTCTGGTTGCTATGGGGGAATCATTAACATAATATAATGTCCCCATGTCACCAAGAGTGACATAAATCAATACTCATGATTTTTTAAGCTGAGATTTGCCAAGTTGGTCGCATGTTACTTTTGTCACTAAAGTTATTTAAACCAACTCCAGTGTCTCTATTTATCAAAGCTGAGATATAGTTCAGAAAATTTGGTCTCTAAGGTAAATAGTTTAGATGATCACGGTCAGTGATTTAATTTCGATTGATCTTTGATGAAAATATTTCCATTGATTTGTGTCATTGATGGTAAATTTAAAACCTCCTAGAGCCTAGGGTTTGAATACTTTTGCCCAATGCTTGGTATGTTCTTGAACAGTCTGGTAACCTTCACAAATGTAGTGAACTTGAAGGCTCTATGAGATTCTCAGTTTGAGTTACAGTGTACAAATTTAACCCAATGTTAAGTCAATAGAAAAATTCCCAGCATTCTCAGCGATTTCCCACAATCTCTTTAATGGTACTAGATTGAAAAGATAAAGCAACTATATTCACCCATGTTTGGTTGTCTTGGCAAAGTTTGGCAGCTGCAGCTCATTTGGTTTATTAGGCATTTAGAAACTTTTGTCAGAAGCAAAAGACGAATAACAATATGTTGGCTTTCCAACCCATCAAAATAAAATATTGTGCAGGGCCTTAAGAAATAGAAAATATTATATTCCCACATTAGCATATGTCCACAATATCATTTTCTGCACTATGTACATGAGGGAGGGACAGTAAGAGCACACATTGGCAAAGCCATGAGCAGGAAGAAAAGCATTTGTGGTGAACATAGAACTCTTCACCTGTTCACATCAGGAGAATTCTCCTGCAGTAGTGGGATTTCGGCTGCATTTCTCGAATGTATATTTCGACGTCACTCGTTTCCTAACGAGTCCCAGGCTATTCTGTTAAGAGTATTGGCATCCATTTAGCCGCTTCTTCATCTACCTTTCAGTGTTATAATATGATTTATTAAATCTATTCTTTGAATACTGCTGAGTCACTGTGCCCAGCTGAATACAACACAGGGAGCAGATGAGCCAGGCTGTCAATGGGCTAGGCCAACCATGTCAACATGGAGGTGGAGGCTTTGAACCTCACAGCCAGAGGGAATCCGTGTAATCCTGCAACACCACCAGCCCCATATTACTAGCCTGGGAACCCAGACGCCACAGGACGAAGCGGGTGAGGTCACTCCGAGAATACCTTCATTGAGCCTTCACCCACTCTACCTGCATCCAAGAACCACATGGGACAAGGGATATACATAAATATAAGTATGGGCCTGGCTGGATACCACATCTCGAGGAAGCAGCTGAGCCCCAATCTCTGTGTCCATGTGCCCAATGTCTCTCCCCAAACCATGACAATACATATCTACACAATATCTGTATGGGCCTGGCTGGATATCACATATCGAGGGAGCAGCTAAGCCAGGACTCAACGGGACCTTTGAAGGTCACTGCCATCAGTGATCTGAAGAAACCTGCAAAATGACGGTCCCATGCCACTAGCCTGGGTACCCACTGGAGCAAGCGGGTTGAGGGCACCTTCCTCGCATGTCCAAGAGTCCCTCCAATAACTACAATGATCATGGCTGAGTGACACATTCTCTCTCGCCAACCTGTGACAATAGACATATACATATATGTATGGGTCCATCTGGATACCACACTTTGAAAAAGCAGCAGAGTCAGGTGCCCGTGGGCTGGAGGAACCTCCTCAAAATGAAGTTTTGAAGTTTACTGCCATCAGGAATCCGAAGAATCTAGCAAAAAATGTTGTCCCATACCACTGTTAACATCCTACCTCATACCTCCCGGATTTTTTACTCATCTTATCTGCATCGTCCACCACATGGGCAGAATTATATTCTTTAAAAATATTTAAATAAACAGTATTCTTGAACTGTATCCATACATAAAATGTGTTTTTACATCTGCAAGCCCACGCTGAGCTGAGACTCATGTGCAAATGAATCCCACTGAGCTCAAGATTTGAATGGTTCTTACTAAAAGGGAGACAATGTGCAATTAAACCATTTTTTCCTGGCCATCGATAACTGTTCCTGCCACCTAAAAGATATAGAGCTAAACTCTTCTATTAAACCTCACTTCTCAGCGGTCGAGCATGGATACTTCAAACGTGGCCATCCAGATGTTCGCCATATATCCGCAATTTATTAAACAAAGTGTCCTCGCATGTGTTGTGTGCCGTGAATAAAGCTCCACTTATTAGCCCCGGCGTGAATGTGTGTGGGAGGAAGGTTTGATTTTGATTATCACTCACCTTTCATCACACATACACACACACAGCAAGGCCAAACAACGTAGCAACAGACAGAGATGCTCTGGACCCATCACAGATGCAACCACACACTTTATACAAGGCAGGTGCCCCCCTTTTTACGGACTTGGCTGTGCTTGGATTCCCTTATTGTGTAAATGCATGCTCCCATGGTTAGCTAGAGAGCCCTTCTGCTCTCTCATGTGCAGTTAAAAGCACGGCGTTCATTGACTGGGGAGTAAATTTGTTGGGAGAACGGCATGTGTGTTGCTAACGGGGGGAACATTTCATGTTTTTAATGTGGTTTCCACTGGCATCAATCATTCCGTACAATTAGGCCAATTCCCACTCAATTTTCTATTTCTGAAGAGCACAAGCCATGCTGACGGCACAGGCAGCCGTCCCCGAGCTCTCTCACTCTCTTTCACAAACATACACCTATCTGCCTATACAAAGCAAACGGGGCAGGTGCTCGCACGTTACACCGGAAAGACGGGGAGGTGTTACCATTCTTTTCTAATTCCTCATTAAAAGCGAGACAAACCTACGGCGCTCACACACAGTTCCTCCTGTGTTCTCTTAGACCTCAAGTGTCATTTGTTTTCCATAGCAACCAGATTAAATTAGGTGAGTGATTATAGCTTATTAACACCAAACACTGTTAGTGTATTCTTACCATTTTGTATGTAAACACTTTCTGCCTGTAGCGCTCTTTATTGGAAATTGCTTCGTATAGACTCGGAGGCCTGGAGCTTGCTTATAATAAAAATATAATTACAATTTAGACAATAGCCACTCAGTCGCACCCCTCCTTCTTCTGACCATTCAGTGACTGCAAGTTACAAGGCGCAGCCAAACACAGTAATGAACAATGAAAGAGCAAGTCTCTCTCTTGCTGCCTAATTCGAACTAATAAAGCCACTAGAATTAACATTCACAATTGGCGTAATGAGGTGTGGGGGTTAGGTTTCTGCTACTTCATATTGACTACTCTTGCCCTCAGCCTCCTCTTTGCATTTAATGCAGCACTTCAGACCCGAGTGATGCTCACATTATTTGCCTATTTTACAGAGACGGATGTGTAATTGCTATTAAAATGAAGCATTGCATCATTGTTAACTGTTGTGGGTGTTGTCTAGAAACGCATGCCAGCCTCTATGTCTCTTGATTTCTCCATTATGTTTAGTGAATTTGAGTTCAACTAGTTTACAGTTATTAGGTTTATCAGATGATAACAGAACATAAAAATATCACTAGCAATCTGTAAAAATACATGGTAAAGGTTGGCAACCAGAAAGGACATTTAAAAGTCCTCCCTACTAAAAAGTACATAAAAAAACACAAATTTAAAAATTTTATATTCACCTGATACCACAGTAACTGATGGTTCAGTTCCTGGAGGAATGTACAGCAGCATTTGTAGGTGGAGCCTGTGTTTCCGTGAGCTGAACTGAACTTTGTTCTCTTTATTTTTGTGGACCATTACAGGAACACAATTTATGTTGTTAAATTCAATGTTTTTTGTGTTTGTTTGCTTTGTTTTATAACTAAACATTATGTGGGAGGGAATTATGTTGGGCTTTTTCACATAATACATACTGAAACAAATGCACTTAACCCTTAGAATTTTTTGACTACTTTACAATTTGCTCATAAATTACCTTCAAAACATTACCTTTAAAGCTTGAAATAAATTTTAGTATATCCCCAGTTTCTTTTTTTACAAGTATTTTTTCATTAAATTACAGAATAATAAATGAACAAACCTGAAATTCTACAAAAAATACAATTCAGAGTATTGAAATTTGTTATTATTATTTACTGCAATAATATCACAAATTGAGAACAAACAAATTGTACGTTTTAGAACAAAAAAAACAGTCATGTCACAGGTCTTGTACTTCCAATAAGTATCCCTTATTTTCAACACTAGATGGCACTGATGGCACCGATTTGGGGTCTGTAAATAAAACTGAAAGACGGTTCTGCATTTCTCACAATTTAAATTACCTTGCAAATTATGTCATAACTCTTTATGTGTCTCAAACTCCAAATACCAAAGTGAATAACCTTTTTCAAACCTAAACATTATATTTTAAATAAAAATTTAAACAATTGGCGGGTCGTGTCAATTCCACTTAATTCAAAACAGCTGGTGTGATTGGCACACGCACCAGCGCATGCAGAGACTTCTAAGGGTTAAGCTACTTATTGTAGACATGTTACAGAGACATGTGCTCTAGTTATTCTCAACTTAAAAATTGAATCAATGTTGACTTTTTAGTAACATTTGTATGCGGCTGTGGTTGAAAATGGAAATCAGTGTTAAGAAGGAAGACTAAGACAAGAGAAAATGGCAGTGGCAGCTTTAGCTGTAAAAAGGGATATAGACCTTGTAAGTAATCATTAATCTGAGTGAGATGCCAGCTTTCGGCTTATTTTGCATGCTGATGTCATATATCTTACATGAGATTTGTTTATGGGTTTATCCTTGTTGCCGTGAACCACGGAGAGACAGTTCTGTGAGAGGCAGCACAGGCATTTTAAAACACAGTCAGGAGCCGAGAACACATTAATGATTTCATTTCACCACACAGGAAAGGCACAACCAAACACCGCACAAAATCGACTAATACAAACAGGCGTAATATCAGCTTATCAGCACCTGCCTTAAAGTGCTTTCATTTGCTTTAGTCATGGAAGTCTTCATGTGCCTAATGCTGAGAAGTAAATCTATGTACAGTTACAGCACTTTATTACATGTCAGAACTCACTCGTCTATGCTGGAATTTGTTAAGAGGCATTTCACCAAATGGGTTCGATTGCAGTCCCTGGGACTTTATATGTCAAGAAGAATTAAAATTGCTCTATAAATACATTTTATTACTAAACAAATTGTTCTACATACTATTCTCATTGCAATTTAAATTAAAGCTTTAAAATTTTAAACTTTGAAAAAATCCATATAAAACACTGAAAAATAGCATGTACTGCTTGTCCCCAGTCTCTGACGCCACACTTCACCATGAAATATGATCATTAAGATGTTTTCAATGCAAAAGGGTCTTTTTAAAACATAAATCCATGTACACTGTAATTTTTTAAATACACCAATTTACACAAAAAACTATACTTTCTTTGATTAAAAAAAAAAAACAATTTAGTCATGTCCCCAGCTTTTAACTCATTCCATTTACCCTTACCTCCAGAAAAAACTGGGAAATTTCCATAAGCTAGATTTTCAGCAGGAAGTTGCATCAATTTGATCTTTTAGAGGGCCATGGAAAGAGCAAAGGTAAGTTCTCTCAATTTCATATTTACCCATTTGATGATTTTGTGATGATATCTTCGAGTGTCACTTAAAAAAATACTATCCTGTCACTCAAATTATTTGATTAATTAATTACGGTAGTTTAAAATGCACATATTTGGTAAATGACTGAATTTGCTGAATTTCCTGGTTCTATAATCATGTGCACCACGTGGTTATTTAGCATGTATTTGCTAAAAACTCATCTTATGTCATGCTACTTACATAAACAAAAACAATAGTGTTAGTTTGTTGGTTATTTGGTATTAAGCCTTGAAGGCATCTTTGACCATTTCATGGCTACAGTGCAATACCATATGACATAAATCTAAACGCAAGTAAAAACAGTCCAACTTCAATTTAATGAAGTCTTTTTATAGTGTTTTTCCCAGATTTGTTAAGAATAGAAATTTCAAATGTCTTTCAGGTTTATAAAAAAATGTCTTTGAGACAGTAAATGTCCCATAGACTGTAAAAAAAATTCCACTGGGGTAATATAAATCTTTTCTTATAAATGGACTGGAGGCCACCCTTTACCAGTGCACATGCGCATACATGACTTCTTGTTAAGGATGAAACCGTTAAGGATGAAACCGTTAAGGTTTCAGAGTTCCGCCTTGAGTTTCTCTCACACACTAAATACAAATCATTTTGTAATTATAAACATGAATTTGAGGATGACTTCTCTGAATTTGGTCATTGACAGCGTAAATGATTTTTCTCGACACGTTGACAGCGGTAAGCCATCTGTCAATCACATGGTCCCCCCTTGTTATTTTAGGGGAAGATTGAGACACTGTGAAAAAAAACACAAAAATAAACTTAAACCAAAAAAATTTGAAGTTTGTTTGCTGTATAGATAGCTTTCGAAAATAGTTTGGGTAAATAATGTGATTTCTGAGGAAATCATTTTTAAAATTCTGCAGACAGTGCTCTTATATGGCATCACAAGTGTCTAATAACATCCTGCAGGGGATGTTACACACACGCACACACGCTCGCACAGTTCATTTGGGAAGAGCGCCTGTATTGCTCTCATTGCAAAATAGATTGAGAGTAAACTTTGTTTGGAGAAAAATGTTCAAAACACAGATAGTGATCCACTTTTGCTAATTAAGGAGAGAACAACTTTCACAAAGAGCATTTTTAATGTTGATTTCGTTCCCCTCTCTAATTTTATCGACGGATGAAACGGATATGACTTTTTTTTCCCCCTTTGCAAATTTGACTTTGTAATTCTCTGTCCTTGTTTATTTGCTGTAATTTACAAATGAAAAAAAAAAGTGCTGAAGTTATTGATTCATGACCGTAATTGTTTAATTATTAATCAGTTTAGCACTATATTAGCATTTGTAATAATGCAGATGCTCATGCCGGGAGGCTCGCATTCTATAAAGCAGGTTGTGGTTTGCTGCTCTGTGACATCTGAGATCACCACAGAAAGTGTCACGTGCAAGCTCCCACGCTCCCGGTGTAGTAATTTATTACCCATTCCCACTCTGGGGTCAATACTTTAGTGGGCAGGCAGTGGTTCAATACTCTGATTATTTGATAATATTCACACTTTGCTGATGTATGCTTTAAGCCCAACACGATGGATTTGCTAATAACCGACATACACGTCTGTGAACCCTACAACTCAAGCAGACTTCCTCTGTTTTTTCTCATGTGCTCACACCGACGCGTCAGAAGCTTCTGTGTTTGCAGTTCTCAGACTTGCAGGAGTTTAGATGCCAGTCTTCTGCTGTTAGGGGACATCTACTGGCCCAAATACAAAGCCACACATTCTCCAAATCTTTCCGTTTAACATTTCTGTTTTGTGCTGATATACAACAGTCAGAGGCATTCTATTCATTCAGGAAAACTTTCAGGTAACGTAAATTATTTTTGTATTATTTTATAATTGTTTCTAAATGCAAACTTAAACCAGTGGAATAGTATATTTTCAATGGTTTGCTGCAGAAATAAACTGATTTACCTGATAAATCCAGAGCGATATTTGTTGCAGTTGTTGTTAAATTTGATTCATTTTTTTCTCATTAATGCTCACAGGCATCTGCTTGTTAAAAATTTATTGAGGAGTGTTTGAATTCAATTTAAAACGCCAGTTTTATAGCAGTTCTACGTGTCATCAATGTAATTCCAAGAGGAAGCATTTCTTCTGTTCCAGAACACACAAGGCTGAAATCCAGCTCACAGCAGTTTGAATTTAAGTTAATTAATGTGTTTAAATAAACACCATGAGAAGTAATTAAGATGCTCTTTTTTCTCTCAACAAAATAGTATTAAAACTATTTTTGAAAGTAAAATTCTATTCTATAATTATATTGAACATCGTTTGTTTAGATAATCATGGCAATCATGTGGGGGTGGCCCACTGAAGCCCCTGGCATTTTAAAAGTATTTGCCTAAAAATAATAATGCTGTCTCCCCCCGTGGTTTCGAATCCAGAACCCCAATTCCCCATCCTTTCTATCACATTACTGTCCTTTCTGTTCTACAAAAAAGGCACAATGGCCAAAAATATCTATAAAAATCCTGAAACTATTGTAATGGAAAAGTCCTCATTAATAGAAACAAAAAAATAAGGCATTTTATTAAAAATAAAGAGAAGTGGAGAAAGAGGAGCACTCCCATTTCGTTTCACTCCCATTTTTTACCCCTCCTTAGGGATCACAATTTCTTCTAGATGTCAGAGAATGTGACGCATTAGTTTGAGCCTTCCTCTAAAACAGCCAACAATAAATTCATTTAGCATTAACTTGAACTAATAAAGCAAATAATAACTATAATAATTAAATATAATGCTTACAATTTTCTCTTAAACTATGACATTCAGAAGGCACTAGTTTTCCAAATGGTATTTCTTCTCAGACATCATCTTTCATGGCTTGCGCTGATACGGACGGGTCTAACAACTTTTTACAAAGATACAAATGTCTGAATTTGGCTTGCGATCTCTTGAAAACACGAATAAAAAGTTGTAATTTGGGCTTAGTCGACCATTTGGTATGACCGTAAATAATTTGCAAATGCTTGGAAGAAATGGATAAAAAGGGTAATTTAAACATATGAAAATCCAGCTTGAACACAAATTAGTTAGGGTTAACTGCAAGTGTGTGGATGAATGTGGAACTTTCAGTGGGCTCAGAATCGCTATAGAGCAGGGGTGCTCACACTTTTTTCAGCTTGCGAGCTACTTTTAAAATGAGCAAGTCAAAGTGATCTACCCGCTACAAAAATGTAAAATATCAATCAATAAACAATTATTTTCAACTTTATTGAGAATTGACAAAACACGCATAATAATTAATTATTTAATGTTTTTTGTAATAACCTGAGTTTAATTTGATGACTTGCACTGAATTGAATCATTAGAACAGTTGTGTGTGACCTGAATTTGGTGGTAATAGAGTGATTTTTATGGGAGCAATTGAGCTTTCATCCAAATAATCAAGAATAAAAAGGATGCGCTAATAAATATTTCAATATTTATTGAAACTGAGTCGTGCAGTACAATATGCAGGTGAGGAGTGGCGTGTTGCTTGATTTTGGTTGTAATAGAGCAATTTAGAATGAAGTTATGAAGCATATTCTGGGTAAAACATATTTTGGATCTGGTAATTTGCAGACGGTCC
Source organism: Danionella cerebrum (assembly GCA_007224835.1). NCBI lineage: Eukaryota > Metazoa > Chordata > Actinopteri > Cypriniformes > Danionidae > Danionella > Danionella cerebrum. Next base: position 15,767 of record SRMA01025911.1, on the reverse strand, counting down.
CTAAGCGATTCCATGTCAGCGGGTTGCGCATAGACGGTAATGTGTTTCTGCGAATACAGAGGGAAAAAAACGTTTTGTAGTTTGTCCGCTACACAACACAGATTAAACATAGGTATTATTTGTTTACTAAGAACATTCTGGTCTCGAGCTATTGAGCAGAGAAAACCGAATCTGTGAATCTGCAGCTAACTTTACTGAACTGTGACGGGATGGATGATCGGCTGATATTGTTTTAATTTCACGCCGCGATCGGTCGATCACGATCAACGTAATGAACAACCCTGCTATAGAGGTTCCCCTGATCTTAGAGTAGACACAATGTAGACATAGATATTGCACAAGATTAAAAATCAAACTCCTTCTTTAATCACTTGTGAACATGGATTTATTTTAACACACGGGTAGGTGCAATGTATGCCTACTGAATCATATAAATGGAGTTGATTAATAGCAAGAAAACACCCAAAACTGATGCATATGGCCGCGTTCATGTTTGCATTCACCCACGTGGGAGTTAATCAAGCTGATATGCATGTTTTTGGAGACCAGAAGGTGATCCAGGCTATAGTTGGCTGACTTTGCAGGCTCCAGTGCGTCGCACTAGTTGTAACTCAATCAAGAAACCTTATTGAAAACCACTAATTACATTTAAGTAGCTAAACTTATTGTCTCATAGCATCCAAAAAAAATTCCATATCCCACAACCCCTCCCAAACCTGATTCTCTCCCTCACCCTACATTTTCCAGATCCCCTTCAGTCTGTAGGAAGCACGGGATTGATTAGCATGCCACATATTCATTTGCATACCTTTGCACACAGATCACTCGGTCTGAACACCAGCGTTGTTTTTGTACTGTTTCCCTCCAAAGATGGGGAGAAGAGGATGGAGGGTGAAGAGGTGCTGGGGTGGGGGGGGGTCTCATCTTTTCAAGGAACTCCCCCAGAATTAATGTTCCACACCTGTGCACAGTGTGCCAGTCTTTATCAACCATCACAGGTGCGCCACATTAATTGTGGGAGAGACCATTTTGCCTTCCACAGGGGTGTTCCATTAGGCAGTCAGCGTGTGCTCCCAAAACTGAGATAGTTAATGTGCTTTACACAGTCTTCATTTTCATCTGATATCAATTTTTCTTTTCTCTTCTCTCCCAGGAATGCACACACTGCACTACGCATTATATATAAATAGCCTCCCTTTTTCAAGGTAGTGATTAGTGTAATGCTTGTTTGGCATATTTTCAGTGTGTGCGTGTCGGTGTGTGCGCGCTGTCGTTTATGAAGTTTTAGTAGATCTAGAAAGGTGTTTTCAGCATCAAAAAACCTCTCTTCTCTCTGCATTTAAACGTTATATACCCTGCCTACATTTTTTCAGAAAATATGAATGATAACAAAAGCTTTTCTCCACTCATAGTTAGTGGATGGGTGAAGCCATTTACTGTCAAACAACCATATTTACTCTTTTATAATCGTAATGACAACAGAAAATTTCCAAATGACACCGATCAATATTTACACACCCCAAATCTTAATGTTCAATGACAACCTGAATTCCCTTGAGGTTGTTGTTGATGAGGTTCTTTATCTTCTCTGTTGGTAAAGCAGCACATTCTTCTTGGCAAAAAGCCTCCAACTCTTTTAAACTCTTGCATAAACTGCAAGTTTGAGTTCTCCCCAGAGTGGTTCTTTCATATTTAGGTCAGGAAACTTAGGTGGCCACTCCAAAACCTTCACGTTGTTCTTATGTAACCAATGGCGAGTGGATTTGGCTTTGTGTTTTAGATCATTTTCGTGTTGGAACGTCCAGTAACGTCCAATGTGTAGCTTCAGAGCTGACGAGTGCACACTTTCCCCCAGTATCTTTTGATTACATGTTGCATTCATCATTGCATCAATTTTGACCAAGACACCTGTGCTTTAAAGCTCAAACTTCCCCAAAACATTAGTGACCCACCTCTGTGTTTTACAGTGGGGACTGTACTCCTTTGTTGACTTCTCTCTAAATGTGGCGTTTTTGGTTGTGGCTAAAAAGGTCAATTTAGGTCTCTTTGCTCCAAATAACTTTGTTCCAGAAGATTTGAGGCTTGTCTTTGTGCTGAGTGGGCTACTTTGTGGCATTTTCCTAGTGTCGACTTTCTTCCAGCAACTCAACCTTGCAACCCATTTTTTTCAAGTGTTTCCATGATGTGTTCCTTTATACATTTTTTTCAGAGAGCCCTATATTTCAGCTGAAGCTTTTGCAGATTTTTCTTTGCATCCCTTAAAATTTTTTGGGCAGTTGGAGCAGAAATTTTCGCTGGTCTACCTGGTTTCAACAGAATCCCTCACTTTCCACTTCCTAATTAGAGTTTGAACACTGCTCAATGGCATTCCCAGTTCCTTAGAAATTTTTTAATATCTCGTTCTTGAACCTCAGAAATGTCTGCACATCACTGGATGAAAGAGACAAGGGTCCATAAGGATCCCAGAAACTCAGAGACCTTTTATGAACAAACATGAATTCAAAGCAAACAGGGCGAGGAACCCTTTTTGTGTCAGTTTTTGGGCATGTTATTCAGCCAAAATAACCAGGGTGTGTAAACCTTGTGTCAAGATATCAGAAAATTTTCCCGGGTGTGTAAACTTCTGAGCTCAACTGTAGATGGATACAGAGGAGTTCATGGTTGTGAAGGAGTTTCTTGATGCTCCTGGTTCTAAAGGGCAAATGCAGCAGACTGCCACCTGTGACAAAGAATCAGACCTTCAACATGGGCACAGACACTTCCTCCACTCTCCAGGAAACAACGTTGTGGGTAAGACAATGGCCACAGAAATAAAAAAATAAATAAATAAATAAAAAAGCACACATTGTGTGAGTGCACTGATTCAAGATTCCCTGAAGATTTAGAATATTTTTTTGTTCTTTGGTTTTTCGGGTTGTCTAATAATGAGCTGTAAAAGGTCAGCAGACCATTGCTGCTCATTCACTCGTAGCTTATTCTTCCTCTGTATGCTTGATTACCCACCACATGTTTAAAGGTAAAAAGAGTAAAAACAATGGGCTCGTTTCACACTCTTCGAACTTAGAGACCTGAATGTTATTTATGGCACATTATAATAACAATAATACAGACTCACTGAATAAATGGTCACTTTTTCAAATAAATTCAGTGTTGTGACTGGGCGGAAAAAAAAGGAGAAGCCTGAAAACAACAATATTTCTCTCTCCCTCCCTCCATTACACTTTCTGAACTTAGTTATTGACCTTCAGTGGCATCATTTACAATGACTCATATCAAAGCCCTAAAATGTTAAAGCTGCATCAGTGCTGGTACAGAGTCACACACACATGCACATACACACACACTGGGGCTGTAATAGCTTTAACTACGCTAAATTGTCTGCTTCATTTGGATGGTGATGGCGACCTACAGTCTCCCCGACTCACCCTTTGACAAAGGGGGTCATCGCCACGCAAGAGAAAATGAAACCCACTAGATATTGTTTGATTGGATTTGCCTTTCGCAGGTTTTGAGATCATTACAGAAATTCATTTGAAGTGTGGCAGAAAATGAAAGTCGTCTCTTTAATTATTTTTTCCAAGCAGCATTTTCGCCCTCACACTGACATACTTTAAATGGGTTGAAATATTAAAGAGCCAACACTATCCTTAAAAAGCATCTTGAATGTGTTCACATACCCCCCGTCGTCAGAGAGAATGAAACATATTTAATGACTCCGCCACCCTGATCTTATAAAGTTGTATTTTCTCCCTTCCCAGCCCTTCTCTCCCTTTCACATCCCTCATCGAGTGAGATAGAGTGACAGAAGGAGAGAGAGCCTCGCAAACCAAATGTGCTCATTCCAACATTTCAATACATTGAGAGGAAAAGCATTAAAGTTAATCAGACCAACCACATTGTGGTTAAGACACGTTGGCTGGATTATGGATTACTATTAGCTGGATGAAAACCGATTCTTTCATTTAAATTCTGGGTTCCTCATCCCGCTAAAATTAAAAAGGAACTAATACTTCTTGGAAAGAGTTCTTTATTCTTCTTGCAAGTCTTTACATCCTTTTAAATCTGACATGGAGACAGACTATATACGTGAAGAACACTCATAAGAAGATGACCTTTAATAAAGAATTCAAAGTCACCAATAAACACTAGGCCCTTCTAGCTACAGTAGCCTCAATGTTCATGTTTTGCTGAACACTAGTTGAAAATAACTGGTGTTCATAAACCCATTAATCAAGTGCTAATCATTATTTGTTATCTAAATTAATTTAGTATTTTAAATGCTAAGTATTTTCAAATCGTTGATCACTGACTGGTCAGTTGCTGAGCTCACCAGTCATTGCATGTGTATTGTTATGTAATATATTCTTATACCCCTAAGTATTATCTCAATCTGGTCTCTATAATATAATAAAAAATACATTTTACTTATTAATAGGGTTGTAAAAAATAGTGTTGTGTCGTTATTGAGCAATTAGTTCGTTTTGCACAAATTTTTTGATGTGACTCCGGACGAACAAATTTATTAAGTGGCACATGCACAACATCCTTATCGCTTTTCGAGTGTAGCCCACTCATCATTAATGACAAAAGAACGAAAGGATTCAATGGACTAATCTTTTTATTTTCCGGCTCATACTGCATTGGTTAACATTACGAATCATTACGGTCATGAAAAGGAAACTGATAAGATTAGTTCTTTTCAGATTCCTTTCATTCAGATAGAGTGATTTAAAAAAAAAAGATTTGTTCTTTTTGCTGAATGAAATGCAAAGACCTTAATAGGTAAAATGATATGTGTGATATTGTGATACAAAAACGCCACAATATGTACTAAAATATATCATTTTGGAGCGATAATACACAAACAAAACTACAATAAAAAAAAATTATTTCCTTTATCTAGATTGCTTGCTGATATTAGATCTGAGTGTACAATTATGTGCACTGCCCCCTAGTGGGTGGATGATATTACATACTGCTTTTTTTTTCATTTGTCTTGTCCTGCTTAAAAGCCACCACATGAGAGGGTGGGTCCTTTATATGAGCCAGACAGTTTTGCTCTCTCCGGGGGAGTGAAGGTCTGATGTGGTGTTTCCTCGTCTGCCATAAGCCGTAAGCCTGCAATCGAATGCCACCAGGTGTCATATCTAACCTTCTGTGACTCAAGTGATATGTGGGCCTTAAAACTTAACAAGATATATATAGTTTAATTTAGACAGTTTGAATATTGAACAGGAAAGGAAAAAGTTTTGAAAAACATATACCGTATTTTTCGGCTCATGAGACGCACTTTTTCTACCCCAAAACTGAGGGGAAAAAGTTGGTGCGTCTTATCATCCAAATGCAGAGCGCCGCGAAGTCCGGTCACGGCCGTATGAGAGGCGTAAGAGCTCCGGAGCTAGGCCGAAGCTAGCACTGCATTTCCCACAATGCCTTTGGCTACAGTAGCCGCAGTAGTGCTTCCGCATCCATACTCACGAGCTACAGAGCTGCCGTTTCTCACACATTAAACGTAAAAGAGCTCCGGAGCTAGACCTAAGCCGCGGTCATATTTGTACACCCAGCGATGCGCGCTGACGTCATCGCCCATCTCTGCCATAGGGCGGTCGTAACGAAAATGTGAAAAAAAAACTACATTTCCCACAATGCCTTGGCTACGGTAGCCGCAGCGGTGCTTCCACATCCGTACTCACGAACGGAACTGCTGCCGTGAGCTCTCTCTCTTGCTCGCGTGAGGAAAACAAAACGCTCTCAATGACAGAAACTCTCCTTTAATGAACTCAAACTCAAATCATCTCTCAACAGTACATCTCACACATATACATACGAGATAACAAACCTAAGTAACATGCTCTGCAATTAGGTAGTGTTGCTAACCAGGTAAGAGCGCATAAGGATCATATCTCAACACCATGCAACCGAATGAGTTATTTAACATTAAGGAGTAGTTACATTTATTTTACATTAAAATAATTATTAATTAATTATTAAATAAGTATTATTTTACATCATGGGTTGCCCAGATTCTTTTAAAGGTTTAAAGGGGGTCTAAAAAAGTTTGAGAAACACTGTATTATTACTAATGTGGGGGCAATCTTACTAGCTATTATTAGTAATGTAGTGACAATGTTACTGGCTATAATGGTATTACTAATGTGGGGGCAATGTTGCACTGGAACAGTGATGGTGATAACGAATGGTGGACTTTAGAGTGATGAGTGGGGCAAAGAAAAACATTACAGCCTTTTTTTTGTTACTTTTACTGTTTACTGTCTGTTCATGTTACATGTTTGGCTGTTAACTTTTACACAGTTGATATAAAATATTTTACAAAAGTATTTGGTTCAGAATCTTTTTTTTCTAGATCTTCCTCTTTTAAAATTGGGTGCGTCTTATGTGCTAGTGCGTCTTATGAGCGAAAAATACAGTAATTAAACTTCAGTCATTTTTTGCTTAATAATATTGTGATACTTTGCTTAAGATTTGTATCGTATCGTTACAACCTTACTTATTAATTCACTTTCTTCTATTAGGCAAAACTGTGACAAACTCACTCAGAGCCAATACTGGAATTCAGTGGAAATATAAAGGCAAACCATGGCATAGCAAATTGTGCAGTTACTAGTATGAACAAAAACAAAGATTGATCAACTTGAAGTATAATGAATGAAATAAAAATAAGAAACATCTAATTTACTGTGACTGGAATTCAAACATAAGGGGATATTTGTATACCAGAAAATGAAGTGAGCTTGTAAGCAGACGGAAATTAACAATCTGACAATTTCCAGAGGTATAATATTTTTTTATTTATTTTGCTTCAAAACTTTAGATTTTTGTTTTAAACATAAAAACTGTTGTCAATTTTTGAGTAAAAAAATTACAAAATGTAATACTCTAAATTGTAACAAAAAGTATTTGTAAAAAAAAAAAGAAAAAAAGAAACTGTGGTTGTACAAAAAAAAATGATCAAGCATCGTCACGAAATCAGCAAATGGTCAAGACCTAAAAAAGGTCAAAAAAATCATTGGTCGTAATAAAACAATACAATACATGTTAAAATGCATCAAAGAGGTAAATAAAACGTTACAAGACTATGGGTTTAAAAATGTCATAAAGGATGAAAAATAATAGAGTTTTGCTTTATTGAATGCATATAATTCTCTTCTACCCCATCTCTGTGTCTACTTGCGAGCAGTATCCATGTAACATGTTCACTGGTTGCTGGTTTGGATGTGGATACGTGTTGTTGAGGATGCCAAAGAGCTGGACGCTATTGGAGACACACAGGTTTATTGAGAATGAAATGGTTTGGCTGCAGTGAGCTGCTTGCTGCATGTGATATACTGGAGCCAGAGTCTAGTCAAGGCTGACATACAGCATCCAGCGCTGACAGCCACATGCTCACACAGCTTCTCTGAAGCAGCATAAAGTTCACAAGCGCATATATACATGGAAAGATATCTGGGTTTTCAGACTCAGACTGGAAAAGTTGTATGTGTTTCTTTTAAATATACCTCTATTACATGTCAAAACACATCTGTCAACCTGCGCAGACTGCTAAGCTGTAACATAAATTTACAAAATAGATGCTGAACTGCTCACAAGAACAGCGTCTTAAAGGTGCTGTCATATTGGAAATGTTTTCTTTTTTTTTAGGCTAAGATCATCCCACTGTAATGAAGTCACCTCCACACCTTACTCATTACCCTGAATTGCACTTTATGTAGCTGGTTAAGGGAAAAAACGCATGTGTGTGTGTGTGTGTGTGTGTGCGTGCGTGGAGTGGGGGGGGGGGGGCATTGCTAACATTTATCTCCACTTATTCATAGCCGAGCTTAAATCAAGCCATCAGCCTGTCCCAGAACACTTAATGCTCAGACACATATCACCGGCTCCTGCCGCAGCTTGGCTTCTTGTGTTAGGAGACTAATCTGTCTAGTACGACTGGATTGAACAGTGTCCCACGGACATATATCAGATTGGGGAACACACATGCAAATGAGTGGGCATGTGCACTATTTAGAAAAGGCACCCTTCTGTCTTTTCTAACCCTCTAATTATCCTTAGGGTCATTATGGCCCCATTCAGTATTTAACGTAGGTATATGTACATGTATTTTTTTTGCCTCAATTTAATAGGGAAGCGTGGGTAAACATTAACTAAAATAAAATATAAATTTTTCAATGGCCTGTACACATTTTGTGGGTTTTCCTTGTGGTCAATTTGAGATCAGGGTCTTTAAGCTGTATTAAACATAGTTTTGGGTGATATTGAGGTCACTGAAAGTTTATAACACTAGATTTTTTTTAAATGTTAAGTGTTATAATAAAAAATAAAAACGAACACAACCATACATTTGTTTTGCCATCCTCGACACAAGAGAATGAGACTTCTAGATTTTACCCCCCTGCTATCTCTCAAACTCCAGCAGGCACATTACTTTCAAAAAATGTACATTTATAATGGTCCTGGTCCCCAATTGAATGACAGGGTAGACTTAGTGCTGCTAATGTCATCAAAACAAGGCCAACCAGATGTACTGTCAGCTTTTCATTACACCATCAATTGAAAATTATATACTTGAAATGACAAACTGGCACAGTGGGCAGCAGTCCAGTTTGAAGGTTGCTGGTTTGAGGCTCGCCGGTGACCTTTGCATGTTCTCCCTGTGCTTGCATGGGCTTCCTCTGGGTACTCTGGTTTCCCCTACAATCCCAAAAACACGCGGTTAGGTTAATTGAATAATCTAAATAAAGGTGTGAATATGTGAGTTGCCCTCCGATGGACTGGCGACCTGTCCAGGGTGTACCGCCGCCTCTCGCCCAATGTGCACTGGCACAGACAGACCCCAGTGAACCTGAAAGAAAAAAAGGATGGGTTGGAAAATAAATGAATGAATGAAATGGCAAACTTAGATGGCAGGAGGGTCTATGGGGACAGCTGGAAAAACTAAGATGCCACTGATTTGCAAGCCTACATTGGTTTGCTCATTTTGGCAGGAGTGTACAATTGTTTGAAATAGTTTCTTGATGTCAAATTGACCCCATACATAATTATGTCCCAGTATTTACTAAATTAAATTGGCATTATTTGCATGTGGTATAAATGACAAAAAAAGTAAACCAATAAAAAGTAGAAAACTAATAAAACAACAAAAATATATAACCGTTTCAAATTTTAGGTGAAACAATGATTTTTCATGCTGATTTGTAAAGTTGTCTGTAATGCAATAGGTCATGTATTTGGAGTGGGAATGGGGAGCCGTATTTCAGAATGTTTTTTTTAAGTAGTCAAGAAAGACTTTAATTATCTGACACCTTTCAGCAAAAAAAAATCATATTGTGGAGGTTTTAAAAAGTGTTTGCAGACTTTAGGGTAACAGGAGGATTAAATACCCTGCAAGACACACAGCACCCAAGGTATAGAGTAAATTATTCTAGTAGCATTGCATTTGATTCAACAGACTGCCTGTGCACTGAGCCACAACTCAAATATAAACATATATACAGTACACACACACACGCACACACAAAGCAAGCCCACCCCCACATTTTTTTAGACATTTCATTATGTTATATGACTTTAGGCCCAGTGGCTGGAAAATGACAATTATTTTGCTCCAGCAGCTTGCTATTAAGAGGCTAGCAGTATACGTCGAGTGGCGTGTGAAGAGCCGCAGTGGTGCACACTGCAAGAATTACTCAGAGAAAAACACACAAGGGTCTCTATCTGTCTCTGACATACACAGTGCATCGAAACAAGCATGCTGGACTGTGGCCGGGGCATGTGACGAATGGTCCTTTGGATGGGGTTCAGAAAAGCATCAGTCAGAGTAAACTAATGCCTTTTAAATACACCCGGCTACCTTTAGCAGGCCAGCTTAGTGAATTAAAGGCATATCTAATGACAGTTTGTTTGGCCCTCTCATATATTCCACATAAATATATATGAGGAAGAGAGACACATACAACAGGCTAATAGAAACGAATGAACTAGTCAACCATGAATTTGCTATGCGAGATATGCTTTTTCTGATTAGAAAGGGCATCCACTATCTGCAATATTGATAATACTTTTCAAATTTCATCTGCTTTTGTTTGCATTCTGGGCCGCCTGTTTAAACACACTGGGAATTATAATGAAGCCAAACATTATCTCCCAGTTTTTCAAGGCTGAACATATAACTTTATCGTCAAAATGATTCCCAGTCTTTGGCTGGGCTGTATCTATTCCATTAAACTCTGGCTATCAGCCGGTGACAATGAAGCAGCCAGTTGGTACTCGCTTGTCCACGTGTGGTGGCCAAGTGGTGTGAAGGTCCCCCTTTCCCTTCACTCAGCTATTCATGTATGTCTACATACGTGAAAGTAGTCAAACATTGTAAATGGGTGGTAAACCATCAATACCACCAGTCTCTATTACGTAGCCATTGTCTTACATCACCAAATCAAGATTAAATATCGGTTCCACAAGGTTTTTAAAAATAAACATAAAACAAACTGAAGTGCAAAGAATACACTTTTCAGAAAATCAATACCCTTCTCCAGTGACATGTTTGTGGCTGTCATGTTTCAGCTATAAAAGAACACAACATCTGTCTGGGAAAACCAGCTTGCTTTCATTGGCTATTTTTGGACTCCTGTCAGAATTCTGATTATAAATCCCGCCCTGGATGACTTGGTCGGTGGCATAGGAGTGCTGTGCTTCAGCCAGGTGGTTCATGGGTGTCTAAAGTAGCAGAATATGAGTGTAAATTGTAACTGTGTGTGGCCCTTTCATTGAAAATAAGCACCACCAGATAGGCACCACCAGATACCATAGTAAAGAATTATGATTTTTGTAATTAATTGACATTTCCATCAAAAACAAGAAATACATCCAATTTCTTATTTGTAAAATGATCTAAGATAAAAAAAAAATTGAGACATGTATCTACTGTTTCTTCTTGTCAGGATCATTTCTCCTTATAGTCATCTTTGAAGCAGACACAAGTTTCTTTTGCTCCGACAAATCAAGTAGTTCAGTCGCTGACCCCTTTGTCTTTCCTATACTTCCCCACACTTTCTCCTCTGACCCTCTTCCAGTCTCTCACCACAATCTTTTTCACGATTATTAATAGTCATTGGCCAAAAAAACATAAATTGATTGTTAACTACTAGCCCCTGATGGACCCTGGAACCAATTTGATGACATTAGCAGCACTAAGTCTACCCTGTCGTTCAAGTTGGGAGTGGGACCATCATTTTCTAGTTTTGGAAACTATAGCGTCTGCTGGTTGTTGAGAGACAACAAGAGGGTCAACACTAGAAGTCTCATTTTAATCTGAGGAAAATGCCTCATAATCAGGGTCCTCCTCAAGATTATCTTCTGTCTCAGACACATTCTCATCTATGTCACTTTAACGGTCAAAAATCACACTAACAGAAAACCTTTGCTTGGAGGCCATTTTCAATTGAGAGTGTATAGAGAGCCCACAGAACACAAAGAGAAATAGTTTAGAAAGTGCAAGCTTTTATAGCTTTGCGCCTCCCCTTTAAACCATGTGATGTGTGTTTTCCCCTCCCGGAAAAAACTTAGATATTGGAAATATCAAAGTTCTCGCAGGAATTAGGATTCCCCATACCCTCATGTCGTCATCTGTTAGTGGTTCTTACAAAACTTTATGTAAGTTTGTGCTATTTTTTTTTTTCACCCAAAAACAAATAAGACAAATTG
>SRMA01025910.1:293699-342697 GCA_007224835.1 Danionella cerebrum | reverse complement strand
TATGGTAGGATTGACGAGCAGAGATGGCCTATGACGTCAGCGCACACCGCCGGGTGTACAAATATGGCCAACGGAGTTATTTTAATTGTTTAAATTGGTATAAATTGTTCCAGTATACTCCAGCACACATTATTCACTGAATACACAAAAATAAAAACAACAAATGATGGCATTTAGTCCAGAACTGGTAACCTGTCCAGGGAGTGCCCCTGCTAAGTGCACTGGAGGACCTCATGAACCAGAAAAGAAAATGATGGATGAATGAATTAAGATAAGAAGTGTATTACTTATGTAATTATATAGTTTGTAATTATTCTTTTCGCGTGTGGGAGAGAGAGGGAGAGAGAGCTGACAGTGTGGTCCAGCTGGTCTGAATGTCACAGTGATTCATTGGGGCATTTAGCACACTGGGGACAGGACAACACTAGAGCACGAGTGTGTGTGTTTAAGAGGGCAAGGGTCTAACAGGCACAAGGGCACACGCACACACTCATGCGCACACATATGCTGATTGAAAGCAGGCTGCTTGAGTCGCTGTCAGGTTGTGAGGATGGAGCAAAGACAGTCAATCAATGCTTTACCCATGATTCCCCTGGGGCATGGGGCAGAAGATAGAAACAGAGTGCTGGATCAACCACATGCTGTCAACAAGCATAACAAATTAATAAATTAAATAAAAGCTATAGGTTTGAAATATTCTTTTTGATCAAAATCATCTCAAACTTCTGAAATTGTCTGGTTATTCTGTGGATTAACTGTCCAGTTGTTAACATATACATGGCTTATTTTGGAGATAAACAAATTGGAATTAAGTTAGATATAATTAAACACAACAAACACCTTTAAATGGTAATGAATCACCAAAAAACAACAAAAAACCCCCACATATCTGTTACAATTTGCTAAACGAACAAATGTTTCTGTGACTTCAGAAGACTGCTGAAGTTACATTTATGGGACTGTCTGATTTGAGAATTTCAGGCATTTTAAGTGTTCTACAAATTTTTTTGCTTCAGTAGAGGCTTTTTTCTATTATTCGTATAATGAAATAGGATTATAAAATTCCTTGTACAACAAACACATACTTTTAATATTGTATTTTCATGATTAATTAAACAATTTGTTTTTTTTTAATACCTGTATTTGTGCTTAGAGAGTATATTTTAAAATGCTCTTCAATTTCTCTGTTCTTTGAGGAGGATTTTAACGATTTGCTCATTTATTTAGGAACGAATAATGGAATAGAAACAAATACTTTATTCTGTTATTATATTCTGAAAAACAGGTATTGTGCTGTTTCAAGTGAAGGCGAGTGCTCACGCTGTTCCTTTAAGAGGTTTCATTTATTCACACATGGTTAGGGTTATAAAGGTTTATATCTACTACTCAAATGTGTGTTTGATAGAGAAAAGAACTAAAGGAAGCAATAACTCTCCCGAGAGCAAGATAGAAAGACTGAAGCGGCCCAGGACAGAAATAAACCATTCATAGTGTACATGTGATGATGAAAACTCACAGGACTGAGCTGAAACTCTGCAGAAGACTCGATCTCGGAGGATATTGTACCCATTTTTTTTTTGTTTACAATATTTCAAAAGAAGCATATAACTGCACCACCAAAGTCTGTGAAGTGGGCGGCCGACGTATCAACAATGAGATTGTGAGGTTTGTCTATTATTATAAATAGTGTTGATTAGTTATTGCAGCCTTAAATCAAATCAATTAATAGGTACATTATCTGTTGTAATGTATCGCTCTCCCTGCTGTAGCCATGTTTCCCCAGCAAAGTTCCTAGTATGGAGTAAAGGTTCTAACAGTGACATGGAGTGGTCCTTTAAATTACAAGAAGACAAACAAAAAATATATTAATTTACTGTGTTTTTATTGCAGTTGGTCTAAAATTTTCTTTATATTGGTACAAAAATATAATTGTGAGTAGTAAATGTTTATACGTTTTATAACAAAAATCTAAAGGGTTGAGACAAGAAAAAAAACCCCAATGTGACTATTGTATAAAAAAAAACCTTATACACTGTTCAAAATACTTTTTGTCCCATTGTGCTTATTTGTGCCAGAACTTTGAAAAACAGAAGCCATATCACAAGTCTTGTACTTCCAATGGTTACTCATTCTTTTCACCACTAGATGGCAAAAATGGCACTGATTTGGGGTCTGTAAAATGAGACAGAGACGATCACGCATTTTCTCACGTTTTAATTTAAACTACCTTGCAAATTATGGTGGGTTAATTATTGTAATTTTTAACCCTAAAAATATCAAATTTAATAACGATTATAAAACATACACATTATATTTGGAACAATAGGCATGTCCCATCATTCCTAGTTAATTCAAAACTTCTGAGGGTTAATCCAAAGCGATTGGAGTTCACAGCTTGAAACTATTATTTTTAAAAAATTTATAGCCAATTATTAAAAGTGTGGCCTCAAGTGATGGAGATGGTTGGCCTTTGGTTTGGCCCAGGAGTAACACAAAAAGATAGTTAAGGCTGGATTTGCCCAATTTTAGCTTCACAATCTCTCTTAAGGAACCCGAAACATCCAATGTTTTACAGTCTACAGTTGACACAGCTTAGGGGTAGGATTTGTCCTGGTGAGCAACCTCTTAAGTTTTGTTAAGCCGTCAAGGTCTTGTCTGTGGGAATAAGATGCTCTTACTGCCTTGTAATACATCAAAATGAACCATAAATCACGGCTTACTTGACCTAAACACTGACACTTCCCCAGATTAAACGCAAACATTTTAATCAATATGATTTAATCTACAACGATTTCATATTTTACAGCAGCCGGTATAAATCAATGTTTTCATTGTGGGCCAGTCTGACCACATTGATTTAAATAAATGCTACTGATAAAGCAAGCCATTAATTAAGGGAACTGTTTCTGTAATGCAGCAGTGGAGCAATAAATTACAGTACATTATACATGCTGGAGTGTGAACAGGTAAACACTACTCCACTATTAACAACTACAGCACGACTCACAAGAGCTAGAATTACTGGCTCCTAATATAGTTGAGCATGCCCAAACGTACCAATCGAAAGCTAAAATAAATAATAATACTATGGTTGCAGATATGATGTAATAGTGTTGGCTCACTATTTGTTTTATTCTAATTTATTTCAATGTTCTATCAAAAACAGAAAGGTTTCGCTTAATTCATGAGACCATGAGGCTGCACACAGCGTGACTTGGATTCCATGTCACAATAATATAATGCTCTGATTCATTCACACACACTTGCTCGCTTATACAAAGAACAGAGCTCTGTACACCCGCGCTCACTTATGGATTCATGTCATTTCATGTGTGTTTCTAAATAATAGTCAGTGTTTTCATGCATTCCAGCTTGTTTCATTGTAGTGTGACAGAAAGAACATTTAAGAATATTTAATTAACTATGCCAACTTTGTCAAAGTTAGGGTTTATATTTTGCTTAAGTACATTTTAGAAATGAAACATAACCACAACTTGGAGTGATTTGTTTATTTTATCTAGACATTTGATTAATTGTGTAGAAATAGTGCCAGTAATCCTGAAATTGGGATAATGAGTTTTTAATGTTTTTTTTTCACTTAAAAGTTAGGAAAATCCATGTAAAAATATGATTGTAAATGGCAATGAGTATTCAATAAATGTTTGTTTTAGCCGCTTTTCACATAAAATGTCGGAAATGGTGGTCTGATGAAATTTAAGCTTACACTTCAAGACTGTTCTACTGCAAATTACATTTCAGTAGTAACAGGTATTATACTCATAATAGGCGTTTTATTACACATTATATATATATATATATATATATATATATATATATATATATATTCTGTTTTGTTTTGTGTCATTCTGTCACTTTAAGCTTTATTTAAGGCAGTAAATTACTTTATAAATAGGTTTTAAAAATGCAACAAGAGAATTTCGATGTGGAAACAACAAATAAAACACAGCTTGATTAGAGGTTTGAGTTTCCTGGTGACAAATAAGACTCACAATCACAGTGATTGTAAATCATTTATGCACCAAAGGTTCTGATTTCATTCATTTACATCAACAACAGCAGCGGTTGATAATGTTAAATCTGTACATTGAAGTTGACTGTAGACCTTTGGGCTTTTTTTGGTTTGCTAAAGCCTTAGGATTTCTGCCATCGGTATCCAAAATACTCTTTACCTCCATAGCCCCTCGGTTGAAATTCACCTGGCTTAGTTGTGCCCCTCAGCTAGTACAAACAGCTGACCAACCTTCATTTCAAGACTCATTCTTTGTACCGACTGCATCACTCGGCCTAGTGTTTGTCCTTGAGGAAACTGTGTAGGGAAACTCTGTGATCTACCAACTTTGTTTACCAGTACCAGAGAAGAATTGGCTTTGAATGAACGGTTTTGTTTAATTGTGGTATGTTACTGCTGTACAGCCCCTAAACTCTGGAACAGATTTGCTCAAAAAAAATTTTTACTGAAAACCAACTTGAATAATTTTGAGGCCTTGAGGGTCTTAATAGGCACCTAGAATAAAATGTATTATTATTATCTATTATATTTGTTTTAGATGAGGACCAAAGCTCCTGCCAGCCTGTTTTTAAGCCTCAATGGACATGACCTGAGCAATCGCAGTAACAGATGCTAATTCTTTCACTTCTACTTCCCCAGCCGCCCTGCGGGGAGAGAGTGCTTGAATATGTGTGTGCGCTGGACTCCCCTCTGCAGGATTACAATGGATTATCCAGCTAAGATGCGGCACGAGCTGCTCCCCATGCCGGCACAAGGCCTGGCATTGCTATGGCAACAAACCCTCCTAATTCAAGCACCTCAATCCTTCAAAAAAAAGTAGTCCCCTAACCAAAACACAGAAATTAAATGTTCACAAGAGAGGACCTGAACATGACAAGAATGTGGAAATCTCACAAATAAAGTGAGAAATCAATGTCGGGAACATACTGAAAAGGAGCCCCATTGATGTAATTTAAAAAAATGTAATCCATTCTTTTTTTGATTCCTAGGAAGAACAAACACCAACAAGTTTGTTAAATGCAATCCTAAATCAATTCATCAGGTTAATGCAAACACTTAGAGCTGTGACACACAACCCGATGGTCAGCCGACAGCCAATGTTGACCCAGTTTTTACAGTGTGTTTCACACGTCGGCTCTTGTTGGACTCACATCAGCTGCAATTTGTCCGATTCAGCATGTTGCATCAGTGTTAGGCCATTACGAAATAACTGAGTGTGCAAGAATAAAAGTAAAAAAAAACATCAGCCACAAATATAAATACTAAAAATGAAACCTGTTTGGATTCAGGTAAAATGGCAAAAGAAGCATTTTTGAAACACATTGAGCCACAAACATCCAAGGTGTGTAAAGGACTTGATTAGTAGTGCGGTCAATAGATATCAAAAATAAAATCACATCGTCCTACAGCATTTATTGAGAATAATCCCAAACAGGGTCTTTTAGGTTCCCGAAATGTGATATAAACCAATGGGAGGAAAACCACATTAAATCAATATTTAAACATATTTAAATATTAATTTTAAACCAAAAACACATTTGATGTAGCGTGTAACATGGTTTTAAATGAATCAAAAATGCAGTATGAATTTTAAATTTGCAAATGACTACTGTATATAGTTTTTGAAAAGGATCACTGTTCAAAGCTGTTTAGCTTAAGGGTATACCCTCCCCCTTCCAAAAAAAATGTCATCCTTCTCCTCTTAAATCCTTCCAGTAGCATCCTGTCGTTAGTCGTTAAAGAAATAGACTTTTGATGATCATTAAAATCACTACAAACACTGGAAAGTTGATGGCCGTCCATCTATTCACATCAAACTGGGGCACACTACTTCCATGTTTGTTAAACTGCATAATTTAAAAAGTAATAATTTACTAAAAAAACAAAAAGTGTTCCCACACTTATTTGTACAGCACTGGTATTAAAAAAAGAAAAGCACAAACCAAAACAAACGACTATTTAACACACTGGCCGCTGTCTTCTGAGTACAATAAATAAGAGAATGAGCACTGCAGGGGAAATCTGTCTCACCCTACAAATGACTACACTACAAAATAAGCGCCATACAGGCCACCCTTCACCTTTCTTTGAAAAAAAGATTCTTCTTCCAAAAATAATGCACAAAACTGAGGGGTAGGGCCAAGGGGTAGAAGTGGAGCCTATGTAGTTCTACAGAGTGATTTTCCTGCCAACATCTAACCCCAACACCATCCAAGATGTAAATTTATTGAAAAAACAAGGACACAAATGCGTAAATGAAGCGGCACATTGGAATTTACTTAAAAAATTATCAGGAGATGCTCAGTGCAATTACTGAATGTTTATCATGTCAGCATTTAATCCTTCTAACAAAACCTGCTGTATTCTGTACTTGTTTTGTGGAGTTAATACTATAGTTTTTACTAAATATCTAAAATACAGTGAAGTGTTTCTCCATTATTTCAGATGGTGTCTTTTCATACACTTCTCCCACCCATAAACAGGAAGCACAAACAGAAAACAAATCTTGGAATCAGAAACATTTCTTCATGTAATATTGCGATTTCCATATAATTGGACCTACATAAACTGTACAAAATAAAACTCAAGTTCATGATTACTCAAAACCAGAGCCTCCTTCCTATAAACCGGTCAACATGCCCAACTTTTTGCTCAAAATTCATAACAAATCATCTCTTGTAAGATCGCATGCAGATATTACAGAAAACTCAGCCAATGTTCTGAGTGACTATTAATGAGAGGTCACCTTTAGAGGTACAGAGGTGATATTCTGAACATGGCAAGCTATTCAAAAGCAGACAAAGCACTGCCCAGCCTTTCCAATACCCTTTCACCTAATTTCCAAGAGAGAAGGGACTAGGAGAGAGAATGAAAGATGGAAGGGGGGAATAGAGACAGAGAGGCTCCAGGGCAGTTGCTTTCCTTCCATCGCAGTTTGACTTCTCCAACCTTTCAGATTACCATACTGCGAAATGTGAAGGTGTGGAAGAGAATGGTAGCAAAAAGAAAAGTGTCCGGGTATGTTTCTTCTACCGTTTTGTGCTCTGAATGGTTATGACGCGTCGAGGGTGGAAACAAATAGAGCATTTAGTGGAGTATGGGAGTGTGGGGTAGCGGAGGGGGAGTGGAAGGTCCATCATGAGATTGAAGGGATGACAAAATTACACGGCGTGTAGAACCATTCCTCCCTTGTTCAGCTTAGTAAAGTGTACCGCTGTAGCCTTGTTAATAGTAGTCATAAAGTGAAGCCACACTCACACAACACCCAGTGTCTTGTGCCAGAATCAACCCACTGTTTGTCTGTTCTGTTGTCAGTGTTCCAAAGCTCCATTTGCATCTCAGTCTGCTCTTTGTGACTTGCAAAGGCAGTCAGCTGACACTAGAAAGCAACAGTAACACTGGCTTTGATACTGGAAGTTGATGAAAGAATCAAAATATTCAAAAATATCTAAAGAACTTTTAAATAAGGCTCTGCCAAATTAATTTCATTCCAATGAAAAAAAAAAACTGTGCAGGAATTTGATGAATAAGCCTGTGTTGTGTCTACATGTAGACAACAGAAGTCTGGGGCCTTTTTGAGCATTTTTACTACTTTACAATTTGCTTTTTAAGCAATACTTGAAATTTATGAGTATAATCCTAAAATTTTACAAAAAGTAAAATTCTGAGTAGTGAATGTTTTCTAACAAAAATAAAAGGTTTTGCATAAATATGTGCATGAGGTAGCCTTGGGTTGAAAAATATTTGAGACCATCTAAAACTAAAATAAACAATTATGTTTTTTTTTGCTGTTGTTGAATTGTTTAGCTGTTTATGGAAGATGTAAAGAAAAGAAAAACAAAACTCTGCTACGGATAATGTCAATGGGTGTTGTATACATTGACAAAGTTTAAATGTACAATCATTTTTTTTTATTTAAACTTATTAACATACTGATTTAAGTACCATCAAAGCCAAAGATCATGCCAGAATTCTACTTCAACTTTTTGTTTTGTGTCCTTATATTGTTTGGTAAGGTGTTTAAAATGTCCTTGAGTGTAAAGAAAGCCACCTAAAATCAAAAACCCTGCGGTGGAATGGAGGAAAAGTGATGGAGAACTATTCAGTAGAGATATGTGAGAAGAAAGCAGGCGATTGGAAAACAAATGGTGTAGAATGATCACGAGTGAGTATATAGTTTATATAATCAAAAATACTGTAATTGTGAATGTAAGATTCCACGTATGCAATTAATTATGATGGATAGTCAATGTGATAGCGTTTGATCTTCTCACTTTCATTATTAACATAGTCCTTGTAATTCAGCTCAGCTCAGTTGTGTCACGGCTGTGGATATGTATCTGTTTAAAATGCTAAACAGTAGTTTATTGGAATTCTACACCAGACACTGACCGTCTCCACAGTGATTGTAATAAAAGAGGATGTCTCTTTAAATGAGCAGTAAAGGGTCAGCTCCGAGAGTGTGCTGTTTTGTAGCGTACAAAATGTTAAAATTTAATTACTTAGAGGGATAGAGTAGGAGTGTGGCCGCTGGCAGCAAATTCTCATTTAGGGAGGGCAGTCACATGCCTCCGTCAAAACATATTACCCCCTCTCCTCATCACGTTCCAGAAAAGAGAGAGAAATGGCCGAAAGCCCACAGAGAAACATCTCTACAGAAGTTTAGCCGTTGACGATCACAATCTGAGTCGTCTGCACTTTAGGGAACAACACTGAATCAAACGTGAGTCCTGCATATGGGACACCAACATTCCATATTAGTGATAAAGGTTGAACGTATGACTGAGAGGCTCAGGTTTCCAGTGGTTCGTCTAAACTCTGTGACTCAGCATTTTGTGCAGCGATGGGTTCGTTTTCGTTTTCTCCTCCTTACTCTCTACATTCACTGGCTCCATTCGGAATTGATTCAGGATATTGTGCATACGTATCTAAACATCATTCATGTTTCTTGTGATGGAATATCAAATGAGATAGTTAACAATAAAATAAAGAATACTTAAAAAGTATATGTAGAGTGGGGCAAATAAGTATTTGATCCTCTGACAATTTTCAAAAATCCAAAAAGGTGCATTGTATTATTTTAAAATAATTAATTCCTACAAAATAAGTATTTTAAATACAGTGGTACCCCGAGATACGAAACTAATACGTTCCCGGGTGATGTTTGGATGTCGAACAATTCGTATCTCGAAGCAAGTTTTTCATGTAAAACGCCTAATCCGTGCTACAGCTCTCAGAAACAACAGTATAAGTTGATAAAAAAATGGAAAACCAGAGAAAAATCAAGTAACGATTATTGTACCCTTAAATCTACACATTGTTAATGTAATAAATGATAGTAAAACACACGCAAAATATGTAAATATTTACACAAATATGAAACTTTACATTGTGAGTGAAGTGATGTGTCGGAGGAGGTGGAAAACATTACAGCACCACGCATGAAAGTTAACTTTGTCGAGATATTTCAACACCAACACTGTTTCAAGCACAAGCACAAAGAATACCAAGCGTGTGAGAAGGGATAGAGAGACTCTTCTGAAAAGCGTGTAATTGGGTTTCTCCAAGTTGTGCTACAGAACGGCACTTTCCACGTTATAAACGTTATTTGTTTAACAACACCTTGACTCTAACATTTGTTATAGTACATTATTGGTAATCTATACATAATATTTCGCTTGATGTAAAACTGATTTAAAGTATTTTAAAATAAAGCACACTTTAAAGGGGCTGAAAGGAGCGCCAGGACGCGGAAACGTGACGTCAGAAAAACAAGTGTAAAATAGAGCAGAAATGTTTGTTATTGTTCGTATCTCAAATTTTTTTTTCGTATCTCAAAGCAAAAAATTTCTCGAACATTTGGTAACTCGAAGCATTTGTATCTCAGGGTATCATTGTAAATAAAAAAAATTGCGTATGTTACCAATAAAGATAACAGTAAGATGTAGCTTTACCCTAAACTTTTGTCATATAGAAACGGAATGAAACAGACACACATCACTCACTGGGAAAAAAAAGAAGAAAGATTTGTTCAAATGACTCGACTCAAGCATCGTTAGTCTCTAAAAGGACCATGGGCCATGGCTGTTTCAGGTCTCATCTGCCCAAGATCATTTTCAAAAAATGGACGTGTACAGCTGTGCAGAGTAGGTTGGAGCTTGGCTTTCAATAACAAATATCAAAGATATCATAGCAGCTGATAAAACGCACATATACCTGCACTTAAGTGGAGGGGAAGTCCTCCCCGATTGTAGCCGCATCGCTAACTGTTATTATTTGCAATGCACAGGTCCACCATCTCAAACTCTACCAGGAACTTCACGACTTTGTGTTGCCTCATTTCCGGTTCACTTTTTAAAGAGTTTCTGAATCCAAAATGTAAATTTAGCCCACATCACCACTGCACCGATCTCTTTTAAACTGCCTCGTTAACAATCTGAACGGCAAAATCACTGTACCACAAAGGTCAATTTACAACACATTTTGCAATTTTTCATGCTCAAAACCTGTTCCAGTGTATGTCGAGTTGTAAGTGAGTCTGAAACAGCTTACACATTAAAAACAAGGGAGCACTCAGCAGTAGACCTGAGCTGTAATAATAGCCTTGATCTGGAGATTTTCTTGCTTTTCTGTGCTGGACCAATCATTCATCTGTCATCATTGTGTCATCTGGCACCATGTAATCTTGGAAAAAAACCCATTTGACATCAACACATTCACTGACACAGGCCCACACCAAGTATGTGAGGAAGTCTTGAGCAGGTCAGACTCAATCAAAACATGTGCCAGACATTAAGACTGACACAGCGTAGGTGAGAGCATGATTGGAAATGAATCAATGTGAAGCAAAAAAAAAAAAAAATGCATCAAAGCTCGCAGGTTACTTGATTCTCTTGTTAAAACATTTATGAGCAAGCAGAGTGGTTTCCACAAACTAATCAGTTGTTCCTTCAGGGCTTAATATCTAAATCCATGGCTTTATTAGGAATGGTGAATAATTACAATTCTAAAAACAATTACTGGTCATAATTTTTACTGAAAATGGAAAACACACTGTGTGTGTGAGTGCTTAGTCTTTTTTTTTATCTAAAAAAAAATATACTATTATTATGTTGGTTTATCAAAACGTGTGGAGGTTATCAGTCCTTGTAAAAACATTAACCACCGTGCAAAGTATTGATTTAAAATGTGGATTTGTTTATGATAAACATGGTAGCAAATATAAAAATGATATCACTGATGGCTCCCTAGCAACAAACTTCTTACCCTAGCAACCAAATTTTGCGAACTCTATCTCACCTTAGGAAAAAGAAAAGACATGGGGCTTGATTTAAAGAAGTTATAGTGACAAAATGATCATAATATTATATTAATGACTCCTGCATAGCAAACATTTTGGCATATCACTATCTGAGGTAAGGAAAATCATAGAGACGAGGTGGGTTGGTTTATATAGCTCGTATTTGCATGGGTAACATTGAATGTCAGTGATGTCTCCATTGCAACCAAATTCTACCAACCATTCCATAAAAGACTTTTAAATGGCACTTTTACAAGTCGACACAACATTTGTGCACAAACTTTAGCCATCTAGTTATTAATAATGTATTATTAGTAACATTAATTTTCATTTCTAAACAAAACCTCCCCATCGATAAGTGTAACATTGCATACCTCTGGTCACACATGTATACTGACTATTCGTGTTGACATATACGTGCGATTATTTCCCAAACTCCCACAATGCTTGCAAAAGACAAAAATGAATCATGAACAAATAACGGCACACAAGACAATTTAGTGAAGCACTGAAACAGGTCATGCCATGTATGTCATCTTCAGTGGAGTAGTTGGAAATCACCAACCGATGTTGAGAACTCTGTATGGTGGAAATGATTGATTTGACAGAATCTGCAATACAGACATTTCCGACTGAGCAAAAATGGTGCTTGAATCGGAATGGTTCCTGCAGTGAGCCATGATTGGGTTTTATTCCATCTCTCAGCAGGATAAAGACATGAGTGAAACTATGATATCTCACTTTATTTTGTAATCCCAGGATTACTGCAGGCTGCTGGTGTTAATCCAGCTGTATGATGATAATGAGCCTCAATCCTCACACTATGATATCAGGCACGCCAACCAGAGACCACTTTAGAACCAGAGTTGGAGTTCTGGTAGCACAGTATTCTACAAATCAACACATTTATGTTCAGGTATGGACTCAATAATCCCCAAAAGAGGAGTTTCTAGTATTTTATTAGAAATAAATTATTTACACACCAATAGAGAGTTACGAACACACTCTTTTGTGCCCCAACTTTGGGCACATTTGAGCTGGATGGATGAACAACAAGGGTTTTAAACTTGACTATAGTTTTATGACCTTCTAAAGCAACTCACTTCTCCAACTAAATGATCAATTAAACGCTGTCCGTATTTCACAAACTGACATGCGCCTATACAAAACACCCATTACATTGATTATCATCCAACTGTGTCCTGCAGAGCTGTACTGGCGCCTCCGGTCAAGCTTCCTCTGTCTCAATTGTAAATTTAATTTGCTCATATTTTTGTTCCTCATAAAAGATTAGGTAGAAAGGTGATCTTAATCTGGGTCTCTCACATTTTCCAGCTGTTCCCTATTAGAATTTTTTACCACGTTTAAAATTCAGCCTCTCCATCTCATTACTCAATGCTGCGACCGACCCCCTCGTGTTCTTTACTGAAGAATTTAGAGTTCTGATCAAAGATGACTATTAGTAAAAGAACATATGATGCATTTTTATCTTTTGTGAACATATAATTAATGCCAATCCATTTTTCTATAAAAATTAAAATTTTATTTTTAGAAAACTAACAATGGCATTGATTGAAATGTGAAAATAAATATTTTTACAAGGAAATCTAGACAAAATTATGAACACTTAGCAATGCCACCAGCTCCAAACTCCATAAGTAAACAAATTTGCTTCCATTCCTTACAAATCATTACCTTTGTCATAAAAAATGTTTTGAAATAAAAAACATCAAGGAGCTGAAGTGCAATTCTCTAAATCCACTGCACACCCTCGACAAACAGTTATCACTCTAATTAGTCACAGCTGTGCTTCACCAGGTGCCACCAATTCTCCAATCAATCCCCTCATTATCTCACCAGCTGTTTCAGCGTTCCTGTTCAGTACTCTCACACCTTTGTCAACTATTGACTGCTCGGTATCACTATATGCTAATTTTGCCAATGTTGCCTTGACCTGACCCTGGTATGAATTACCGTTTACATTTTCTAATTTCTACCACTGAACTGACTGTATCAAAAAATAAACTGCATTTAGATTCCCAATGTGTGTTTGCAGATCTTTTAGGCAGCATTATTTTAAATATTGGATGAAAACATAACGACTGCAAATTAAAAAAGCATTTACATGCAAAAGGCAAAAGCTAAAAATCTTTGCCCAAACCCAGCGGAACCCAATGAATTGGGACTGGTTCAGGCTTAATTTACACAAACTCAGAGCTTGCAGTGCGTGATCATTGGAATTGTGAAAATTGGACGCCTAGGAGGTGAAATAGTAGCTGTTCTCTGGAGATTAGCTTTTGTATAAATATGTTTATGCCACAGTCTGTCTAAATACTAGATTCTGATTGGCTGGCAGGTGTTTATTTTGTATGACTCCACAGGTTCCTCTGGTTATTTGTTCACTTTTAATATGAATCCGCTGCAGGTAACCATAGCAAATGAAAATCAGCCGCACTGGTCACTGCTCATGCTTTTTAATCGAAGTGGCGTCGTACAAAGGCTTTGTCACACAAACATTCGTCCCTGACGAGATAATTGTCCAGAAATTGGCGTGATTCTAACTTTAAAAAAACTCAAATTGCTACGTCAGTTCATGTAAACCATCTTGAAGAGAGAACTATTTTTCAGGTTAGTCACAAGTTGTGCGTTTACGAACAACACAACTGCTGGTTTCAGCCATGTATTCAGCCAGATATTATTTATAACTTCATTATGTTTCTGTTGCCAAGTGACCATGGCATAAATGAGATAATCAACTTTCAGCTGTGGTATCTACTGAAATCGGGTTTGAGGCAAGAAATCGGGGTAAATTTGACCTCTGATAACACGCAACTTGAGCCACTAGACTGGACGTGTCAGATGTGTGAGCTTTTGAGGATTTGCTGTGAAGCAAATATACATCTTTAAATCATTGATATTGCTATAAGTAGTTTGGATATTAATTTATTTATGATATATATTGAGTTATTAAATTTTTAAACAACGCTGTTTTGTGGGCGGGCTCATAACAGACACATCCTCATGCGGTGGGATTCACTAGTGTGTCCTCCAAATCAAACTTGCACATCTCCCCATCATCTGAGTCATCTCACATTAGCGATCTCCCCTGCTCTCTCCAAAAAAAAGCCTCATGACCTACTCTTTTTTTTTTTTCCTCCTTCCTCATCCTCAGTCCTTCTCACATTCTCCTCTCTCGTTGGGCTACTGCAGGCATGTCGATATGAAGCCGGCAGAGTGTTACACTTCCATGGCCTTGAACAGTCTCCTTCCCTCCCACATGCCAGCAGACAGCACACTGGGAGCCAGAAAGAGAAAGAAACCCACTCTGCACCCCTGCCAGACACATTTACATTTCCTGAGACCATTATATGATCTGAATGCCAGTGTCTGAAATACCACATGTATAATCTGCACTTTCAATGTCAATCATGGGTATTGTGCAAAAATTACTTGACCATAGAAAGCAGACTCTGTGACCTCCAATCTTTTCTACCTTGCAGTTACTTTTAACAGACTATGCTCTGAAAACATTGTTATTTCAAATAAAAGAATGAGCCCAAAGCAAACACACGAAATCTTCAAACTTTCAACAATATGAACTAATGAGTTAATTATAAACCCAATGAGATTGATAAAAACAAAAACAAAGTACTTTCCATGCTCAGTAAAGTACACTCACACACACTGGCCTAACCTGTTCAAATTCCCACAGCTGTGCTTGTGTTTGCCAGCAGCCGTGGAGCAGCCCACATCCTCTGTGGGTCACATGAGAGAGCAGACACAGCCTGTGGCTCTGCTCCTTTAAGGAGCCTTTAAAACAGCCCAATACGTATGAGTGGGAGTGGCACCCTTCCACCTATTCTTTCACCCAGTGACAGCCCCTCCATCCACCTTCAAATCTTGCTCATTCCTTGTTTTTGTAGCCTGCAGCGCCAGAAACGAATAGCAGCAAAGACCCGGCTATGACATCAACAAGCTTCCTGTAGAATACTAATTACCACAATCGTGTACTTGATAAATCAATGCAAAGTCTCTGCTTTTCACAAATGCAAAGAAATGCACAAGGTCTTGAGCCACATACCATTGAAGCAGAGTCCAGAGCAAGACAGGAATGTTCTGAGTTCTTGTTCTGGATGCTGATGGGTCAGTGCCGCATCCCAGAGATGGTGATGGGGGAGGAGAGGATATAGAGAGCAGCAGTGGAGGAGGAGAGGAGGTGGAGGCACGCTCTGACAGAGGTAGTAGCCTTTTATTTGGACCCATATGATACAAAGCAGCTTCTCTTCTCCCTTTTTCTTAATGACTAACAGCCTCTTTCATTTTAATGGATTGCAACGGAGGAGGATGGGTGGCGTGTGTGTGAAGAAAAGCATTTTCCAGACACGTGGAGGTGAAAAAGATTATGCCTCAAAAACCAGTCCCATGAAACCTTCCACTCAGACTGAGCACAAAAACAATGTAGCGCAGATATGTAAGACAATATTAATATAAGACCATATTAATTTTATTTAAGACCTAACGAGAGATGTACCTCATAAATCTAGTTTTTATAAGCCAACAACAAATGTATTCATCCAAAGCTATTCTACTAAGAACTGTAGAATGACAAAAACTACCTTGAAACCATGTTTAAAACAATGAGAGAAATAAATAAGGGAAAAAATGCACGAATAAAGAGATAGAGAAAGAGGAAGAAAAGGGGAGGAGGAAGAGATGGATTGAGAAAAAGGAAGGGAATTAAAAAAAGAGAAGGGATGGAAAAAAGAACGAGTGAGGGGGTTGAAAGAACAAATAAGAGATAGGGGATTGATTGCGAGAATAAAAAAGGAAAGAGCGGAAGGAACATTGAATAAACAAAAACAGAATTGACAAAAACAAAGAAATAATGAATTAAGTAAAGACTAAAGGAATAAAAAATATAAATAAAGAAATGTCAAAACAATAATGAAAGAAAATACAGAGAGGAAGGAAGAGATGAAGGAGGAAAGGACAGAAATAGAGAAAAAGTAAGTCAGAAAGAAAGAAAAAAGCTGAGATGGAAGGAAGGAAGGAAGGAAGGAAAAAAGACTGATTGATTGAATGTAGGACTGATTGAAATGGCAATGGATATAGAGAGGAAGTGAGAAATTAGTAAAGAAGGCAAGGAAAGAAAAGCCAGAACAAAAGAGAAACAAAAGAATGAAAGAAAATATCAAGAGAAAGAAATGGTTAAACAATCACAGACATAGAGCCAGACTAGATGCAAGCATGCTTAAAGTGTGGGGGGTACATAACGAGCCATTTTGTTCCTGAGCGTGTGACTGAGAGCCAATACAGAAGTGGTTATTTTGGGTTCACGCAGCCCATTAGCACCATGCTGATAGCACCTTGACTGCATCTCACTGCCATCCAGCAGGCTTGTGATGCGACAGCCAACCACAGACTCTGGATTTGAGCTCATTTGCATTCACACAGGTGCCACAACTTTTAGACAACATGCAATGAACAACAGAAAGAAGGACCGCATTAAGTTTAGTTGTGACCTTGCATCTTAATGAATTTTGAGACCTTTGTTCTCAAATCGTTCTTGCTCTGAACAATAGGTTTCCAAATACTTTTGCCATTATGCCTATTTTATATGGACAAATGATAGATTTTGGCTCATCTGTTGAACTTTGTGTAGTTAATTCTATGAAACTACTGAAATGCTTTATAAAAATATCACACACAAAAATCGGTTCTGAATCATTCTCTTGTCTGGGTTATTTGTTACTAAAGTAGAAGGGGATAAAATGTACCAAAATCTCTAATATTTCAAATGTGTATAGGAGACAAAATGAGTAATTAATGACTGTATTTTTGTTTTGGAACACCTCTCCACTCCTCTTGGGACAGATTGGAGCCTGTATGCCATTATGGAGAACAGGCGCTTGCTTTCTTTGTTTGGCATGCAAACACTCCTCCACACCTCCATATGCTATCGGTGGAGAACGCCCCGGTCAGACTCGCAGTGGTGAGTGGGCAGAATAATGCAGGCGCTTGAGTCTCCAGACACATTTCTAAAGGACATTCAGCATGCATCTTTAATTTCAGCCCAGACGCCGCTGATTCAGTCATAGTGAAATTACCACCATGTGGATTTACATATTACACCCACTGCAGGTGGAACGAGTGAGATTTTGTGGAACACTACCAGTCCTTGATAGAATTACAAGAGTAGCAGTTTCCTGCTCTGCAATAGAAATGTATTTCATAAACCGATTTGAAAAAAGGCTAAGAGTTAATTACAACAAAACCGCAAGATAAAGAGTTTTCAACATAATAAGCATGCGCTGCAGTTTAATTTGTTTATTATTTGAACTCGATCATTTATTGTCTATATCTCTAGAGCTGATGGATCCATCATTGGAATTTAATAAAAAAAACAAAAACTTTCGGAAAGTTAAATGATTAGAATTAGTGGGAAACATGCATAAGAGCATGAACTGGAGCAAATATCTCCGGGTGGCCAGTCACAGCTCTGTTTTTCCAGCAGAATGTGTGCTTTGTTTGGCAGTGGAGCTGGCACGGGTGTCAAGAGGTGGGGCCATGACTCTGGTGGGGTTGAGTCATATCATTGGGAGTGACACGAGGCGGGGGTGGAGTGTTGCTGAGTCGTCAAGAGAGAAGATATGGATTTACTATTCACCTGTGAAAGAAATGTTTCTACTGACACCGACAACTTTACCACAATTATATATTTAAAAATACACCCAGAAAAACAACATTACCAATTTTAAAACAATTGTTTTATAAAATAATTAGTTTTTTGTATGCATCAATACATCCAAGTTAAACAAACTAGTTTATAGTCATCAGAGTCTTCATTCTATTAAACTGTATGTATTTTCTTCCCATTATAATAGACCAACAGAGTGTTGTCATGTTTTTGCTCTTTCCTGCCAGGTGTGACACATTGGATTCTAGCGCCGACACAGGAAGCATCGCCTCACAAGAATCTGTGTTAGTGTTATCTACAAGAAAGATAAAGCCATGTTTGATGTCTTATTCACAAACTTAAAATAAATCAAATTGATTCAATTCCCTCTTGTCATTTCCCTAAATAATATCCCTAAATTCTCAACACAAGTCATAAATGTTACGTTATGTTAAAATACAAATAGTGTCACATTTAAAACAAATTTAAACTGGGGTCTTTGTAAAATAGTTCTTGAATAGTTTCATTGAAATAGAACAGTTTTAGTATGTTAAAACTTGACAATCAACCTTCACTGCTCGATTCATCTGTGCCAGTGTGTCAACGGTGTACGTTTTCCAAATATTTGCATGTACGTGAACTCTCAGTTTGAGTTTCAAGAGAGCGTCACAAATAAAATATTTTATTAATAGTTTTAATATAGGGAACCAAGCATCAGCCTCGCAATCTCACATTGTCAAGTAAATACACAAATGACTAAAACTGCATTTCCTCAACTGGCCACTTGAGACTGTTCTAAGAAGAGGCCAATACCCATTATACAAACACGTGAAACAAAATTGCTACGATCGCTCTCCTTTTTTAACTAGGCCCCCCACGATAAACTCTTATATTATGTTATTTACACAAACGGCTTTAATTAGTTTCCGGTTATCTATGAAGTTAATAAAGCGCAAGAGTTTTTTAATATTAAGTTTAGTTTTTTAAGGGCCATTTATCTCAAATTAAACAAAAAAAAAAACTAGGAGGGGCCATATGATTGACGGATATGATTGACAGTTACATTGAACTGATCTGACTGGCCGCTGTTATGAAGTCACTACCAACGATCAAATTCAGAGAATTCGTACTCAGTTACATTCTGCCTTAGACAGATCCATAATTAAAGCAGCAGCCTCTTTAGAGAAATACAAGCTCTGATCAATCCATGGAACAAACTCAACGCTCCGTGAGAGCAGCTTTTACTTTCAAGAAAGATGTCATATGCCAGTGAGGTTTTAAGTCATAACCCTAAAAGCTGAACAGACACATAGGTTTGACCTCCTCCTCAAGGCTGCGTAAGAGATAAACTGGTGGATTTAGGACAGAGTGGAGAAGAGGAAGGTGAAAAAAATTGCTTCACATGGTCACGTACACGAAACTCTAAAGAGTAATAAATAGAGAGCTGCTGTTTACTGAGACCTTGCACTTTACAGTCTCCACAAAGCACTGAGCAATCTAGAGTTGAATTTAAAAACATGATGCTTTGCACTCTATCTATCTATCTATCTATCTATCTATCTATCTATCTATCTATCTATCTATCTATCCATCTATCTATCTATCCATCTATCCATCTATCCATCTATCTATCGCTTTAATAATAATTACATCAAAATAAACTTTGCATCTATCTTAAGCCACCAAGACATAAAGCAAAGACATTAGAATTACTCATTTTTTAGCACTGCTAAGATTCTTGGGATCACAAAGACTGATTATTTGAAGAAATTGACCAATCTGGAATTGAGATATTGTCTGAGAAATATAGTTACAGGGCATTTCAATTAAATTATCTAAAAAACAAACAAACAAACAAACAAAAAAAACTGTTTTTTAGAGCAAATAAATGAAAGCCAATAGCCTTAAAATTCTCTAAAATCTGAAAAGTATACTGGGCATTTTGAACTTTAATGAAAGTGTATTATAAAATATAAATCACGTTCGTAGTGGAGCTGGGGAATAAACCGATTTCATTGATTTTTATCTTTAATCAAATGCTGCCCTGTTTCCATGGAATGTGCCCGGCTCACCTTCCGCCCTTCGTGTCTATGATATCACTTTTGGTTTAGCTCCATTCCACTGATCTAATTTTAGTGGTTGTTTTGTAATTAGTGCTAATTTCACTGAGCATTATGTGGATGAGCCCTTACAGTCGGTTCAAGAGGGCAATCCCTGTGGTGCTACTGTACTTATGCCATCCGATGGCTATTACTCCAACACCTCAAGTGATCTATTTCAGAAGATTATTTTTTTCTTTCTCACAAGCAATGTTAAAAGTATTACTAAGATGATTATTACGATGCATCAGATGGTTATCCACCAGCATTTTCAGCAATTCTTTTATAAAGTGACATTGGTTCCATTATTTTACGGTTCAGATTAAATTCAAGCAGATAAAACCGACCAATAATGACAACTCGGAACATGTTTATCAGCATAATAATATATTTAACAGTGATAATAATTTACAGTCATTTCAGACATACATCATATGTGAGTGAGCATCAGTTGTGTATCACTAACGAAACTGTGGGAAAGCACCATCAGATCCAATTTCCCTTCAGCACAAAACAACGTCCAATCATCTCAGCGGGCAGGGGGCAGAATTACACACATACACACTAACAGTAATGTGCATGCACTATGGCAGAAGGTCTAAGATATCAGTACTTATGCAGCACTTCTCTGAGAGAAAAAAATAAACAGGAAGTTCTCTGGGAAAGAGGAAGAGATCCTGATGACTGCTATTGACCATAGTCCACCATGGCACAGCGCACAGTGGTGTAAGTTTACCTACAGAATATCGTTTAATCCTGTTTGACTAATAGGTTTGGTGTTACAACAGACACACGATGAGGCATTACATCGGATGCTGATCTAAAAGAGGATTTTACCTCACATTAGTCTTTTCTTGTGCCCTCTACCATTTTTAACCATCAGGTAAATCTAAGTGTTTACAAATGTGGTTTTTTTAGCATAAAAGTGGTTTGTGGAAAACTTGAATTTAAATATTTAAAGATTTATTTTAAAAATAAATATATTTTCTTCCAAAATGAGATAAACCCATGGCACGTCTTTTCACAAAATGCTATAAATCCAAGGTATGAAAATAAATACTTTCTGTAAAAAAAAAAAAAGAAACTGTCCAAAATACAATAAGAAGGAATCAATATTGGTTCAAGTATAGATTAGTTAAACAGTGTCAGCATCCACACAGAGATTTTGGGCTTACAGTTTCGATCCGTGTTTTAACCGTAATATTTTTTTGAATTTCTTGAAACACCTATTATTGTTTTTTTACTCAAAAGGTAAAAAAATGTTAAATTAATAAAAAAAACAAACAAAAAAAAAACAAAAAAAAAAACATTTCTATTTAAATGTTCATTCTGCGATGGACCAGCGACCTGTCCAGGGTGTACCCCTGCCTCTCGCCCGCTGGAGATGGGCACTGGCAGACCCCCGTGACCCCAAACAGTGAATAAGTGGGTTGGAAAACGAAAGAATGAATGTGTGCTTTTTCACCAACTTTATCCCTAAATTATAAACATAATAATCAGAATTTTTACACTCTGATGTAATCTACACCAACTGGGTGTGTCTCACATTCTCTACTGATGGAGGCCAAACGTGCCTTGATTGGTTGCAGTATAAGTCTGTATGTCAATATTTAGTCTGATTAAATTAACTTAAAAACAATTCTAGGAATGATCTTTTTTCTGAAACCATTTGGGTGATGTTAATGGCTTTGTAGGTATTTCCCAATTCATAGGCATACAATTTCATGGCTGAGGGGTAAGGCGACGCGCTAAAGGGTAGGGGTTACAGAAATAGAACTCTGCCAAAGTCTCCTTCAAACATGAAAAATAAAAATATGAATTTACAATGCCCAAAATAAGAATCCAGTCTTCATCCAGTTCTTTGCTCAAGCTAAGCATCTATGAGATTACAGACTGTACCGGATGAGGGTTGAAAGTGTAAAAGCCTGGGCGCAGGCCTCATTAACATTAATAAGAGGGTTTTCAGTGGCAGTGAAAGAGAGACAGAGATAGAGGCATTGATGGAGTGTAATATGCAGACCCTGGTGGCTGATCCTCTGGACTGGTTTGGATAGAGTATTTGGTGGATGTGGTGGGAGGCTTACGTCTTTTAACATCTGTGCTAAATTCACATCTGTATGAGACCAACAGCTGGGTCATCGTGTGATCCCATGTTATCCAATCTCTCCAATCCCTCAATCTCACGTCTGAACTCTTCACAACTCTTTCTAATGGATCGTTCTCTAGAGCTACGACACACCAATATTAATAGAGAAAAATGTGCCAAAGGTCAGTACTTGCGTTTGCTTTCTAAAGCTGTTTCACCCCTTAATACCGTCTGCTATTTTTACAAAAGCTCTTGCAGCTTGTAGCACACCATTTGTAGTTCAACCAAAACGACAACCATTACTTAAACTGACAAGAATAACAATAACTTTATTTCTTTAGTAGAAGAGTGTAGTACTTCTGCACAGGGTAAAGGAAATCTGACCTCACATGGTGAGAAAATGTTTAACAAGTATTTCCAAAAGAAAAAGAGCTCTACACATAAATATTAATCTTAGTTAGGGCCATAGGGTTTTGTCAGTGTGATTGCCCTCCGTTGCTTCATTTTCTAGAAATATTCAATATACCAATTTTATCGATTAACTCGACCCCTTGGTGTACATTGATGTGCTTGAATGCAAATCGATTTTATCTTTAATGTACAATCCTGATGCTGCTCTGTTTCGGTAGACTGCAAACTCACCCTTTGAGTCATCGTAAAATGCGTGCGGCTCACCTTCCGCCCCTTGCTTTTACCATATATTATACTACACAAACAATAGCGGTAGCAGTTTTAACAGAGCGACTCGACATCTTGCTCCTGTAGCACTGTGCACCCCTGTGACGTGTAGGTTTCACTATCTTGTTAGGTTTACCTGCCCACGTAATCACCTCCTAATCAAACATATACGTTCCATGTATGATTAAACTTTAACACAAGCTCTAAACTTAGAGGAAATTTAGGTAATTGTGCAGAAAACTTACTGGAATTAAGGTATTTGTGCATATGGACACAACTTCTCTGCAGTGCTATTGAGAAGACCTTTAAGTGGCATCTTTCCGTTCAATATTAGTAATAAAATAACTGTACACATTGTAAACAACAATTTGTACAAAAGGCACAATTTAATATTATTACAGCACTATTAATATTAAGATTGTTATCAAAGCTATAGTCTGTTTTGGACATTTTCTTTGTTATCTGCAGATTGATTTTAATTAGTGGTGGGAAAAAAAAAGATTTTAAATTATAATTCATGTCCATAAATACAAGTTTACAAATCACACCACATTCAAAATTACATATGGATGATATGGCCATAATGGGACCAGCAGTGTTGCCAGTGGGTCACCTACTGAATCATATCAATGGTACTGATGACAACTGAAATTGATGTCGCAAGTGGAAAATAAAGCTCCAGTATATATTGTCTACACTAGATTTATGAATGATAAGGACCCACTGCACCTATTCAAGTTGCCAGTGGATGTAGTAGGAACCTGGTAAATCATAGAATTGAGGCAAGCTGATAATAGCTATAAACCTCTTGACATCCATTTTAATCACAAGAACAATCTGACAATCAAATACTTACTTTAGGGGGCCTTTTACAGTACAAAAATAATAAATTTTTTTATAATATACGTCTTTCTTTGATAATATTAAAAGAGAATAAAACAGTCTTCTGTATCCAAGTAAATACTTCGAGTCATTTTGTAGTAAACGTTCCCTTTAAATGCAAGGGTTCTATTCCTTAAACCCTACGGAGGAAACACCCATGAGAACCAAGGTCAGAGCTGCCATGAACACACCTGCTTTAAATTTAGAAGAGCAAACAGGCATTGTGGAGTGCCCCTTTTATAGCAGTTTATCTTATCTCGCTCCTCCAATAGGGTGTTTTATTCCTCTCCCGTAAAAGCACAAGGAGCTGATAGCACCGGGTCCAAAATTCAGGGGCATTTTGGAGATTTATGAAGCAACCTTTAAACAGCTTCTATGAAATCTCCTTATCCCACTCACCATAAAACAATGATACAGAGAGACAAGAAGCTTCAATGCGGCTTCAAAAGCTGAGGTTCCTTACACAGGCGAGGAGGCACATGTGAGAGAAACACATTCAAATGAAAACAATCTTATGACCAGGACCCTGCTATCTAATTAACCAGACATAAAGTACTTTTAAAATCACAGCAGGCCGTCGTTCCTCTTAACAAAACACATAGTTAGCTATTGGTTAGGCACAAACCTATAAGTGTAATAATTAATTCAAAGCCTTGTTATTTGAGGGTGGTGTTGAGGGGTGGCAGTTAATAATTAAGCAACCCCTGGCCTTGGCTCAGTGGAAAGCGTTCACTTGTGCTGTAAATGAGGCCATCAGTACCCCAACACACACATACGCAGACCACACACAAAGGTGAAGGATGAAATCTAGCGTACTGCCAACTGCAAACACCTCAGATCCATCTTGATCAAACACGGAGGGTGCTGTAAGATGCTTGTGTAAATGAATCCATGGAAAAATAAAGTGCATTAAAGCTACAAAGCTTTAAAGCTACAAAGCAATAGATGAAACATTTCTGCATCTGTTTAGCAATGTAACATCTTATTTAAAGGTCTTTGCTTGGGTAGAGCTAAAATTTTAATAATTACTATAGCACACACACACACACACACACACAACACTTCAGTCAACATTATTAATGTAATCACTTTTAAAGTGTACAGCACTGTGCAAAAGTTTTAAGCAGGTATAAAAAAGCTGTAAATAAAATGCTTTCAAAAATGGAAACATTTATCATTTATTTTCAACCAAACCAATATCTCAACTCAGCATGTACATTGTTCAAGAACAACCACTCATTTTCTATGGATTTATACTTTCTCAGATTTAGGGATATCGTCATTCAATCCCAGACACAATCAATAATGTTGACATTAGAGCTCTTTGGTGCCATGTTATCACGTGTGCTTTACTCCGTTAAAAGTCTGTCCATTAATCTGCGCCAAATCTCCAACTCCATTTGCAGAAATGCAGCCCCAAAGATCAAGAAAACTCCCACATGCACACATGCTCTTTACAGTAGCACTCACTTGCCCTTCGACAAACCAAATACCTTCTACTAAAGCTAAACATTTAAAAGACTGACTCAACAATTCAGAACACCTGCTGCTATTTTACTGCACCCCATTTGCTTTTTTCTCGTGCATACTTGCCTTTTTGTCTACAGCTCTTCTATGAAGACTGCTTCAAAGTGGACTTTCTTCTTCAAAAGATCTTAAATAAGGTTCTTGTTGACCTTGTGTTTTGTTGCTGTGTTTAATTTTATCATGAAAAGAAACATTTTCAAGCACATCTTGGTTACAGAGATTTGACTGTTACTAGCCAATTTTTAAGCCTCTTACACAGTTTTTTCTGTTTAAGTTCATGACTGCGCTTTAAGCCATGTGATAGTGATGATCATTTTGACCTGTTTGGTATAATTAGTTGATCATTCACCAGACTATAAACCCCTAAGGTGCAAGTGTACCTTAAAGAATTGATACTGGTTTGAAAGCAAAATATTGCGCCTAAGAGGGGTCACTAACAAGTAGATTTTCGAAATATATTACAGTTCTGCGATTAAAATGGGCCTTATGTTTAAAGGCCTTAACTGTTAAACTATCCCTGTTTTGCTACCAAATTAGATTTGGTTCAAAATCTGTTCACAACAATGTATACTCTCCCATATAACATCTACTCTTTGCATTAAACCTAATCAGAGTTGTGTTGATGCATCACTTTATTGTTCCATTTTGATCCAACAGCACTTAAACGATACCTGTGGTCATTACTTTAGCTACTCTGATTTCCACTTTTGTAAAAGTCTAGTGCAAAATAATAACATACTAGAGTCTATCAGTCTAATAACATGAGAAAAGGATCAGTACATTTCTTTTTGACTAATTTGTTGGTTTAAACTGTAAAAAGACGCACAAATTGATTGATTAAGGATCTGCAATTTTAGCTAATTTAGTTAGAATGACTGAGCAGCCTCAAATATTTCCTCTTAGGAACCAATCCATTTTGCACATGCATCACACAAGGGCCCCAATGCATAAATACACTCAAAGTCACATGGTTTGGTTTACATTTCAAGGGGATTCTATTATTATTTTATTATGTATGTTTAATTCCCTTATTTCAGCTATAAAGGCAGAAAAGCAACAGTTTTAAAATTTACATAAAAATTTGGAATCTGTATCGGCAGGTAAACAAAAAAAACCAAAACGTCAAACCAGGTTCATTCACTTTCTGGAAGTTATATATTTGGCTTTATTATTTCATTTTCATGTCTGAAGTGCAAGGGTCAAGTTGAATGCGCTGCATTTTTGGGATATGCACATATCGAACAAAAAGTGAGTGATCTGTACTTGAAAAATCTCTCATGTAAGGATCAAATAGAAACCAAAATGGTAGTGTTATAGCTTCTGAAAAGCCCATGACCCGGGAGGGTACTTCCACTCTTACTAGACAATACATTTATCTTGACAGAGCCAGGGCATTTGAACAACTCCTTCTCTTTTTATCCTCAAATACACCTTTACAAGCCTTTGCCCCCACATGTAATCACTGTGGATAATGGGAATGCTGAATCATGTGCCCAAATAGGGGGGAGGAGAACTGTGCTCCGTACTTCACACTCGTGAATCGTATTTTTGCACGATTCCTCTGAAGAGGCATTTAGATATTATCAACTGACTTCTCTGTTTGTGCGAGCCTAGCTATCCCACTCCAGGCCCTTCAGATTAACTCAGCAAACATTCTTATAATCAAATAGAACACACACTGGGAAATGTCTTATGTTAACAGCCTTGCATTTTTAATAACATTTCCATTAGGTGATCATGTGATTATTGCCCTTGCTCTCTCCTACACAGTGGCTTTTTCCTTGAAGGGAGTCATTAGAACTAGACGAGGACTGTCTTGTTTCACATCTGCCCTTCACCGTGCATGCGATGCTGTCAGACTGACAGGCTTGCTTAATGGAAATAGCTGCACTCTTGAGTATGGGTGGGATATCTGTCTATTGCAGCACGGTCGAACGGTTGATTCAGATAAGAATCTGCGACCTGCTGAAACCTTAGAGAATGACCTGACAACATTAATGAACCTGCTCCTCTCCTGGCTGTCATTCAAAGGTAGACATCTATGCAATCAAATTCACTGGTAGACACAAGCTAATTTTAGTTTCAAGGGGTCATAATATGATTAAAGCATGCTTGCCATGAGGATGGGGGGTTGGTTCGGGGGAATCACTGAAAAGGATAAAGGACAAAAGCTACAGTCGTAAAGATTCTCGAGCTAAACTTAAGATCTGTAACTGAAATAGAAATACATTCGTACTCATACCAGAGTACGTTGCTCAAGAAAGCCAAGCTTACAGGTTGTCATGGTCAAGTAGTCACACCACCAATATCACAAATGTAAAAAAGCACCTTAAGTTGGTTTCAGCCTGGAGGATTTTAGGCCATATTTTCAGTCGAATTTTCAGAGGAATCATATTTAAATATAAATCTGTAAGAGACGCAGGCTGGTAGTGAGCTGTGTGGCATGCTAAATATTTGGAGTTGTTAGCGAGTCAAAATTGTGCAGTGTGAAATGTGTTCTGACTGTAAATACATCTGATTACCTGAAGTCAAAAAGAGAACAGGATCCAGATTCAAAAGTAGACCGCAATAATCAACAATAATTTGGACCTAAGAAATTAAATAAAAACGTAAACGCTTGCATTTTTAATAATCCTAGCCTAGCACTTCTGTCTGGCACATATGACCATGCACTGTTTTCAAATAATTTCATGTGAGTGTTTGGTTGTGCGATTTGGTTCTGAGATTCTGTGAGTGTGAAGCTTCCCGTTGCTGATTTGCTGCACAGTGTGAATTCAACGACTGGATGGTGCCCTAAATAGTTGTGCAGTTTGAAAGGATCTGTTACACAATCGCTCTGAAAATTGTGCAGTCTGAACCCAGCTTTAGGATGTTGTTACAAATAGCTTGTTTAAAAGCTGAAGCTCAAAAGAGGATCCAGAATGTTTTGGTCTCCTTCAGCAGTGAAGTGGTCTTAGGCCTCAGAAGTTGTTTGCTCACACCACAACTTCATCAAACGGTCACACTCCCAACTGTCTTCTCACAATCTTTGGATGTCACTTGAACCAAAATAGTTTCCAAAAATATACATACAAAGCATCAGTTGTTGCCCTTTTTCTGCACCAAATGAATCCCAGGTGTGAAAGCTCCCAAAAATATTTTCTTTACATAGTTTGCATTACAAAGAAATACAAATGTAATTTGCATGGTCAAACACCAAACTAATATGTTCAGCTTGCTGACCCGAGTGCTGGACATACCAGTTTGGTGTTTGGTCATGTAAGAATTGTGGAATTGAGCAGTAGAAACCATCTTTCTCGCTTCATTTCCTGTCTCTGCCACTGTATTAACAATAATCAACAGGCATTGGCCTGAAAAACTAAATCTTTAACAAAAAAGTTGCGCATTCAACCACATTATTGTATTGTTGCATTCCCAACGTTTGCAATAAAGTTAATATCAGAAGTCTAGTTGTGCTTGTGTTTGAATTCAATATCTAGTAACTTTTATTATTAGAACAATTCAGAACAAGAATAGAAGAAATAACTTTCCTGAACCAAGGCCAACGACACAATGGACTTTCTTGGCTGTGCTCTTTAGAAAAGATTTCTTAGTAGATTCAGCCCACCATGCACATAACCACATTGTCTTCTCTGACAAAGCACCTAGAATTCTTTCTTCTGAAGCTTTCACAGTCATGTTTTTAGCCTGCTGCTCAACAGTGTACTGTAAGGCTGATTTCACACTCCATTTGACAGCTGGATCCAAATCCACCCACTCATTTCTTCCAGATTGCACTTTTGGGTTAGTACCCCTGTACTAACCAAACACAAAGATCTGTAAGTGAGTGAGTGGGAATTCACCCTTTAAATTGCCCAAACGATTCAATGAATTGGTCTCCTGCTGGAAACTGTGGATAGACACGTTCTGCTCTTGAAAGCTGTCTGCTGTTGAAGTTGTCATAGGGAATCTGTCGGTAAACCCAGAGACAGCTCTGTGAAGATCTGTAACGTCTACAGTCTAGAGCAAACTGGAAAATATGGTGAACACACTGAACACTGGAAAGAATACGGAGACCAGGGGGTGAAAAAAAGACATTGACGGGAGCTGTGATGATGAAGAAAGGCTCTGCGCAGTGGGGAAGATGTAAAAAGTGTAGAGACAGAGCATTTAACTCTGACAGATCTACTGATGTGCGCATGTATGGCATGTACCTCTGGTGTTCTACATGTGCTTTTGGCGAGCTTTCAAGTGGAGACAGAGGAATTACTAGATATTCACGAAACAGAATCTGTGGTTTATAGGGAATTCTACACACTGTGAAAAAAAAAACAATTGTTATGAACCTCATTAATTTCTTATTGACTGTTTTCATTTATAGACACTTTCTAGGTAGATAATGTTTATATTATTGTTAATGAAATGCTGATTTCTTGATCTTGAAAGATCAAGGTTGTTCATGTCTGTGTGGGTGGACTGGAGGATTGAATGGAAACGGAGAACTGTCTACCAATAAAGGGAAGGGGCGGACCCATTAAACGTTACCGGAAAGTTTATAGGCCCATTGAGAATATAGGATTATTACTAACAAGTTGCTTTCATTAAAAAAAGACCAGGAATGGATTTCTTAAAAGCGGACAAAATGACCAGAAAACTCCCACTTTGGTGAGATGGTAGTGTAGTTCATCTTTGATGATTTAGAATAGATTATGAGAACAATACTGTGATGTGCGTATTTCAAAGCACCCAGAAGAACCACACCTCTTGGCGAGCATTAAATAAAAGTTTGCACACTTCTCTATAATTATTTATTTTTACACTTGACCTCCATCACCAGCCTCCTGAAGAAAAGCCATCAGTCACATAAACCATCAGTTATTATTCACAGAGCCTACGTTCTCTACCACAAAAACACACTCAACAGTGAAAACATACACACATCTGTATGTGGCTGCAGGTGCTCTGTTGTCCACCAGGTTAGAAAGAAATCCAGCCATATCACTACAAAGGTCTTTCAAATCCATCTCTAATCGTGGGTCTGAATCCCTAAAGCTTGAGATTCTTGAGCTTCAGCTTGTGACAAGCTCTAATGATCACATCACCGGTGAACTATGACCTGATTGAAAACATAGAAACAGTATTTTTCTTTTTTCTAAATTGTTACTGGCTCGTTTGTCATTTTCCCAATAGTACTACAATTTCATTGTGCCATTCTTGAACATGCCAATAAACCCTCTAGTGTTATCAAAACAGTAAGTATAAAAAATACAAGACAATTCTAATTTATGTACAAACATCCCATTATATAAAATTTATGAAAATCTTTTGCAGACAATTGTGTACGAAACACATAAATTGTAGAGAACTTTCAAAGCAACCTACAATAACAGATTCTTAGTTTTGAGAAATATCTTCCCAAAGTTGTGCCAACAATTATTTCAGAAAACTTGGAAGTTTGAAAGTGAGCTGCGACATATATTTTTGTATTTTTTTAATGTATTTATATTGAATGCCTCACCAGGTAAGAGTAAGATATATTATATACTCATAATATCTATGAATTATCAGGTTCCAGTAACAGAATCGAAAGTAAACCAGATAATTCACTGCTGCTGGGCATTAACTCAGTAGTAAAGTGTCCCTCAGGTTTATTAAGCAGCGCAGCAGGGATCTGATGACTCTTTCCAGGTCAATCACAGGGTGCAGTGATATACAGGGGTAGTACTGTGCTCTGGGG
Organism: Danionella cerebrum; assembly: GCA_007224835.1. Taxonomy (NCBI): domain Eukaryota; kingdom Metazoa; phylum Chordata; class Actinopteri; order Cypriniformes; family Danionidae; genus Danionella; species Danionella cerebrum. The sequence continues at coordinate 311,703 of SRMA01025910.1, read as the reverse complement.
CAATCTGTGACCTTGAGAGCATCTGTTAGAAGAACACCGCTCCATTGTTCCTGGCTCTATTATAGAACAGCATTGGACAGCATTTTCACCACTACTGGTGTGTTTTTACTCCTCATACTGCAGCGCTAAATCAATTTTCTTCCAAGAGCTCAATCTCTACCACTCCCCAAGTCTCTTCTCTTCCTCTATTTTTCCTGCCACAGGCTGTTACTCAAGAGACAGCAAAGAATGCTCCAAAGAATAAGTATTCAAGACGTACAGTGTTTACTTATGTTGATAAATACATTTACAACAAGTGAAAAACGACCCTAAAGACACGTACCGTAAAACATGAGAGAATTTCAATGAGCTAAAACAGAAAATATCCCAAATCAGACCAAGGGGATCGAGGTTGTTCCTTGTGGTGGACATTTTACTTTCAAGAGCAACCCCAATCAACTCAAGAGAGCTGTCTTGATTACCTGACCTCCCTCTTTCATCTCTTTTCACATCTCTCTCCCTACTTCTACATCATCAGCTCCACACATTCCTGTCATAGTGTTTCTGTTATTAAATTCTGGGTGTCAATCTCATCAGATGTTCATCAGGCACCTTTTCCAGATCTCCACAGGAGGAGCTTCAGAAGTCAGCCAATCTCCTAAAAACAATTCAATTTTAAAATGCTTGAAATATGATGGCAAATGTTGTATGATCCTATTGTTAATTGTCACAAGCCACCCGTTGTGTGTAGCCAGCAATCAGTCTCCGCTTACAAATGATATAACAGCGTAACTATGCTAATATAATCCAATCAAAGGAACTAATGACGTTTATTCATGAAGGAAATGCACATACGACCAACCAAAATGTGTGCATGTTTGGGCCAATCTTGGATCAGTATAATGTATGGAAGTTAGATCTGTCCAGACTGTTCATGATCCAACCTTCACTCCAAAACAAGTGAGGGTATTTAAAAATATAATTACCATGCCATTAAGACATTAAAACAAATAATTGCCATTAGTTATAATTTGTTTTTAACCTCTTTTCTGGTTTACAGGTTATGGCAGGTGATCAGCCTGTTGTGGCACTACTTAATTAAGTGGGCCACACAGAGACCGAGGGATTAGCCCATGGTCTAACTGGAATGAATCCCAGGTAGGGCAACAGCCATATTGGTCACACCTCCTTGGAAGTTTTAGCCTGAAGTTTCTCCATTTCAATTGGAATTCCTATTGTTGGTTTTTCCTTTGGGTGCTCCGGTTTACATACACGTCTAAAATCATGCACCCTAGTCCAATTAATTTCTCAAAAACTTGAATTCAACTTAAATGATCGTCAAAACACTGATCTTCATTAAAATGTCATCTAAAAGCTATTTAACTACAGCTTTTGATAATATATTATATTTAGTGGTGGGACTCGACAAAATTTTTTAATCGAGTTAAATTACAGGGTTTGTAATTAATTAATCGAAATTAATCGCATTTTAATCGAAAACCATACATTAAAAAAAACAAATTATACTTTCTCAATCGAAAAAGCCTTTTTGAATTAAACAAAAAATTTATTGCTGTTAATATGCCATTCAACAAACAATTGGTCAAAGTGCTAATATAGCTATTCAGCTTTCAAGTGTTTCAGGAACCAAGATTATTCATTTTCTTTGAAAACATTTTTCAGTAGAAATGTAAGCAGTTCACTAAACAGTAATATCTTTCCAGTGCATACAGTACCATAAAACTAGGAGGAATAAAATATTGCCAAACATTTGTTGTAAACATAAATTAAAGTGTCTAACAGTGAAATTCCAACATAAATTGTGAAATTTAAACATAAATTTTACTGATCATAAAACTGCTAAGAAAATAATAATTAAAGTGCAACATTTCAAGTTTAACATTCAACATTTAGCTCTTCAACATTCATCATTTAGTGCAACCAATATCAAAAAACCTCTGGAGCTACTTCTACTTTAGCCAGTTACTGAGGCAAATAAGCCTATTTACATTTTCAGCTTGGAAGCCACTAATTTCGTCCAAAGTGGGCTGGCTGAAGCGTTTGTTGCCGCAAGTGTGAGCGCTAGCATTTGCAAAGTCTGTACTCACCCTGACGTGTTTAGCATTGAGATGGTACTTGAGGCTGGAACTACTTCGGTGATAGGCAAATTCTTTTTTGCACAGTTTGCACATAACGATACTCTTGTCCGTGGTGCCATCAAGACGTTTTTTATAGCGAAAACTAGCCCCCATTTGGCCAAATAAGACGTTGTTTTCCATCACTGATTGTTAGCCAGCAGGTGTTTGTGTGAGTCAGATTTACGGGCGTACCGGAAAAGCGAAAAGAGTAGAAAGGTTCCGCATGCGAGTAGAGTAGAAAGGTTCCGCATGCGGACTATTGGAAAGGAAACAATTAATTGCATTAAAATTTTTAACGCGATAAAATCTTTATAATTAATTGATCGAAATTAACGCGTTAAAGTCCCGACCTTAGTTATATTATCATCATGTTCCAGAAAACATTCTCACTACACAAATCTGCAATTGTCCCTTTGTGAAGCTGCTTTGACGCATTAAACTAACTTTTGAACTTTCAAGACCCAAGAACAAATCTAGCAAACTTTTCTCTGCTCACTGGAAACTTTTTGAGGCATTGATGTAAAACAAACAGAAATCATTCATCTCTCCATGTCCAGGTTCACACATTTACAATATATGCTGCTATTGTAAATGATATAAACTATTCTGGTTTGTGTTATTTGTGATTATGAAATATTATTTAAACCCAATAAAGTTCTAATGGTGGCTGTTTTTTTCCACAAGTGATCATCTTATAAAATAGCACATATATTGTTAGGATACATCTATAACAATAATTTCATCTCATTTCATGTCATTTGGCCTCTATTTAAACCGTGTATTTGCCATGTTGGTTTAACTGAATCATGTTAAAAAAGTATTGTTTCATGATGAATCATTAGATGATCACAGCTTTGGAAGAATAATTATGGTTTGCTACATTAAATAAATATTTTATGAACTTCTCTCATACTGAAAAGGTCCATCTATCTCTACCACTTGAAATATGCTCTTGACCCTTATTTGAGTTACACCTTGGTGTAGTTCACAATACTATCTGCATGAAACTAATAACCAAGCATTTGACAGATTTTACTACATAAATATTTATTGAACCAACTTTGAATTTTGAGCCTGTGGACCAGAATCTGATCAATTGTACTAAATAAACAAACCATCTGTCTCGTTTTTATGTTGTTTTTCCAGGGTTGTTGCTGAAATACCACCAATTCTAGAATAAATACTTGTAAATTCAGATGACAATCATGGCAGATGTCTTGTTGTGACTAGAAAACACATAATAGAAAATAAGCACAGATTGCCATTGCCATTTCATAGCCACAAAAACAATGATTGCCCATTCTGCCCATGAAAACACATTCTTTTCATATCTGCAGTATAGGAATGACTATGGATTTTAGCGAATTACTGCAATAAAAATACAGTGTAAATTCAAACCAATGTATTTCTGATGGGGATTTATCGATTCGGTAATACAGAAACTTCACTTGTCACCGCTGAATGAGAATGAAGGGAGGCTCTAGTTTGTGATTCACAAGCTTCATATTTGGGTCTGTGTAGGCGTGTGTCCACATCAGTATTCAGCGTATATGTTTATTGCAAGCATCTGCAAAGAAAACTGTGAATGCCTTTTCAAAAGCAGTATTCTATATAGAAGACTTCAGCTTGCTTTGAATGCCTAAAGATTCTATATGGATAGTGGAGAAATGCTCTCATCTTTACCCATCATTATCTAAATCCAGAACGTTCTGGGTCTCCGAAGTTCATGGAAAGCAGAATATATCTGAGTGGGAACAGATTTTTGCCTCTTTTTCTTTATTCATCTATGAAAACATTCACACTGCAATACATTTCCATCGCCCTCCTTCTTTACTGTGCTCATGTTCTCTTTATCTCCATTCCTCAACACAGTTTTCCTTTTGTCCATACTCTTCTCTTTTGTGAAAGCATCAGGGAGGAAGCCACTCGATCAATCAATAACTACATCTCTTCTCGCATCATTCTGGCCATTCCACTGCTCTCAAAAAGTATCTGTGTGTGAGCACAACCTTCGTCTACTTACACAGACTATTTTAAATAAAACAGGCCAAAACACCACTGTATTTTTTTAATTATCTCAGCTAAACTATACATGCATATATATCTATTCATTTAAAAATTAAAATCCTAAAATTTTCCCTCTAAAATGCACATTTTTCAAAGATGGAAACGTATGAGTTTGACTAATATGTGGACTATTAGTTTACACATACCATAATACAATAAACAGTACTAGAAATGCATGAAATTAGTCATCCATATATCGGACCAAGCATTCTGAATGGCTAAAAATTGTGAACATTTTTTATCAAACAATGACCAAAATGACCACTGTCAAATAGCAGCAGTGAGAGGGATAGAGAGAAGTCACATGAAATTAGCAGAGAGAAAGAGAACAAAACAGCGCACCTTGTTCTTGAAGCTAGTTCATATGCAGAGTGAAGCAACCAGAGCCCTTCTTATGATGGAGCATCAGATGTAAAATATACAGCAAGCACAAGTAAAATGAACGGCTTAATTCTCATTCCTGTGATACTGCGCAATGATTCTATAACCATTCCATAGAGATAAACACTACATGAATAACAGAGATGTGCACAATCTGTTCAGGCTGTTTTCATGATCACTTTTATTTAACCCTTAGAAGTCCCTGCCTCTGCCAATTACAGCGGCTTTTTTGAATTACCATATTTTTCAGCGTATAAGATGCACTTTTTCTTCACCAAAAGTGAGAGGGAAAAGTTGGTGCGTCTTATACGGCGAATGCAGAGCGCAGCGGAGCAGAGGGCGATTATGGCCGCACGAGAGGCGTAAGAGAGGCCGCGGCTTCAGCCTAGCTCCGGAGCCATCGGCCATATTTGAACACCTGGCGGTGCGCGCTGACGTCATCGCCCATCTCTGCTCGTCGATCCTATCATAGTGCGGATCGTAAGGGGCAGCTATGAAACATTACAGCCTTTTTTTGTTACTTTTACTGTTTACTGACTGTTCATGTTACATGTTTGGCATATAATTGTTCTTAAACTGCTGTTAACTTTTACACAGTTGACATAAAATATTTTACTACAGTATTTGGTTCAGAATCTTTTTTTTCTAGATCTTCCTCATTTAAAATTGGCGTCTTATATGCCAGTGCGTCTTATATGGTGAAAAATACGGTACATAGAAATGACGCAGCGAGCTATTGTTTGATTTTGACATCAAATATAAAGTGTATGTTTCAAAAAGGTTATTAGATTAGATTTTTTTTTATTAAAAGAGTTATGACATCAATCAAAAGGTAATTCTAATTAAAAATGTGCAAATGTCTCTCAGTTGCATATATCGAGCATTGCCATAACCTTTTTCAAAGATAATTCAATAAAGCCATTTGTAAAGTAGTAAAAAAAGTTCAAAAAGGCACCAGACTACTAAAGGCTAAACAATATATTTCTGAATTCGATTTTATTATTCAAAAACTTTAATCGGACTACAAGAAATGTTTGTAAGATCAAATTGTGGGTAAAATGCTTCATAAATGTATTGAAAGTGCATCCACCAGCTCAATTTCATCAATGCATCCTGGAAACATTGTGATTTTATAAATCTTTAAATATTTTTAAATTGTTTACAAAATTAAAGAAAACACACAAAAAAAACACATTTGTGTTTACTCAGCTTTAGCCAAATGGAGGTAGAAGAAGTGTTCTACCATTTAAGAACAACACAAAGCACCAGAATCAGGTTTGGATCTTTTGAGACAATTTCTAATAAAGAAATCCTCATTAAGAAGAGGTTCAACATTGACTAAAGTAATCACTGTGACAAGCCACAACCACTGGTCAAATTTGGACTAAACACAAACTACATTCAATGCAAACCACTCCAAACCTCTATAAAGATGCCGAAAAGCAGTTTCACTTACCGTCCTCTTCCTTGTGTGTGTTTTGGGGGCTGTGCATCCTATCTGTGCAGGACGTGTGAGTCAGGTCAGACAGGGCGGCATGACGTTCAGCTGATATCCATGTGGGGTCACTCATATCAAACTCCTCACTACTCACTGAACACTCATCCTGCAGACAGAGAGAGAGAGGAGGGGTCATTTTGACAGCTGAAGCAAGATTGCTCATTTCAGCGCCATGTCTCTCTGTATGTGCAAAACTAGAATAGATGTGAAAGTCAGATCAGGCTGTGATTTTGGCAAGCACAAGTGCCCATAAGGAGGACTGTCAGCAAGAGCAGTTACCCCCTGCTGAATGACAGCATCACTCAAACACATGAACACGCACACGGAGACACAACGTTGTGACTGGGACTTTCCCAGCGCAAGTATTGTGAAAACATAGAAGTGTTCGACACAACTTTAGATATAAACATGATAATGTTATTCTACAATTACCTGAATTTTGATCTATATGTAAAAATAATGATCTTGAAAAGGTGTTTATTATAGTAATACATGCGATATCAACATCTATATACGTGGTATACTTTTAAACACCATGTTGAATTAACTTTAAAATCAATTCATACATGGGAGAAATTCTAATCTGTTTTCAAAAGAAGTAAACAAAAAATTCTACATTTAAATGCTGCAGCTCTCATTGTCTCTGATTTAGATTTTCTGTTCATTTTTAAATCTCTCCCAACAATTATCTTTGTAACAAACCTGCCATTTTTCATGCAAAGCTGCACCCTGGGATCGCAGGTTTTAGGGTTTCAACTTTAGGATTTATTTGATGCAGATAAAGATAGAGCCTGCAAATGGGTTGTCACAACATCTGTCCCATTTTTAAGAATTTTAGACATTTTAGGACTTAAGGACCCACTGACAACATGTATCTAGAAGTATTCATTTAAACACACAAAACAATTGTACCTAAATATATTTAAAGTGAATAAATCTCTGTGAAACAGATCTCAAAGGGTGCCTAAAATTATGTAGCGACCAAAAGTAAAAAAGCAAAGATTGTCTTCTTTCAGTAGACAATTTGAGCATACATTTTTTTTAACCACAAATTTTTATCTCAAAGGGTCCACAAAATGAATACCTTTACCAAAATACCAATACTTATTAATTGTTCCTCATTTATTTTGACAAATAAAAAAAGAAAAATATTCTCCTCTTAATCACAAGGTTTCATTCTGTAGTCACTGGAACATATGAGGATTATCTGCGTACATGAGCACCTCAAACTGACTCAGACGGCTCCATACACTTGGCTGGGTTTGAAAGCTCTGAAATACCAGTGAATAATGTGCTGCGTGGAAGAGGATGATTTATTAGACAGGCAAAAGTAAAAGCTGCCCCAGGGACAGCGGGAGAGGATCCATCTGCATATGGCTGCTGTTGAAGGGGAACCCTGCCACCCCCGAAACACACGGCATGACCACAGTTTGAACAGACGTCCTTCACCACCAGAGATGCCAGTCATACAATACCACCCACCACCATCCCAGCGTCAACTCTGATTGGTTCGAGCAGTTAGCCAGCAAATTTGACAGTGCTATATGAGGGGAAAATCTTTTCTTCTTATATCTTGTTTCTTTCCCTCAAAAAACATTTTGTGATTTTTCACAGAAAGTATAAATCAAATCGTATGGTTTTAGTGAGATGGTACAAAGAGTTTGTGCCAAAGATTACAATATTTGGGGCTTAGTAGAGACTAGGGACTGGCAATGCCAACTAAACAATGCTATGGTCACTGATCAATATTTATTTTAATAATTTTGGACTCTGCTTCCCATTTACTGGTTTGTCTTTATTTTAATTATCACTGAATGCATCAAAGTTATAAAGCCATTTATTTGATATTAATTGGAAAAAAAAATATCTTTCCTATTTTAAATTCCTCAAAGTAGCCAAACTGATACCTTGGCAATTCCTGAGATTCACAAGGTTTCATTTGAGGAATTCCTTGCCTTTTTAATGGAATTGGAACAGACCCGGGAAGAGAGTCCTTCCAGGAAGTTCATCAGTGAGCCTCAAACTGGTAACCGTCTAACTGGAAGGACACAGTGCTACCCCCCATGTTAACATAATATTACAATATCAATTCAGCTTAGAGAAAAGAGGGTCATCCAGCTTGGAAAAGCAAAAGCGTTACAATGAAACATGGAGATCATCCTATGAAAAAGATGACTAAGACACACCTTTGCCTCTGGGGATAACTTAATCACCCACTTTTTGAAACCTAATCAGACTTAAATTTTCAGTTCTGACAGTAATGTACAAAATCTGGTGACTTGTGAGCACATTTAGGCCTTCGAAAATACACAGAAAACAATAAAACAATAATCATCTGAGCAATTACAACAGCTGCCTATTGGATAGTTACGCATCAGTCAGCTCTAGCCTATGAATATGCATAAAGTGGAATGGAATAACAACGATCAAATAACAGTTTAAAGGTTTTGTTACAGTAGTATTAACCAAATTGGTATTTATAGGATTCTTAAGAGGTTATTGCTCTAGTCAGAAATTTGTTTTAAGACACGGACACGCATTAAGAAAGAACAGCTATTGCTATCATTTAGAACACTTACATCATCAAAACTTATATAATCCATCTTTAATGAAAAAAAGAAGGATATATTTCACTTCAAAAGGCAAAGCATTACCTTTTACAGCACCATCAATTGTTTTAAAGAACAACGTTTGTATCAGATATTTTTTCTGATGCTTTCAAGGCTATTAGAAGTCCTCTTTCCATTTCAGCTGCATTTGTCATCTACAATACATTAGCCTGCAATATTAACATTATCTGTGACAATTATAAAAAATTTGCACCTCACCCCCACAAGTGAACACACAAATGTTAAAGCTTTTAAGGCATGCAAAAGACCTGAAAATGGAAGTGACTGCACTGGGGTGAGTAATTGTCAGCGGTGTTGAAACCGTCTCACAGTGACCCAGGACCGGCAGGCACTTATTGTTGAGCCTTGCACTGACTGTAACATCCACGGTTTGAATAATACATCATACAAATACAGCAACCCGATCCATGCATGTGTGTAAATGAGACCCCAGAGGTCAGCAAGGGTGCCCAGGGGTCAGCAGGGTCAGCTGATAGGATCAGACAGGATAGGAAGTGGCAAAAACACCTTGAAAGGGTCACGAGGAAACCCTCAAGCCATCAACAAAGAGAAGCAACACACCCATCTCCACCCCCCCAAACCCTTTGTAATGTATTCTGCCGCATTCTCATTTCCTTACTGAAGTAGAGTGGACAGAACAAGGGCTATCTTAATCATTCAGCAATTGGACTTCAAACGCATGCCTCAATTAATCTGACGTTTTCAAATATTATCTTATAAAAAAATAAATAAATAAAAAAAATCACTGCTCTGAGTTCACGATCAGCACAATGCGGATAATCCAATTTAGAACCATCAGCACCAACATCAGTCCATCTCTCTAGTTCAATTCTGTTATTAGTTTTATTGTCATTAATGACCATGCTTTCCACTCATCTGCATGCAGGTGACACTGTGCTCTCTCTTTTTCTCACTCTGACAAATTGTTGGCTATGCAGATCTAAAAAAAAAAAAAAAAAAAAAAAAAAAATGCGACAGCCTGGTATTTTGCATCCCGGCTCTTTCGTTTGTAATGAGAAAAACAGTAAGAAAGGAGTGCAATCACGAGTTTTCTTTCATTTGCAGTAGGTCTGTCTGGATATTTCTTTTGTCTAAGCTCTGGGAGCGTGTACACAAAACACAAAGAGCAGACGTCCTTGCAAGGTGGTCTCTTTACAGCCAGGGTGGGCGGTACCTTTATCCCATGTCGCTTTTTCATTTACTTAATTAATTTTGCCACAATAACTGATACCATTTTTGCCGAGAGAGGGTAAAAAAAGAATCTTTTTATTACATTAAATGATTTATACACAGGCTAGAAATGCAAACATAAGTCGAGTTCCTATAGCAAAGTTAAATTAAGTTTGCTGCAATCTAAATGAAAATATAGACTGTCTAAAGTCTGAAAAATATCAAAAGGAAATCATTTTAATGGAGCGCTGAAGAAAAAAAAAAACCAATAGTAATATTTTGGCTCAATACATCAATAGAAACCAACAAAGACATGACTAATGTGTCTGCAATAATTGATTCCTGGATTGAATGGTGTGCTTTTCTGCTTCGTCAAGCACAGATGCATGTATAACTGCAGATGCACATATTTCTATTAAATGGTTTACAGCATGCATGTGAACGCTGGGGCAACAAGCTCTACTGAGCCTGTAAAAAAGCTTTTGTAAGAAGATTGGCCTGTTCCGGCTGTGTTGAGAGATGAGGATCTTCCAGGCTGGGTTACAGGGAAGCTTTTTGGTAGCAGGGCCATTTAAAGCTAATCCAGTTAGCGAGCAAACCCTTCCTGTCTGACTCTTCAACCTTCCCTGGTGCTGGTGTCCTTGTAAACAGCCAATGCTGAGTGAACGTAGCCCTTGGGTTTACTTGACGAGTCCAAAACAATTAACCTGATAGATGGCGTTTGCATTGTGCATACAGTAAAAATCAATACAACTCGTGGAAAATACCTTTAATGTTGATAGAAATGCTTTGGACTTTTCACAGCAGGTTTTTCAGCAATGAATCACTCAACAAAGCAAAAAGGACAGAGATCAAATTAACAAAAGAAAACGGGTGGATTATAAACAGTTCATTTACAGATCTGCAGCAATGGTGTTTTTTTCTTGTACGGTCTGCATCTTCTTCTTCTAACCATATTTGAAAGGCAAGGACGGCAACATCCAGCGCGTTAGGAAAATAAATGTAAAGACAAATTTAAAATGATTAAATAAAGGGGGAGTGATAAGCATAATTGTGTGCTGCCATGGAAACTGATCAAGATCTGCCATCATGAAACTTATTTACAGAGGAAAGCACATTTTCTATCAGCAGTAATGTATGTGCAACTCTAAAAATATCTATGATAAAATGGCGAATTAAAAAAAAAAAAATCCACCTACATTTTGCAATTGACCTCATACACTTTTTGTAGAAAAATAGAGAAATCAGCTTTACATGCAAGCTATGGTCACTGATGTGAACTAGAGGACGTTCAACAGTGGTTTTTCTCTGGCCGATGCTAATATTTGAAAATCTTGGTTGTCCATAGCTGATTTTTTTTTCAAGCCAATGTTAATACACAGCCATTACCACAGTTTTAGGATGCAAAAATGGATGCAAGCATATTAAATGTGTCCTTCTATATTTGAAAACTAAATATTCTATGGTGTACATTAGGCGTTAATTCTCAGTAAATGCTGGGAAGATAAATAAAATAAAACCATATACTGATGAAGGGGCAATTTATGCTTTTGTTTGATTTAGTTGTTCATCTTTTGTGGTAGAATTCCTTCAATATTCCACTGATTCACTTCAGTTCATATCAGAATTAACCACATTGGCAATTTTCAATCAGTACATTTACATATTCGCAATTTGGTGACACTTTTATTGAAAGCTACGTACCTTTCAACAACAATGTAGCCATTGGTTTGCAAAGTCCCTATAGACATTATTGGCTCTATCCCACTGGTAACAAAAATAAAGGTTCCTGTTTTTGTTTTTCAGCAACGTTTTAAATATTGTATTGTGTATGTTTAAGGAATCACAAAATATACAAGAACATATTAAAACACACAAGTAATGTGATGTTTTGTTCTTGTTTAATTTTAACCAAACAATATTTTCTATGTAGATTAACTTAATCTGTTAAATAAACAGTATATGGTTTGTTTACATCAGCATACATGTATGCTTTTGCTCTACTTTGTGCAAAAAAAGCCATTATTGTTAATGAGATTCAATGTTAAAGGGACTAATCAATGCAAATGTAGATCTCACTGTGCTCTGGTAAAATAAACATGTTTTTTCCACTAGTGTGCACTTACATCATTTGGCTCACAGTATCGCAATTTATCCTAAAATATCTTGTAATACTTGTGTCGTTTTTGATGATATACGTTGATTTCCAGATAAAAACAACAACACATATTCCCTGTAACCCTTTATGTAATACGTTAGTAAAATTTGGCCACTGTGCTGAACAAATGGAGCACATAAAACAACAACAACTATGCAATTTTCTCAATGTTAACCCTTGTACACTGTTCAAATTCACTACCCTTTCATGGTGATCAACAGTAAAAATCTCAAATATTACCTCCTCCTAACAGGTGAAACAGCCAAAAAAACATGGTGTTTCAAAAAATATCTTGATTTTAGATTAAAGTAGATGAAGAGATTTATAAATGTAAAAAAATACTGATCAGATTTTTACAGCAGGGTAATTTAATAGCTGTTAACAGCCACAAATACAAAAGGGTGGTAAATTTGCACAGAGTGCATTTTGTTTTGGTTAAATAAACAACAGTTATGAAATTAAATACAGTTTCAGTAAGATCCTTGTATAAATAACAATATACATGTAAATAATTAAAAGTCCTGCAAAAATAAATAACTTTTGACTTAAAACTAGAGAGGCTGGAGGTGATCTACAGAAATGAACAAACAAAATGTATGATCTTCTCCATAAGTTATTGAATTGTTGCAAAATATTAATAAAAATGTACTCCCATGAATATAAGATCCATGTTTTCTAGGGGTGTAACGGTTCACGGGGAAGTATTGAACCGTTTCGGTACGGCCTGTTCGGTTCGGTACACTTGCGTACTGTTTCGGTATTCGGTATTTTAATTAAATTATAGAAATGTATTATTAGCGCGATATTAAGCACAGCGGAACTATGTTCCTAGGCGAGTTTCCGCACGGACGCTATTGAGTGAAACACAGTAGCGCTGCACGAGTAGCTGTGAGAAATGGACACAGCGAAAGAGAAGCCAGAGCTTGAAGACACCTCACTACACTCTCCTGTTTGAGAACACTTTGGCTTCTCTGTTAAAATACATAACAGGGATAGACGAGTGGATAAATGTAAAGTTGTATGCCGACATTGTTTCACGGAGATCGGGCAGGCAACACATCTAACATTTTCTACTGCTGGAGGTAGTCACTGCAACCAGATCTATGCTCTCTTCAGAAAATGTGGTATCCTAACTAGTTGCAGTATTTCATTTTTTATTTAAAAAAATGTGCTTTTCTTAATAAAGAGTGCAATTTATTTAAAATATCACCCAAATGTGTCACTTTTATTTATTTTATGCAAGAATTCTACTGTGTATTGGCAGCTTTTCAAAATAAAGATTATGTAAGTTCTTATTGTTTTGTACCGAACGAACCGAACCGAGTTCTCCAAGACACTGTACCGAACCAAATACGATTTTAGCGTACCGTTACACCCCTAATGTTTTCACATCGATTAAAGGTCTTCAATTATTCAAGTGTTTTAATGCAAAGGAAGCAACGGAAGGTGTTCGGCTCCTCACAGGCAGGAAATGGTGATTGTATAGAGCTCCTGAGCCAAACTCTCACACATCCATCACACGCAAGGTCAGAAAACCTTTCAGAGTCTTGGGATGAACATCGACAGCTGTCCATCACATCAAACCCTTATTTCTCACAAGCAAAAGATGTCCAAGCATGTTACATGAGCTTTCCGTCTCAAAGCACCTGTCCTCTGTCCATGAGGATCAATATCTTCCTATGGAAGCGCACTGTATCATTTCAGCGCAGAGAGGTGAGCATATTGATAAGAGCGTCATTACTCTCCTAAAGCATGTAAGCCTGCATGCTTATGTTCAGATCCATTCACCCTCATACACTCACATACAAAAAAACACACGTTGTGAAGTCAGGTGAGGATTACCATCTTGCAGACTGTGAGCTTCCTCTGCAGAATATTGATCACAAAGAAAACCAGCCAAGAAGCAGTACAAAAAAAACAGCCTTGACAAAAATGGAATACATATAGAATGATGAAGGAACTCAATTGGTGAGCTCTCATCCAAACCATGCAATATCGCAGACACCAAATAAAAAAAGATTGAGAGAAAATGTGTGAGTGTGCATGTGATTGAATCAGTGGAAGAACAAACAGACAGGTTGATATTGGTGTCTGTTTGTGATATTACACTTCAGGCTAAAAAACAAAGCATTCTGTTACATGAAGGTGACCTATGATCAATGATTCTGACCGGATCTCCATTGATCCAGGGGATAGATATTTTTGCAAGACTATGCACCCTTCTACCTCTGAGGTTCAACAAAACCAAATATTCATGTTTGGTTTCCTGCCTTGACCATCATTCCACACACAGCTCAAGAGGACACGAGTGAGGCTTTGCTCATAAATCCAGCATGACCCAGCGCACACTTTAAAGGTGAAGCAGGGAAATTGTCAAATTAAATTGAAAAGATCTGAATAAATCCAGCTCTTTCAGTGTAAGAAATATGAATGATGGTTAGAGAATATTAAACACTTGGACAGAAGTTGGCCACCGACAAAATACAACAAATGCCCCTAAAAAAAAAAGTCATAAAAAAAGCACACAAAACATTGCTTGATTTATTGGAGTACTGCACAAATATTTAACCTAAAACAATGGTTTCAAAAGCTATGGGACAGGGTTAGAATAATGGAACTCATAATATGTCTAGATTTCTTCATCTTTAGCTTAAAGAACAAAAACAATCAAAGAAAAGTACCTAAACAAAAAGCCATTGCTTTAGATTTTTATCCTATAGATTTGTGCTCTAGCAGTTTTTTGCTTTAGATTTTTATCCTATAGATTTGTGCTCTAGCAGTTTTCCCTCTTTTTAATATTATAACAGTAAGAGAGACTGCAAGACGTACCGTTGGAATATAACCAAGCAGTTTTTAACCTCTATCTGAATCAATTATAGAAGGAAGTCAAGGTGGCATCAACTATATATGTTTGGTAACACAAATGCGGTCTATGAACCAAAAAAATCACACACAACACAATCACCACTGTCAAACATGGTGGTGGGGTTTATTTCTTCAAAGAGTTCATCACAACTGCACTGCATAAGACGGATTGGCTTTACGCCATCTATTTATGGGGGATGTCCTCCTCCCATCAGCCATTTTCAGGGGTGGGTATAACAGCAAGACAATGACCAAAACACAGCCCAAAACAAAAGAATCTACCAAGCACCAAATTAAGCACAAAGCAGCCTGTAAAATTACACCTATTAATTTTACAGACTTTTGTTTTGTTTGTAAACATTGAAAATCTAGAAAAAAAAGTATATACGTAACCTATGAATTGTTTTTTTTCTCTAAGCATCTGAACTATAAAAAATAAATTGAAATGTATATAGAAAGGTTTTTCACATCAAGATCACTTTTTTTTTCAAAGAACATCACAATGTTATTACTGGTGATGCTTTTGAAATCAACACTTGAAGTTCGCACACAACTACACAAAAATCAATTTTTACTACAACTGCTCAGATTCTGGTTAAGCTGCATTGAATGTGGACTTTTTAAAAAATAAGCACCGGGTTATTTATAAAGCCTCAAAATGAAGGCTGTGAGAATGAGATGAACAAATGAATATAGATTTTTTACCACTGTTACCTCAGTGTTATGAATGTTTGCTTATAGGTATTCTGACGTGACATCTTTTACCACTGCATTTTGGGGTAAACAAGACCATTAGCATTTTTAGCTGTGGTTTAGACCTATGACGCCAAAGCTTGTTTTTACCAGCACTAAATTCAAAGGTTCAGTTTCACACAAACCTCCATATCGCATTGTAAAATAATGATCTGGTATTAAAGAGCTAATGTATTCAAACAGTTCACACCATTATTTTTATTTACCACAAAATTTCTATACATCCCTTATAACATGATCACAATAGCAAAGTACGCTAAAAGTCATCCAGATAAATGTTGATATTTTATCGAGACACGAATCTAGGAAAACAAGTCTACCCACATGACATCCATGTGCTTCAATTAGCCTCAGTTTCCTATATTTGCCTCACAGATGGAAATAATCTGAATGTCCAGAGTGCTCTGTTGGATATGATTAAACTACAAGGATGCTTGCATTCTGCTGCAATGCAAAATTACTTAGATGGAAGATGTATTCAGATATCAACATATTATTTAATAAATAAACTGTTTCAACCATGTAATCATAAGAAACATTGTAAACGAAACATGTAAAATATCATCAGTGACAAAATGCTTGCATTGAAACAACACATAATGGCAGATTTACAAAAAGTTTGACATAAGTGTGATGACAAAAATTTGCACATCACTATTTACTTAAAACAAATTGTTTATTTTTCATGGCATTCACACATGTAGCCATGGTCACCATGGTCAAGCAACTCGCAGACTGCAATGGGAAATTCTCAGAGAATTCAGCATGGTTCTATGGTGCGATGCTACTAATCCACTCATTTTTGCTTGGTTCTTCTGTAGCTAAATGATCCACGATTGCATTAGCCAATCAGGTTGCTGCGTACTAATCCATTCCTTAAACATGGGAATAAACGTGCGTTTGTTTATTTTATGGCAATTCAGAAATCTTAAGGGAGATAAGAAACTTTTTCTGTCATTATAGCGCAGAGACACTAACTGAAAATTACTCAAGCTTCGGAAATTATTGATGATTACTACACAAGCTCTGGAAAACAATCACAATCTTTGACTTCCTTCTACTTTTACTGACTGCACAACTCTAGCATATCTGACTGCAATCCATTACGAAACTACTTCTGTGACTTGTTATGGAATAATGATGGACTTTTCTAACATAAAATCAAATAAATTCAATAGATTTCAAATTAATCCATTTTAATCACCCAGCAGAGGATGCTGACCTGATCCTTTCAATTAAAACCCACAAAAATAAAGTGCAAAAAAACCTGCATCAAGTGAATCGAAGACTAAAGGCCTCTAGACACTGGTCCGAAATTTCGGTCCAAAGTTTCGTGCGGCAGCACGCCTTGTTTGAAAACCATTGGCACCAACGGGAACTCACACATCGGACCGAACGAGTGGTGCCAACAAAAAAGTTTCACACTGCCATATAGGACATATTTAGCACAACGAGAACGACCAATAAAAGCTGGATCTTTGATGACGTGAGTAGGACATAAAGAGACGCTTGGTGGCCTCATCCCACAATTTCATAGTGACTTCATAGAGGAAATGGAAAAGAAAAAACGTAGCACAAATTCTCACTTCCCTCCACATTTGTCAAACAGCTCCCTGTGATCGTCCACCAACAATTTAAACCCCTCCACATCTATGATTTTATTTATTCTCTGCGGTAATCATCTTCTTCATAGTCTTCGGGTCTCCCCATGAGGCGCAGAGTGCATCTGTTGCACCGCCATCTTCAGGCAGGGAGCATCATTGCATCAATATTTCTTCGACCCAGACAAAGAGCACCGTGCTGAGAAGCCATCCGAAGATTTGTACAAATATTAATTCGGATCGGTGTGTAGAGGCCTTAACTTCCCCTCAGCAGTAAGCGCAAGTCACCCCAATGTGAGCCCGTGACCCCAACCAGGAATAGGCAGGTGTTAAGTAAATTTTGCATAACAAGTTACTTAATGTTTTGTGTAAATACAATTTTAAATCAATTTTTAGAAAATCACATCATACCAGAATCCATCTATTAAAATAAATATGACCAAGCAGGTGTTCAATTTCCAATTGGGCCTCTGTTCACTAATAAAAGTCCAAATCAAGATAAAACAGTATTCTAAACAGATTCTGATGTTTGAAATCCTGTTATTTGCCTTAAATTCATCATATATCTGGTAAAAGAATGGATCTTCAATGGAGTTATTAAATAAACATTCCGTCACTTTTCTTCTGTTTGATGAATTGTTTCATGTCTCCATGAAGCTTTAAGCCTTTGATACAAACTCCTGCTGAGATGAGACAAAAACATGCTCGGGCATTCACTGAGACACATTTGATGGCTTGAATTTAAACACGATTGCTGTGAAAAA
>SRMA01025910.1:7168-292654 GCA_007224835.1 Danionella cerebrum | reverse complement strand
TAAAGTGGCCGGTGAGTTTGCACCCATTGAGACTGCTGAAATGAATGTTGAGAGGGCAATAACTTTTTAGCAATCACTCACTACCCTTTACAAACACATCATCATTATTCTTCTGTAACAGTAAACAGTTCTATCGCTTTGTTGTGGAACATTCTGCTACCTGTATGAGTGTATAATGAGGTCCAGCGGAGATGAGTACATTGTGTGCACACACTAGAGAACATGCAGACCACGAGCTGCATTCTAAACATCTAGAAAGCCCCTTCTGTAGCAGAATCACTCTCTCCCTGCTCTATTACATTGGTCTTTTTATCAGCTTCTGGCCTTCTTTGACCCCCTCCTTCTTGCACTGCTGTTAGGCTGAACACTCACTTCCACAATTACCACTGGGGCTACATCTACAGCTGCTCAGCAAGCAGAGGGGGGTCAGGACGTCTGTGTGTGTTCGGCAGTTCTTATCTGAGGGACTGCTGAGGAGATAGAGAGAGTGGCTTGGTTTTTGTATGCTGCTTCCCCTGATGGGAACTTTTTTTATTTACTTGCTCTGAACAGTTGGTGTCCAGACTTGAGTAGTTAAACAACACCCTGAAAGTATTTGTCTTTTTGTGGAGAGAAAGTATATGCTTTTGAGGGTCAAGTGAAAAAGTGTACCCATTCTCTATACTTCCTCTTCAACCAATGGTCGGTTGCCTAGCTACAAGCTTGTCAATCATTTGAGTATATTCTAAAGTTACGTCATGTTCATTTCTTGTAGCCTTGCTATTAATACCACGCTTTAATTATTTATTTCCAGGTCATTCATACTGAAAAATCTCCTTTTAAGTTATGTTTTATTTAACTAAAAATGAAGAACCTTGCTCTTGTTGATGAGCATAAGTTTGTATAACAAGGAAAACTAATCCTTATCTCTTTGAATTTACATCATTTGAGGGACTTCACTTAAAATCTAAACAAAAAGGGTAAACCGTTTTGGGATCATTGGATATTTTATAGTGTGACGGGTGTGTGGACTGGGATGCACAGCTAGTCCTCAAATACACCATTAAAAAGAACCAATAGACACGCCGGCACTGATCTTACCAGCTGCCGCCTACACCTGCTTAATGAGAGAGAGGGTGGGGGGAACGTCAACCGTTATGAGTTGGGTCTGGCGACCAATCCCTATTTAGGATGAGAATTGTCATAACTACCGAAGAATACGGACAAACACAAAATGAAAACCAGATCATAAAGGGTCATGACCCCCAGGTAGAGCTGGGAATGAATATTTTTCTGCTTTAGCCAATATTCTTTTGTGAGAATTGGTAAAAATAAGTATCTTATGTTAAATGTTGTAAGTCCTGTGGCCTCTTGGTGGCGCTATAACTTTCTCTTTATGGTGAAATGTGGAATTTTGATGGCCACTGTGCGTACATAGTTTAAACAAGTCAAAAAAGGTTCCAATATAGCATATGCCTTAAGATTAGACTGATGGAGTTTGGAGATGAACAGATAAAATCTCTAGGAGTCATTTAAGTATGACATTAGTTTTTGCCTAATAACTGACTTTGGAAACGTGATTTTCGGACTTTAAGCAGAATTGTGTTAGGTGGCGCTATAGAGCCATTTTTACACACTCATTTTAATTAATCAGCACCTCACATAAGCTGCGGTCATTTCGTATAACCTATATCACTGGACTAGGAAAACCTCTTTCATTGACAGTTAACACTACATTTACAGTTCTAAATTATCTTTGACAAACATTTCATTTTAAAAGCTCTCTTGAGGCTTGTTTGATGACTTCTGATGACACAACCCCGAACCATTTCCACACAACTCTAAAAAACAAGTTGCTCGCAAATGCAGTTATGTGCATGAATTATCAAGGGGGTGGAACGGAAGCTCACCGGTTCATAGCAATGTAAAATCTGAATTTTTTTATTATTATTATTTTTAAATAACATTAATAACAAACCTGCGTTGCCCTAGGCCCTAGTACACCCCGGGGCCAGACAAATCCAACTTTTTCAAATTTACAGATTACAAAATTTACTTCCTGAAACCTCTCAAGGGTTTTTCACACTGAGCTTAATTTGGGTTATTGGTATTCAGAGTTTTTTTCTATGATATCGTTCTGCTGCCACATATTTTTTTCACCCATACACTAGACTTTGTTCTATTGGCTTTGAGATATCAGGCCATTACGTTTATTGACATTGACATATTTTGCTCTAATACTAATCTCTTTCTTTCTCTCTCTCTCTCTCTCTCTCTCTCTCTCTCTCTCTCTCTCTCTCTCTCTCTCTCTCTGACAATATGGATGACTGCAGGGCTTGTATCTCATTCCCAGAGTCCGATCAGTGCTTTCCTCCAGCGCAGTGCTTGTGACGCTCTGTTTGCTCACGCTGACCAGGACTTGTAGGCTACTATAAAATGAAATAATAAATTTGATAATTAATTTTTTAATCCCATCCCCAACCAGCAATAATAAGTTGGTATAGAAAGTGATTGAACTCTAAAAAAATAGCATACAATTCATAAGAGGCGATGAAATTAAAAAAGGAAATTCACAAAAATGAAACTACATTACCCACAACCCTTTGCTTCACAAATCTACTTTTCACCTAATCACCCGTTTGCTTTTCAACATTTAAAATGTGGTCCCATCTCGTGGTCCCATCTCAGAGCGGCAAAAAATCTCTCACCAGGACCATCTCCTTCACAGTTCCTGGCTGGTGGAATTCCATTGCCGTCCCATTACGGAAAGCTGAATCTCTCTACGCCTTCAAAAAGCAGCTAAAAACTCTACTCTTTCGAGAGCACTTACTAACTTAACGTACTTACTTACTAACTTAGCATAAGCACTTACTTACTAACTTAACTATAAAAAAAAAAAAACCTCTGAAGCACTGTTTTGATCTGTACTAGCCCGAATGTGTTCTATGTGTATGTCTACTGATCCATCCACTTTGTACCAAACTGCTTGTTGTTTACTCCCAATGTAAGTCGCTTTGGATAAAAGCGTCTGCTAAATACATAAATGTAAATGTAAAATGGTATAGCATACATTGGTTTTATGTAAACTAACATTATTTTGATTAGAGACGATCAGATTTTGCTAGTTTTACACAATCTAGCACAATTATACAGAATAGAAAAAAAAATCAAGCAAACCTATGACTTATTTTTTAGGTGTTGGCTTTTCCGAAAGTTACTAGTTGTAGACCGTAGGATAAATGCAGCAGAGTGTGTGAAAAGCAGTAATCTTTTCATGAGTAATCACAATCATGCAGCTGACACAACTGACAAACTACCAACAAAAACATCATAGATTATTTTCAAATAGTCCTGAAAAGTGTTTTATGAGTTCATAGTAGTCACTTTAAAATGCCGCCTCTCACACTTTAGGAGAAACTTGATCTAAAGAAGCCTGGACCAGATTATACTTTATTTTAAATGCTTTCATATGTCAACATTGTAACGCTTGTGGTATGACAAAAAGGCTTTTAAAAGCATTTAAAAACACTAGGATCAGACCCAGGATGGACTGGTAACTTTTTAGAAAGAGCCAAATTTATGTAATTTACAAAATGTATGGCCAGTGAAAAACAGCAGGTGAGAAGCTGAAGACAGCATACTGCTATACTTAGCAATCCCATGATGCAAGAAAAGTTCTAAATTAAAGGGATAAGACGCAGAACTGACATAGGCAACGATATCTCTCTTAATATACAACAAAGTAGGTTCCTGAAGAATGTTGATGCCTAAATGCTGCACCCATCACAAAGTTGTCTTTTACACTTGATCCAAAGAAGCCTGAACCAGATCAGACAGAGATTTGCATATGTCAGCATTTTAAAGCTTGTGGTAGGAAAAGAATGGTTTGCTATCTGGATGCGGTGAAGGTAAAGCTTTATTCTGCTTTCGATGTCTCTATTTTAAAGCAGCATGATCAGACCCAGACTTTTGAGATACATATATATGCAACAAAACTCTGTGTACCATACGGCACACAGTGGCGTACGGTATATGTGGACCAAAATTCATAGTTAAAAATGCAGAAAAAAAAGTCCTTAAAGCGTGTTATTTGCATTTTTGTTGTAAACACATCACAGACAAACGTTACCGAAGCATTTCCTCTCCATCTCCCCCCTCCCCCCCAGCCCAGGGAAAGTTATCATGACCACGTTCTCTCTGTGCACCTGCTCAAGGCCAACCACAAGCACAAGCAAGCCTCAGACCCCTCCACCCTGTGTTTGTTGAGGGAGGGTCCTTCAGAAACAGAATAATTTAGCTTCCCATGTGGAGCTCCTTTAGGGCACAGAGATGAATGGTCTGATAAAACAGGCCATCCCAGTTGAGATGCTCCCTTAGGGGAAGCGAAGGCTACACTGCACAAAGAGAGAGGGGAGGGGGCTCGTTTTACACATATCCGAGTGAAAAATAAACATTCTGACTAGTAGAATCAAATAATAGTTTAGTTACTGAACAAATAATTGCTGCAAGCTGCTTCTTTACATGCGTTTAATATTTGATGATTGATTTAGTCTGAGCCTTCTAAAATACGTTGATGTGATGGTTCTGAAATCAAAAACAAGTATTTTCTAATTCCCACAAAATCAACTTTTATGAGCCTGCTTTTTCATACAGTATTCAAAGAGCAACAGTATAAACATCCTCCAAGGCTGCATTTCCACGGAAATCCATGATCTAGTTTGAGATTCCTGCTTTGTGTCTGTAACCCCTGTACGGTGGTAAAGACCTGCTGAAGGACCTTGCAGATTTCAACGACAAGGAATCAGTGTTTGTTTATCGCAAAAAGAAAGTAAAATGTAAAACAATCTCAATTGTCTCAAAGCTCATTGTACAGTGACCAGTCGCATCATTACCAAAAGCAAGCTCCGCTAACAAAGTTTAAGGTTCATCTTTACAAAAGAAAGCACAGTTGTCCACAAAATGGGCATTTTGTCACTTTAATGAACCTGAATTACCGCTGACTCCACCCCTTAACATCACAAGGAAGTTTTCCACTCCTTATATGAGGAGTATGTTCGCCTTTAAATCACACAATGTTTATTAGACTGCACTACTCAAAGTCGACTCTGTCATCATTTCTACTTCCTATCTGTTCAAATAAAAGGCCAAAATAAATCTATTAAAAAATGAATGGTTAACGGCAACAAATCACAGAGAAACAGTGGTTTTTATACCTTACAGTGAGAACATTATATGAATATTATATGATGTCATTGACACCTCCATAGCAACCAGACTGTTTACCATAGCAACCCTTTTGGGAATATCACTAAGGAAAATCATGGGATTTGGTTTAAACTACTCAAATTGACATGGGAAACTTTGTATGAGATCACAAACTCCTCCATGGCAACCAATAATTGTACCTTGGCAACCGTTCCATTTTGCTAATAAAAATACTTTTAAAATGGCACAATTGTTTGGATCACACTAAATCTCATTTCACTTTATAGTGTGGATAATGTGCAAATTGAGACTTACTAACATTTAAATTTAACAAAATTTTAGATTAATATTAAAGTTTAAGGGTGATTAGCAAAAAAAAATAAAAATAAAAATAAAAACTTGAGATTGAGGTTTTTCACTGTAGGGTTTTTCTGCAGGAGCCCCCCCCCACATGTTTGTAACACATGCCTTAGGGTTATATAATTAAATATAATGTTATAAAACAAAAATACAATTAGTTAAAAAATTATGGTTTCAATACTGCCTAACCATTCTGTCTAACAAAACATATTCAAATTAATGTACCTTTCACCTTTTTTGTGAAGCTGCTTTGAAGAAAGCGCTATATAAATACATTTGACTAGACTTGACTCAAATAGCAAGTACTTAAATGCTTAATTATCATCAGTTAGTATAATATTTTGTTTTTTAAATGACTCCAAACTGATCAAATGCTATTGTTAAAATAAGCAAAATAGAGAACTGTTCCTCCATGTTGGAGAAGAAGAACGTTAGCAGCTATTAATAGTGTTCACAGACACTAGTGTTAACTGCATGTGATGGCTGTGTGACTGTTTCCTCCAGCCACTGCTTTCTATACCTCTGTCACCATCTCCCTCCATCTCACCGTCATGTTTCTATCAAGTGCTGATTTGAAACAATTTCCCACCATCCTTCTTCTCCTCACACCCTATCTCTGTCATCCAAAGTAATCTCATCAGTTTCATCCAACTCCTTTTTTTATTCCATCTGTTTTTGACGTTTAATGAAACAGGACTTTGTTGTTGAGTCAGACGAGGACGTCTGGACAGTGTCTGCTGCATTCATACTATTTTAAGCTCTGTGTTTTGATGATTAATTTCATGAGTTTCTGACAAAAACAGAGTGGCCATAAGAGATGCTAATCAATCTCTACTACATTCGTTCATTTGGCCGGTGACGAAGCTAGGTACCGCACGGAGGAACGTAAAATGCATGATGGAGAGTATAAACCCAGCTTTAGGCTAGTAGTGAACTCCTGAAACATGCATTCACATTATGAGTGAAACTTTGCTGCTTTTCTGAAGTTTGCATAGAAAGCAATGAGCTATGTAACTATGAGAAAGACTTCTTTCCTATTAGATGTTAGTTGCAGAAAAAATAGTTAAACATCAGCAGAAACAGCTACATATCTTTTGCGTGTCACTGGAAGTTGCTGTTCTTAATTCATGTTCTTAAAGTGATAATGTCACTTTGTTATCGTTTGTCGCTTAGGGTGTGATTTTGGCTAAAGGTAATTCTTGAAAAGCCTAACGGGAAACATTTATTTTGCCATTTCTTTGAGGTACAAGCCATCTGTTGGTGTAAATGTCAAATTAATACACCAAATTGGAAAAATATCAAGCCAAATATAATGCTTTTATTTTAAATGCTTTCATGAAGCCAAAACACTGCTGCATGAAGCAAAAACTAATCCGCAGCCAATTATCTGCATTATTCCAGCCTTTGACAAAACAGTAAATTCCTCTATAAACACTAGCTCTGATAGAATTTTGGTGATGTATGTGTATAGCAGAGCTGTAGCGAGGGCTTTGGAGAAGGAGAAGATTTGTTTTGGTCAATTTAAACACAACTGGCACAGCGAAATCACCTACCCTACCTTTAAAGTTATACTCCACCTTTTTTTGGAAATAGACTCAGTCTTCATTTATAGTTAATAAACAAAGTTATACCATTTTGGTATCTATTCAGCGGTTCCCCTGGAACAACAATGGCATGTTTGGCTTAGTTTAGCATACACAACGATGCATTTGAAGAGATCATAGCATTTGAAAAGAGGCCAAATAGAATGATCAAAGATTTTTTTCTTATTTGGTCCTAGATCCTTTATCCTATACTAAACCAATAAAGAGTTGAGATAAACTAAGTAGTCATTGCACTTGCTGACCTTAAGGTAGCTGCATTGGCCAACAAAATATTCACACACCTTTCAATTTTCCATTGGTTCTAAACACATACTTAGAGAAAGAAAAAGTGGAGTGAGCCAAGAGTATGCTCGCGTCATCTTTGTAATATGCAACATTTAGCATTTCTCACATCTCAGGTACAATCATCAGAAATCCGGCAGCAGCTGGTACGAGTTTATTCGGAGCTAACCAACAGGTTTCAGAGCTGTTTCTGTGTGTAAGGATGCTTAATTAGGCTTTTGTGCTACCTGTGCACATAGCAATGCAGACCCTGCTCTGTTAATCGAACGTCCTCCTATTCCTGTCAATTACCCCCCCAGAGTGAACGGAGCAGGAGCCATGTGTCAAATAGAACGCAGAACACACACATACTCAAAGCTAGAGAGAGAGTGAAAATAGTATTTGAATAAGATAAATCTGGGACAGCTTCTTCATTATGAGGGTACACAGAGCGAGAAGAGTGCATCCATCTTAACTCTTCCATCATACCAATTTCCCTTCCTTTATCACTGAAATGGTCAGAAGATGAGTCTCCATCTGGGTTCCTCATTATCCCATTTGTTCTGTTGAGAGCTACCCTGCTCACCTCAGCTCTCTCTCTCTCTCTCTCTCTCTCCCCATCCATCCCTAGTCTCTTTACCAACAGAACCAAGCACTGTCATGCATTCCAACCCAGCAGATACAGTTCCAACCAACCCAGCAGATACAGTTGGCTTTAGCTGATTATTATGTTCAACTCAGTTATTTTCTGAACTCCCAAAAAAAAATATACATCATAAATATTAACAATGTAAGACATGTAAAAGAATTGCCATTCTTAACAAACATATATTTTCGCTCACATACAATCTGTAAGTTTAAACTGGTCCCCAATGTGATTTTGAATGGCAAATTATTTGCTTTTGTAAAATATTCTAAAATACAACATTTTATGACACTAAAATGGGCATTAATTTTCCTTGATTTGACAACGACTCCTCTTTGATTTGCCTTGCGACTCGTTCATACAGAACCCCTATAGGGGATTTGCATACTACACTACAGCAACTGCTATCATCAAACTTATTCACAATAAAGTGGAAACTGATCCATCCTTCAATAAAAGCTTATAGTAAATTAAGTATTATACGCTTGTATATTAGCGTAGCTGTCATCAGGTGAATGCTGGGAAACAAACGGTTAGTGTTAAACTTCTTTGGATAAAAAATGAAGCTTGACCACGGCTTCTTCACAGACCCCACTTTCGGTGGTAAAAAAAAACAGAGCTGCAAATCTTTTGGGGGGCAGGAATTTGGTTTCTGGGTTTAAGTTTGTCTGCCACATCGTAAAGAACCGTTTTAATGACGATTGAACTTCTTTCAAATTGCATGATATACAAAGCACTCAAATTTAGTGTTACTCAAACTAAAGAGTTATGTTATAAGTTATGTTATTTAATATGAAGAGGATGACTCTTTAATGACTTTGGAATTTGTCTCCATAGTCAATGCTAAACCATCTTAATGCAAGGCAGATGCAGAAAAGGGGCCAACTTCCATTTGAGTAATAGGAAATTACTCAACCGCAATTCATCAGCTGACCACTTGGGACAGGTGTCAGAAGTGAACAGATTTCGATTGACATCAATGTTAAAGTGCTCAACTTGAGTTCAAGCACAGCCTAGTACAGTTTAGTTTTTTAACTCAAATCAATAATTTTGACTATGGCAACCGTGAGGGTGTGGGTTTTTTTCTAATATTATGTAATATATAATAAACTAAATGTTAAATTCTATAATTGAATTTTGTGTACCTTTATCTTTTACAAAATTCCATAACTGTTATGAATTTTACATACATTTGGACTTGTGTTTTAAGATTTAATTTCATTTGAATTCAGCAATAGATTCATAAATAAATCACTAATTTTACCTCTTATTGGGTCACTTATGTTTGTGTTGTATATTAATATTCTGAATAGCTATCTGAACAATTTATGCCAAAGTGTAAGTCAATGTGACACTGCATCAAACCGATTTGAAGACAAAAAGATTGATCATATTTCAATTAAATACTAAATTAATACAGTATAATACAGTATTCTTTAAAACGCATTAGATTTACTAAAGCACATTTAGTAAAAAGGTCCAATATAAAAGACTAACACTCAGGAGGGTAGAAAGCTACCTTCCTTGTTATTAGTTTGGCAGACACTTAAGTGAACAAAATGCCTTCCTTTACAATTGGTTCACAATAAAACCATGTATACTATTTATCAGTGATTTATATAAATACTATAGTATATTTCACTTCATAACATTCATAAACTACATAGCTCATATTTTAAATATTTAATTTAACTGTTCACATATCACCTAAGAAACTAACATTAATTTTCAAGATGTTAAATTGTTTTAGTTACTAATAATAGCTAAAGGGGGTTAGAGGAACATATTCAACATAAGTGGAAATAGACAAATATATATATACACTTATAACAGAGCACAAATGTCAATTATATTTGCATTATTTTTTCAGGGACACATTAACATCCATAATCAACGACTGGTGTAAACAGAACGAATTCATGCACTTTGGTTCCACAGCACCACTGGTTTCTTTTTCTGTGCACCAGAGCCCTGAAAGAGTCAGGAACTAAACCACACATTTACAACCCAGAATGAGACCCAAGAACTGCCGGTTGATCTCCACCCGACGCGTAAACATGTGCGCCATTGTGCGCGTGCGAGGGATTTGCATACGCAAATATCTGTTACACTATTACGCGTCTGACAGAGGGGATATAGAGCACCCGTACTAACCGTTGCCTTGATGGGGACATACAGGACCGGTCTGTCCATTGCCCCGTTCCGCTCAGCCCCGTCATCACTTTTTCCCACCTGGAAACCTTTGGATTTGACCCAGAACTTAAATTTAGCGTTGATGTGGTTGTTCTCAATACAGGCGCTCTCCGCGTCGTCGCTTTGCTGGAGGGTTTGGAGAATTTTGTTGTATTTTCGCCTGGTGACCGTCTTCGTCTTACCGGAGTCCCCATAGGTGCGAAGGCACCACTCCTGAAAATCCCCAAGCGCCTCCGCTTCGGACGCGGCGGGGCTCCGGCTCCTTCGCGTTAATTCCAACCGCTTTTTGGTTGACATGGCTTTGTCAGTCCTCCTTCGGAACTAAAGAGGGTCTTAACGCAATGTACCGCGAAAAGGAATATAATGTTCAGCAAATCGAGCTTGGAGCCGGTGAGCTTGTCGAGCGTCACACCTGTTAACGGAGCCGCTTCCTCTGTCCCGCAGAATGACAAACAAATGACGGTCCCGCGTCTCCTGTTGAGGAACTGAAAGAGGGGCCGTCCTACAAACGGCTTTCGCCCACCTGTAAGCTGAAGGCTAATTAGAACAAACTGCCCTCAGCCCAATTCACTCAAACACGACGCTTAGCTCCGAGCAGAGTCCTATACTGGGGAGCAGAGATCCTCTCGGCTTCGGTGAGCCGGTGCTCCACCTGGAACCGCTCGCCACCTGTTAGATTAAGATGAGCGCTTCCCTCCAGTCGCAGGACGGGATTCACAGCACACGAGGCGTTGTGTTGGGTTTTTGTGTCCCGCATACGTGGTGGGACCTTTCAAATCCAGGAAGTGCACGCGTTTAGAGCTTTTCCACATCAAAAAGATCGAAGAAGCAGGTGACCGCCACTTTAAACCCCGAGTAAACGTGCGAAAAAACACAAACACATTGCCTTGTTTTCAACATTTGGGCCGATTTTTATGTTATCTGTGTTTACACACAAACATTTTACTAAATATATTATATGCATACGATATCATTTGGATTTTCTGTGTCAAATAAGATAAAACATTTTGTAGTAAATATGTTTAAATGTTGTTCCTTTGGCAAGAAATAGTAAAATGTTGGAGGGTGTTGTAGGTATACTGAGATTTATACTTAGATTTCAGATCCAAACATCCAAAAATGTCATATTGCATGTCAAAATGTCAAAAATTAGAATCAGCAAGGATGTCAAGTCATTTCCTTCAGTGATCCTAAAGGTTGAGAATTGAAAAGAAAATATCTTTAAAGATTTGAGGAATAAACAAAGCAAAATATACCACATTTTCACAAGGAAATGTTAAATATCAAAGGATTCATACTGAAAGTGGTTGATGGAGTTAAAATGTACCCCATTTTCACTTTATATCAGCTAGCTTTCATGTCACATCAGACAACAATTTAAGCCATATGTGCAGCAAATTGGTGAAAAAAATCTAAAAGAATGTTTATATTGTTTGAAAGGTTCAGAGTCAACTAATCACAAAATAATTGCGAGGATATTTAAAGATTAAAACACATGGCTAAACATGGAAGTAGAACTGACAAAGCAGAGCTGCTTGCGATACTAACAATAGGGGTTGAACTGGGTTGGAGCAGGTGCATTTTTGCTTTTTGCCAGTATTTTGTCTTTACACAGAATTTTGAAGCAAGTTTAAACCTGTTTGGAAAAGACCAATGTGTTAAGTCACCTTTAGGACACACCCGGGACTGACAAAAGAGAGTTTATATAAAGCAAACCAAAGTCTGAAAAAATGATTAGATTAAAAATCTATTTGCTAGTTGCTTTGAATGTTTACTCACAGTCAAATAATGATCAGAATTATGAATCAATGTCATGTCCACAAAATGATATGCATCTCAATTTATTATAAAATTAGGAAAACCTAAGCTTTACAAGACTATTACACTTTAAACAATTATAACTGTCAAACTAAACAACAATTATGAAGTTTTAAGGCCATAAAGCTAAGAACTCCAGGGTTTTAGAGTGGGATATCGGGCAGTAGAAGTACTTTAATGTATCATCTTATATTAAGCATATTAAATTAATTTTGAAGAAATATCACAATATCACATAAAGTAAGAGATATATAGAGAAATTGTGCAATAAAAAAATGCAGATGAATGCTTTTAAAATTAGAATGAACAAATGAAAAATCATTAATTTTTATTTCTGAAACCATTTACAGCATTATTTTCACACTGGACTAGAACTTTTAAAGTTTGTATTAATAAACTTACATCCCTTGCAAAACTGTTTTGGCTTGTACTGGGTTTAAGCCATTAATTAAAGCGAATAATTTGTCAGCATAAATGCTACATATTTCAAATAACGCAAGTGAAATTGCAATCCTCAAAACTGAATCCTCAGCAAATTCCTAGAGTATTAATGCAAGTGATTAGAGAGAAATATATCTTGAAAGCAGGCGATGGAGGAGACCTTGAGTGAGCTTGGACATTCTGTGCTGAGTTGAATGCATTTGTGTAACTCCATGTGCTCTTTGCCTAAATCAGACACAACATGCTGATACACAAGCAGAGTGTGGAAAGTTCAAGCCATTGTGTGGCTTTTGAAACCATGGAATCTTTATTGGATGGACTGAAAACTGAGGATTGAAGAAGCTCAGCGGTTTTTGCACAGCCTGTTCAAATTGTTTTATGTATATCCCTGTCTAAGAACTCATCCCATAAAATATTAACATAAGGAAATATGTATATAAGCTCATACATTTTTTAAGTACTCCTCACTTAAAATGTAGGGTTCATCAACTCTACACAGTAAAATCCTAAGAGTTAAATTAACTCTACTCGGAGTGTATTTGGTCCCACTCTATATAGAGTTAAACCAACTCTGAGAAAGAGTAATCTATTTTTTTCATGTTTTTCAAAATCTGCATGGAAAATGCAAACTAAATATTAACTATTCAGAGAGGGACCAAGTCCACTCCAGAAAGAGTAAAAACAGACAAAAATAGACTGTTTAGTTCAAATAGACTTATTTAAATAACTCTCCTTCAGAGTTGGTTTAACTCTATATAGAGTGGGACCAAATACACTCTGAGTAGAGTTAATTTAACTCTTAGGATTTTACTGTGTAGTATTAGAGGAATAGAGGTGTGGATAATCGTCCTAGAGATATTTCCTTTTAATCAAAATCTGGTTTACAACTTTTTACCACTTTGAACTTTTTTGCAAATTTGATTCTAAATCCGCCAACACACCGCAAAAATATAAGAATCTGTGAGTAACCTTTTGGGGGTTTGCATTTTGCGAATGGATTATCACTAAGAAAAATAAAACCTGTATTGCCTAAAAAGGGACATCCCTTCAAATACTTATTTTATTTATGCAAATTATCTATAAATGTGTTGCTAATTGTTCTCCTGCCACTACAACTGTTTCGTCTGTTTTAGACTTTTTCACAGGTAATGGCTGGAGACTGACTTATCAGGATTTTCCTGCTCAAGAAACTGGCTTCTGGTTTTCTCAAGCCAACATATTGTTAATCGACTTCTGTTTCGAACAAAAAAAATTCTAAATGCATCTCCTCCAATTCTGTTCGAGCTAGAACCACCAAACTTTGCCAAGACAACCAAAATGGTCTGACTCGGGTTGCTTTATCTTTTCAGACTGGTGCCACTAAAGAAAGTCTGGGAAATCATTGACAATGGTGGGAAATTTTCCATTGGTTTAACATGGGGTCAAACTTTGTAAAAATGTAACTCAAACTGAGAACCTCATAGAACCTTCAAACTCACCACACATGTGGAGGTCATCAACCTGTGCAAGAACATGTTAAGCATTTTGCAAAAGTATTTGAAACCTAGGCTCTGGTAGGGGTAAAAGATTTACCATTGACTTTTAATGTCCCTTGATGGGGTAAAAGCAACCAAATATCGATTTGATAATCACAGTAAGAATTTAAACTTTTGCTTCGGACAACACTGACAGCTCCCTAGCAACCAAACTATTTACCCTAGCAATCAAATTGTCTGAAATAAATCTCAGCTTTGGTAGTGATGGAGCTCTATGGATTGGTTTATGTAACTTATAGTGACAAACTTTATATTATGTTACTGGCCTCCCCCCTGCAACCACTGTTTTCCATAGCAACCAATTTAGCATATCTTTATCTCAGCTTAGAGCATATCGTTATCTCAGCTTGCAGGCATCTGGGTGGCTTTAGATCACTGACTTGGGCATGGGGATCTTTGTATCTTCCATAGTAACCAAAATGCTACCTTAGCAACCATCCTATTTCGCTTAAAAATAACTTTAAACACCCCTTTCTCAAGCCAATATCAAAGATTTTGTACAAACTTTATCCATCTAGTTAACTTTTCTCTTTTTTATTTTTCCGTTTTCTGGCTGGTAATCAGCTTGTCAAGCATCTCCATGATAAACTGGACCACATAGAGATAAAGGCACTAGGTTTACTTGGCTTGTTTCCCTGGTGAGGTGGCTCCCACACTGGGCACGCCTCTTTGGGTTTAGTAGCATACTCACACACTCACAATCGACTACTGATCAAATGCAGTATTACATAAACTACAAACACAAAAAAATTCTTTTTAATGCATTTACAAAAGTGGATTCATTAATTTTAACACAATTGCATTCTTTGAAACAACAAAAGCCATATAATTTTTTTGTGTGTGTGTATAATTGTGTAAAGATAGCGTAAGGTATAGTTTGAAGATCAGTAATTGATACTGTTTTTAAAAAGAGCAGTGTTTTTTACAATGGACACTGGGGAAATGAAACATCTTTAATTGTTCTCCATTTGATAAAAGCTAAAACTTTTTTAGCCAATTACATTGCATCCTTTAAAGAGTACACGTTTATTTAGAATTTAACTAATAGTTCTGTAACATTCTATGGCTAGTCTTTGAGTTTTTTAACTATAACACAACCACGTCCCTTAAACACATATTTTTGAGTTTGCAGTGGGCAGAAAACTATTGGTAGAACTAAGCAGCTGTATCGAAATAGTCTTTTGCTTTAGGAAGTGAAAGCATGTTTCAAAACCCTGCTGACTCCCTGCCTGCCTATCTTTTTCCCCTTTTCAGCCATGGCCCAAGAGAGAAGCGAGCATCTGCTTCCAGAGAAAACTGGTCAGTCATCTGTGGTTAGCCCCATCGTTGGTCTGATGAAATCACAACTGATACTTTGGGCTGAACTGTGTTCCAGTGGCCCTCGTGAACATTCAAGCATCCTGCTCCCCCCAACACAAACAAATTGAATGTGCTGTGCCTTGGCTTTCTATTCCCCTCCATATTTCCTGTTCTGTGTGTGTCTAGCTGTACATGGGACTGCAGATATGTGTGTGTGTGCGTGTGTGTGTGTGAAAGCCTCTGCTCGGAGCAGGACTGTGTTTAAGGGTGGATAGTTATGTCTATCTGTTGCTATGACGCCAGTCATGAGCCGAGGCAGTGAGTGGGTGTTGAATTCAGTGTGCTGTATTTCTGCTGCGCGCAGGCCTTTGTCCAAATCTAGCGTTCTAGGATGAGAGCTTCAGCGGTGTACAGCCCATGTTATGCATGCACATTGCCTCACAATCGTCTAATCATCAATAAACACATTAAAGGAAGCAGGTCTTGATTGAGCATTAGCGAAATGAAACTGTATTATTGTATATTTTGAACCATGGCATTCCATAAAGGGGTCATTAACTGGATTTCCTTAACTTTAGAGTTAATCAATCTTCAATATGAATGTAGTGATGGTTTAAGTTAAAAACCTTGTTTATTTGAACAAATAATTTTATACATTCTTCATTCTTCAACCAGGTTCTGTAAATGGATAGGCCTTTTCAGTGCCACTGACACCTCTCTCTAACTGGACGGCGGTTTGCATATGCATGACTTCCTCATCCAATGCTCTTGCAAAAACTGCAAAAAAAAAACAAAAAAAAGTGCAAGAAAAATGAAAAATGCATATGTTTGAGTGGTTAGCAAGAAATATAAGGGAGTGTTGAAATCTTTTGATAGTAACCTTGTAAGCTGTTGCCATGGCAGGCACCATTTTGTGTTATATCTTTGTTAGTGTAAAAGCTACGATGCAATTTTGTCAGCCGGGAATAGAGATTAATTTAATGTCGATTAAGTAAATACTTTATTTTATAATGCATATAGTGATTCAGATGCAGTGTAAACAACCAACAATCGAAGCTAGCTTGAGAAAGGAACCTCCCCAGAAAGCATTTCTAAATATTTCTTAAGAATCAGCAAGGTCTTCTTTCACAGCAAGCTTTCACTGATATCGATCAATATCTCATGGGGTCATCAAATAGGCTGAGCCTGGCATAGCTATTATCAAACAATTGAAAATAAAACCCTTAAACACGATTTGGTGGCCTAGCATTAAAGCTTGTATTGGGGCATCCCATACATCTTCATATTCTGCTCAGCATTCTTGACTCAATCTTGTCAAAAGCATCTTGAGATTGTGTTTTTTATTTACTCATATCGTATTCATCATGAACTGAGTTGCATGTGCGCTGTAACATTTGTCCCAGTGGCCAAATCTAGGGCAGCCCTGGACTCTTGAAGTCAAACACTCATCAATCCCTTGCTCTGCACCTCATTACGGGGCTGTCCTAAGAATGTACACGGCCATAATAGCTGTTTAATGATCCTCTATCCATCTTCCATAATCAAGATGGTGCCTGAATGACCTGAAACACACTTCAAATGCATGTGTCATGTAGTGCCACAGGTCTAAGTAAACACACATCTTACCCTTTTATAATTCGTTTTTTTCTTCCTCGTTTAGAGCAGTAGCTACGAAGGAGTTTTATAATGTATGTTATGTCCAGAGAAATAAAGTTTCTTTAAAAAAAAAAAAATTAAGTGTTCAAACATAAGACCCTTTTTAAGAATTAAACAACACTGACAAAGCATAGACTGACATCACAATCCCAATTTAGGGCTTGATTGGCAAACACTTGGTATCCCAGTTTTAGAGATGTAACTTACATTATTAGCATACAATACAAAGGTCAAGACCAAACTAAAGCTACAACAGAGATGGATGAGCATAACAAGAAAATAAATATATATTTACATATATAAATTAAGGGAAATAACAATGGACATTATGTAGGTAACAAGAAGCAAGAAGGTGGGGGCACTTGACAGAGAGCACATGGAACATGAAATCAGAACAAAGCCATGTGCTCAACAAAGAGCCATGAAAAACAAAAAACCTATGAAAATACTGTGGGAAAAACCCAACGATTGTACCCCAAAACCCAGCTTTCTCAAAAGCTGTGATCCAACAGCTATGCTCGACATATAAAATAAGACAAGGCATGATGGTGTCCGAGTGTCAGGTTTCATTAAGATTAAACAGGACAAGACGTGACAGACCTCTGGCATTCCTGAACAGTGACCTTTAACTTCAATCATAATTGCAGTGAAAGCGTCTAGGATAGTTACAGGTTCACAGTCAGCAAAAGATTTTGAAGAACGTTTAATTTTTGTCTGACATTGTTATAGCTAACTATTAGCATCTTAAATGTAAATCTTTAGACAAATGCTTCTTTTCCACAGACTTGTTTGGTAATGGCATGGCTCATCTCTGCATGCTTTTGTAGGCTTTTCCACCGTGTTCTACAACCTTTGTGTTTCACACATTTAAATTGAGGTTCTAAAAGCAGCCATGTTCTGAAAAGTAGCACCAAGGTGACACTTTCCTCTAAAAAAAAATACAAAATCCTTTTGATTGCTGATGAGTCAGTTGTTGAGTCAATGGATTGGCCAATAAGAATCATCACAGCATAAAAAAATACCACTCCAATGGTCAATGGTTTCTATTGTTCTAGTTGAGTCCACTCAGCGTTGTGGGTTTGTTCTTCTTTTGGTTTTTATGTTGGGTTGTGCATTTCTGTCTCATTTGCTAAGATGTCATCAAGCAGAACTACAATGACGCATCTAAAAAGAAAAAGGTGAACTAAGGCAAGTTCCAATTTACTTTAACCTACAATAAATTCTCTTAAAACTTGTAAAAACCTAAAAGTCGTTTAGTCATTTATGGGTGTTAACCTCCACAAACACATGGGATTTATTCTCTTGATGGTAGAGATCTTGCAAATGCTTTTCAATTGCAAACTTTATCCATGTACAGAGTAGGAATTCACATTTTTAAAACATTTTTTTATAAACTTCAACAAGAAAAACCTTGTAGGGCATAATATAAATCTTGTTAAACATTTTGCAGATGCTTAAACTCAAAATAACTTGAACAGAAAAAAGATTTAACATCTGATTCAAGAACTAGATAAATAAATGTCTTTTAGAGATCTTTTGAGCATTTGGTACAAGCTTTTTGTATACTTTAATAGTCAAATTGCTTGTTGCACCAAATGACCAAAAGACGTAATTTAACTGGTTTTGAAACCATATGTTGAATGTTATTTTCGGTATAAGTTGTTTTGAGTTTCTAATAATATTAAGTGTGTTCTTAAGAGAGTTTTCAGTAATTGCTGAAACGTTCCATAACAAGATTGTTTTAAATGGAGGTGAAGAGAGCACTTAGAACAGATGTGCAATTTAAATCTGATTATGTAAACTCCCACTCAGAAACATCCAGAAATACCAATCACCGAAACACCTCTCATTTACAAAGGAAAATGTCACTTTTCTTAGCATTCAGAGTTAATTTATCAGTGCCTTTCCTATTTGTCTTGTGCGTGTGGACACAGAGGTCAAGTGAGTATGTGCCGCCATTATAACGTTTCAAGGTGTTTGGTGCTGATGTTGGAGGGCAATTCCCTTGAAAACCACTTCTTCTACTCTACTAGAGCTTTCATTGACACATTTGATGTCCCTGGACGTGTCTGTTCTTTCAGTTTATTTCACGGCGAGTTTTAGAGACGAAATTCAAGAGTCACTGTCCACTAATTAAAGCCTTTGCTCTTTGATAAGCAGGCGTGGGTTTGATTCCGGGAGAAGCTAAAGCCTTGGCCTCACTCAGTGACCCTTTTCTAACAACTTAAATGAGCTTCATCTATCTTACCTTCCTCTCCCGTGTTCTCATCCTTTAATTGAGTAGCCTGAGCCTCTATTGTCTCTTCCCCTCGTTTCTTCAATCAACGCTGAACTTTCTTTCTTAAAGGGTTGTTTACGGACATCTAGTGTTTAAAGAAGGTAACTGCATGATGTGGCGTCTGCCATTCTTGGGCACCTTGTGGACATTAAACCCAATAACGCTATGTGGGGAAAACATGTTTAAAAAACGCATATTATTGAAGTATGGAGTACATATAGGGGTATGGGTGTTTTCGAAAGCTATGTCCAAACAAACAATATGTACAAAAAATATGTGTCCAAGTGAAAAGGAAAATCTCTGAAAATGCTTTAATGACTCCAAAACTAACAGGTGGCAGTCAATGCATGTATTTTTAAAATGAGTATTCAGCAATGACTTTTGAAAATCTTAGGGTACCTTTGAACCAGGAAACATGTATTTAAGTGACGGCAAGCTCACTGCATGATGATGATGAACTACATTTTGGAATCCGTACGTAACCAGAGCTAGGAGTGTTTCCAAAATAACTTAAAATGTAAAAAAAAAAAAAAAAAACAACAACGATGCTGAGTTTACTCGTAGATCAGCTGCTAAACATGGAGAAATCCATATTTTCAAATTAACGGGGTGCATGAGGACAGGGCCTTAGTTTGAGAGTTCAAATCCTGCACCTTTTCCATCAGTTTTTACCTCACCAAAACATTTACAGCGAGACCGTGAGTCTACATCGAAGCATTGCAGAGCACCAGTGACAAAGCATAAAATCCAGAATAAACCATTGTATAACAACTGTAACCACGATGAGTTCTGATAAGCAGTCGCAGCGATGCCATCACTGCACTTTTGAAGATGCTGTTATGTGATTTATATTGGGTTTGTTTAGGTTTTTTTTGCCTAAACGCGCAGGACGTCATTACGCCGTATTATGTTATTAATATGCTTTAATGGTGAATTGCCGCAGGAGAGCGTATTCAAATTCAAATTCATTGTCAACCTAACCCATAAAAACTAATCTAGTCTATATCTAGCGGAGTTTAAATTAATTATATTATATAAATTATGCATTATCTTTCCAACTGCACCTTATGTCTTAATTGTCGACCTTGTCAGTACTTGGGCCCCTCTGCATCACACTTTCTCAAGGAACTCTGTTTGAGGCCCTTCTTCCTTCCTTCCTTCTGCACTTCTCAGATTAGGGCCACAGTGCTTGGGGTGAAATATGTCCCGAAGAGAGCCCCAGTGCACCACAGTCCAATCTACATAAGACATTATGTCTGTGGTCTACATCCGAGAGGAACCTCAAGAAGAAGCAGTCAATCACTCTCCAGAGAAAAAGACCATCTCTCTTTTAAAATGTTTGTTCAGGTTTGCGCTTCAGCAGTTTTTGGAGGTAATGGCTTAATTTCTGTGTGTACAGTATCTGTAAGGAAGAAAGCAGATGGAAGGAGAGTAGAGCTGAAGGGCTTGAAAGCAGGAACCATTCTGGCTTCGCTTCCGCTTTGTAACTGCACCTTTGAGATGTTTATGGGGTGAGAAAATGTATGCACTTTGTTTTTCAGTGCCTTTATCCTTGTTCAGACCATGTGCACAGCAGAAAAGTGGTCTTTTCACAACTACCATTACTGTGGCGTTTCCTACTATTTACCATATTTATGATACGACATGGTGGAATTTGTAGACAAACACCAGCATGACACTCACTTTATGGTATAAGGGTGTACGTTTTACAATATGGTGAAGCGAAAACTATATAATATATAATCATGTTTCACTGTATGCACTATGAATTTTTCTTTGAAATCCTCACTTTTAGGAGCTTTAGCTCGATATCATAATAAAATATATAATTTTCATTACATTACACTATAATAACACAACAAACCTGAAATTGTACAAAAAAAATTATAATTCAGAGTATTAAATTATGTCTTTTTTACAGCAAAACCCTCAAAAATTGAGAACAGTTTTTATATTTTATAACAAAAATAAAGTGTTACATATAAATTCATGAATAAAGTGCAAATATAAATCCCCCCAAGGTCAAAGTAATGTGAAAATTGTTTAAAAAACAAACAGGCAAATCTCGCATAATCCTTATAAACCGTTCCAAACACTTTTACTGCCATTGTGCTTTTTTGAGCTAGAACTGTGAAAAACACAAGTTATATCACATGTCTTGTACTTCCAAGCGTTATTCCTTTTCACCACTAGATGGCACTTATGGCACTGATTTGGGGTCTGAAAATTAAACTGAAAGATTAAGCGGTTTTAATTTGAATTACCTTTCATATTATGTGTTATAACTCTTGTAAATGACAAATTATGTAAATGAAAAAAACAATCACCGTTTAGAATCCTTCTCATTATATCTGGAAGCAAAATCAAACAATTTTGCAAATTT
Source organism: Danionella cerebrum (assembly GCA_007224835.1). Lineage (NCBI taxonomy): Eukaryota > Metazoa > Chordata > Actinopteri > Cypriniformes > Danionidae > Danionella > Danionella cerebrum. The sequence continues at coordinate 270,996 of SRMA01025910.1, read as the reverse complement.
TTTTTATTTTTTTGATTAGTCCTGAACGCACTGCTTTCTAATTTTATTCTTGCTTGCCTACTGATCAATATAAAAAAATAATGGACTTGGGTGTTCACGGAATTGCAAATTGTATTTTTGTTTTAACAAAGGGATTACATTTTTATTCTTGGGTAAAGCTCTGCTTCTCAATACGTTTTCAGCAAAACTAGTGTCCAATTGATCCTTTTTTTAAAATGAATCTTCAGTAAAATTAAGATAAAAATATTATATATATATATATATATATATATATATATATATATATATATATATATATATATATATATATATATGTTCTCTTCCAAACACTGGCTTGCTCCTTTTTACTCTTTTTCATAAAAGGCTCTAATTGTAGGTACAAACAATGTTTTGTAGCTGTATGACCTGGAATCCTCTGTTAGCTTTGTCTTTGTTTGATTGATATCTTTAGCAAGAGCTACGTGGCGAGATGTGTAACTCAGATCACTTCATCACTAGCACTAATAAATGCAGTTTTTAATGAAACAAAAACATTTTGTGCCCTGAAAGCTGCTTTGAGATGTGTTTTACAAGGAACTGTACTTGAAATCATACCATTTTTGTCCTTTTACATGACTTCAACTTCCATTATGTGAAGAACTTGCACAGAAATCCCACTACTTCAAAACAAATCATAAACTGTAGCATTTTTGTTTTAGTTTTTCCCAAAAGGACAAGACGGGTGCTAAGAAATTACAAAAAAAAAACCCCTCCTCTTTACTCCTCTACTTCCTCTTTTCACCGCTTGTAATAACAGAAATCCCCCGCCCCTCTTTCTGTCTACGTCTTACACATACACACACCTGGTGTCTAGTAGACAGCAGGTGTAATCTGCAAAGTGGTATTGAGACTTGAGTGGTATAAAGATTGAAATCAAAGATCAAGTAACAACTTTGGGATTTTTTTGAGCATTGTACACATATTAGTGCTGTCTTCACTCATTTATATTGTGTGTTGATAGATTCATTGCAACCATTCAAAGCCTGGAGCTTTTCCACTTCCTAATTCAGTCAAACAAACACTAAAAGTATTTCACAACATATCAGAGATTCGTAAAAAATCCAGAACATATAAAGAGTCAGGCATGAAAAACATGACAGACCAATGACATCATTGTATTTTTCTAATCTAGCTACAATCCGTCATTACATATTATTTCAAGCTAATCAGATAAAAACTTTTTTTACATTATAGCAATAATGCACAGACCACTAGGTGTTCCATAAACTCAAATGCTTGACATTATTAAGTAACATTGGATAAAAAAAATTAATAACAATTTACATTTTCTTAATTCTAATGGAAATGACTTGTGGATTTTTATTGAGAATACCAAAAAACAATAATTTCTCTGAACAAATAAAAAGAACCCTGAATAATTTCAAGCTGCAATGATTTCTGAGCAGTTAACTGAAACAATCCATACAGGCTTTGGCACGCTCCATCTCATGAAGAAAGTTGTAGAACTGGGGTAATGTCAACTCTAGCATGAAAAAACACAAACACAATTCCTAAAAACTCAGAAATGAAATGAGTAAAATAAAAACATAACTAATGTAGAGTCAGCTCACCCATGTAGACATTTTCGGTGGCGTTTCCTTTTTTTATGACTAGTTTCAGCTGTGAGAAAAAAGATGTTAACATTTTAACCATCCATCTCTAGCAATTTTTTGCAATTATTCATGATTAATCAAAATTAAAAGACAAACTTTTTGTATATGTAAATGTAAAATGTAAATATATAATGTAAACTCAAGACAAAGAATTTATGTCAATTCAAAATCTGAATTTTTATTCAAATATTTGTTCTCATGCACACAACATAACCGCAATAAACCATGAATATCCTCCAACTTAACTGTTTGCTTGAAAGCCATATATTATACTTTATTAATCACAAAAACAGCTAATATAAACACAAAAGGAAACATAAAAGACCTTCATAGGGAAAACCTGAATAACATAAGACTTCTCCAAAGGAGGAGGAATTATCTAAACTAAATGAATGAATGACCAGGCTTTGTTCACAAATGCACTATAGTCACACAGAAGGCTTGTGTTGCATGTAAACAGAATGAGCGATCTGAAGTAAATACACAGGAAAAATACACTCAGATTTTGAAAGGTCACTTACTTGAAGAAAAATATTCCCAGTCTTTTGAATTTCACTTGTACCAACGGTTACTGCAAGGATGCGCTGGTTAATGATGCATATATTCTACATTGCTATGACATTGAATGTAATTTACCAAACATGTATTTGCAACTTACCACCGAATTTCCACTCCATATCAACGAGCTGGTTGACCATTAACGTCTGCCCCACAGCCAGTCTGGTCAAAGCAGGGTAGTGGACTCGCCACTGAAATTAATCAAAGGCAAACTTATTTATGGAAATCCTCAACTCAAGTAAACACAAGGAAATCTAACAGAAACCACTACCTGATCGGAAAAATGACTGGCCTTGTCTTCGTTAAGACCTGTAAAATGAAGGAGATAATTCAGTTCGAAGTTTATTGAAAAGAAGGGAAAATAAGTCTACATTAGAAGAGATCGTACCTAGAGAGAGCAAGTCCCCCTTTACCTGTTCCGCTGATAGGTTTCTCTTTAAAGCACCTATAAAGACACTGTGTTATGGTACAAGTGCTGGAATTCATGGTCTACTGACAAAGGAGAAATTAACTGAAAAATAAAGATGTCCTTGTTTTATTCCATTAACTTATTTCACATGGCCACCATTTTAAGAATGAAAGAGAGACTCTGTTGGCAAGAAACCCATTATCTGACCAATAAAGTGATGTATTTAACATTAATTTCTATACTGGTTTTCTAGCCTTCAATATAACAGCCTAGAAAATTCAATGTTTATTTTCAGCCCAATTTTCAACATTAATAATTCTATACCTAAACTTCCGGGTTTCTTTCCACGGAAGCCTCTCTTTCATTCTTAAAATCAAATAAGCGAATAGGACTGTGAGAAAAGCTGACCCTAATTGTCCCAAAATAAATTTTCTTTTTAACGTGTGTTATTGAAATACTAATCATAACCCATTATAGAAGACTCTGGTAGCAAGGTTTAAGAAGGTATGAGGGAAGATGTGGCTTTATTTAGCTGTAAACACGGAAAATGCAAAAAGCTAACAAAACTGCACTGTGGATAGTGTGGGGGACAGCCTCCCAGCAACCTCATTTAAAGAGCTAGTAAATTCCTAGTTGTGATGTACCTTCCTGTTTTACAATAGGATTTAAAATATTTTTTCTATAACAGATGATAATGAGAGAGATCAGTTCACAAATCAGAAATGGCATCACTATGTGCGACACACGGTGGAACAGAACACTACACGGCAATGGTAGTATGAGTGACAATGGTCCCTCAATGAGCTCCTTACTCATGGTCACTGACATTGTTCAGTTGTTTCTTTTTTTCCTATCTGAGAGAGCAATATGCGTTGCAAGTTGTACAACAACAAACATTAGCACAGCTAATGCTACAGCAATTTCTTGTGTAGACGTTTTCAAATGCAGTTCACAAAGGCAGTTGCTTATACCATAGCAAAAGGCATGCTCCCCATTAGCATTGGGATCCAGCCACAGCTATTATCTGCCATGACCAAAACACTTCACAGTATGTGTATCCCCTGCCGTATATGGTGCAATGCAGTAGAGCGTGAGGGTCTGGGGTTTATGGCAGTTTTTTTTAACCAAGACCTGCCCATGTCAGTTCATGATTAATTTAGATAACATAAAAAATTGGCTATTAAAAACAGAGGGTTAAAGTTTGGTACAAAATGTCCATGCATTTAATATTTTAGTACATAGTATTTTATGTACGCCAAGTTTTTTGAAAATGTACTTTATTGTATGCATCAACTGAGATTCTTACTTCATAATCTGATTGAGTGCAGGCTTTGGGTCAGTAAATGAAGGCGGGGCACCATACACGTCACTGTGTCTTCAGATTGCCAAAGGCAACTTTCAGCCAAGTCTATTTGCATTTCTTTGGACCCTTTAGATGCAGTGGTTTAGTGTAAAATAGAACAAACAATCCCTCACTGAGATTAGAATCAATACTGCCGGCCCAGGCTATTTGCCTATTTGATTTTATCTGTAAAGGTAAGGGTGCATTATTCAACAGACAAATCTCAGACAAAAGTAGTCAATCTGATCAAAACATCTACCATGTGGCAGTAGGAGGACACTCTTCATCAGTGCCCTCAGTGGCCCAGCGCTCATGCCATTCTCCCCAGCAAACTCCGTCAACTGATGCAGAAAGTTCTCAGACTGAGGGGAAAAACAAGTAAGACAAAATCTATTAAGTTTTATATCTATGTGATTAATCTCTTATCACATATTCTAAATCTTTTGTCTTAACCCAAACCATCATTGGTTTCTTTTGTGTGAATGCTCTTGATCAGGGAGATGTAGGTTTTCCAGAGCTATAATTTGTGGGCGATGACTCACTTCTTTAGGTTCCAGAAGGAATGTATATAAGATCTCCGTCAGACTCACAAATTGCTGTAAAGGAAGATTAAAGAAAAGTGTAGATGTTTGCGTGTTAACAGATAACAGCTCAAAGGTTAATATTAAGTCAAGTATGGAAAAGTGTATAGAATACAGATAAACCCATACTGGCTAAACAACTCTGCACCTAGAACTACAGCTAATATGAATAAAACTAAAGAATTATTAGCATGATAAAAATATATCAAAGCAAGAGTATGTTTGAAGTTATATTGATACAGACAAAATATGCAAGGTGGTTCATTTTAAATTTATTTTAGTCACAACTTATATTTTACATTATTAAAAATAATAAACACAGCCACCTCCAACCCCTTATGGAAATTGTAAGTGTTTGGAACAATGTTGTGTTAATAATTAAATTTCACTAAATAGCACGTTTAAAGACGTGAGCAAATAAATATATCAGATAATTAATGTTTTATTACAATAACACATAGCTAAGTTGTGCTAATGCTAAGGCGTCTCACGTGATCAAATAAGGAATTGCGCTATACAATGAGCCAGACATAATTCAAGTGAATTCACTATTTCACATATCTGTTGGTGACAAACATACTTGAATCCGTTCATAACAACATAATCTTATATGTTCAGGACTAGATTTCTTACCGGTTCACTGAATTTATTCAGGTTCTGAAAGTCAATGCTAACATTATCAGGTAAAGCATCGTTAGTAAAATGTAGCTGCAGCATTGTTTCTGTGTTTGCAGCTTCCCTGTTGTTTTTCTGAACTGTCACATCTGCTTCCACACTTCCGCTGCGAAGCCCCTGTCCAACAATTCAGCGCCGCACTTTCGTCAATATAAAAAAATAAATACAATAATCCCAAGCGTGAGTGTCGGCAAACCAGTGTGTTATGTTTTTGAGAATCTAGCTGGCGAACGTCAAACTGTTTATTTTTTTTTTGCACTTTAGAAAAGAGCATTCAGTGCAACTAGTTTAGTTTACTTAAGTAGACACACTACGGTTTCATTATCCACAGCATGTATAGCGTTTATGTCTGCGTCACAAGACTGATTTTTTTTGTTGCCAATTCTGTATATGTATATATAAATATTTTATATTTATTTATACATTGAGGGGAGATTTCAAATAAAATAATTGTATTTGTTCAGTAAATGTAGAATAAAAGGATTTATGAATGAAATAGAATTTAAGAACAAGTGTTTTGCAACATTTTTGATCATTCCTTCATTTTCCAACCCGCTTATTCTCTTTTGGGGTCACGGGCGAGAGGCGGGGCACACCCTGGACTTATCCAACTGCAGATTTTGATTATATATAATATATTTCTTGAATTAAAATTGCATTGTACGACAAAAAGACATTGTACTTTTCGAAGACAAATTTTTGTTTGTTTTTCCTTATTTTTTCTATTCTGTCCGGAAACCATTATTCTACTATTCTATTCAAAATGCGTTCTATTTGTTAGCAAAAAAAGAAGCCCATGAACACATACATATACAGTGGCCAGAATAATGAGCACATTCCCTTTTGGAATGTGAGCATTTTATAATTTCTCAGTAAATATAGACAATGCATTTTGGTGCAATTAAACAGCTTTCTGATAATTATATACGTTAAAATAGGAGTTTGGTTCGATTTCAGCCAAAATAAAGGAAACACATTTTTGTCTTTTCCTGAAATTTTTTTTATAGGAAATACTAAGAAAGTGCCCTTGAATGCTGATCATAACTTATACAATATTGTTATAAGAGTACTTTAAAAATTCAGAGGGCTTATAAGTTCAATATAAGTACAATAACTGTACAAATTGTTTGACATACATTAGAATAAGCTGATAGCAGACTGATATGTTGATGTGGCGATATTCTAGTAGCTAGCTTCACAAACCAAACTCATGCAGTAGTTATAGAATACAAAAAGGTTGTGTAGTGCACATATATTTACATACAATTACAATAATAACAGTTACTGTTTAAGTCAATTTGCAGTTTTAATAAAATCAGTAAAAACATTTAGTGTTCCCTCACAAAGATTGCGTTCAATCGTAAATTGCGTTCATTCCCCCTAAAGATTACGCTGCCTTATAAAATGCTTTTGGGTTTCCTCGTAAAACACATTTGAGTTACCTCATTTCCCTCAAAGATTGCGTTCAATTGTGTAAAACATTTGCATTCCCTTGCAAAGATTGTGTTCCATTGCAAAGATTGCATTCCGTCGCAGATTGCGTTCCATCACAAAAATTGCGTTCCATCGCAAAGTTTGCGTTCCCTGGAAAAACAAATTTGCATTCCCTAGGAAAACACAATTGCGTTCCCCTTAAAAGACTACATATCCCCCACAAAGATTGCATTCAATTGCAAAACACATTTGCATTCCCTTGTAAATATTGCATTCCATCGCAAAGATTGCGTTCCATCGCAAAGTTTGCGTTCCCTGGAAAAACAAATTTGCGTTCCCTAGGAAAACACAATTGCGTTCAACTTAAAGGATTGCATTCCTTTGCAAAGATTGCATTCAATTGCGAAACACATTTACATTCCCTAGCAAAGATTGTGTTCCATCGCAAAGATTGCGTTCCCTGAAAAAACTAATTTGCGTTCCCTAGGGGAACACAATTTCGTTCCCCTTAAAAGATTGCATTCCTTTGCAAAGATTGTGTTCCCTTGCAAAGATTTTTCTCAAACCCTAATTTTTGCCCTTTCCACCACAGTGTTCAGGGGCTCCACAATTCTTTTTGTATTTGTTTTGCTATTTGTATTCTGTGCTGTATTGTTTTTGGATTTTCTTTGTTATTGCTACTCTTAATTTGAATAAAACATAAAAAATAAATAAACAGTGAAATATTTATCAACTTAAATGTTCAAAAGTAGTTTAGTAATCAATTGAAACGTAGCTGTGACATGCATTATCAGGACCAGAGAAAGAGTTAAATAGAAATAGGTAAATGTAGCTTTCTTTCAGTGGGAGTGTGATTCGAGACCCGGGAAAAGTCACGCCTGACTCTGAGCGCAGACTGGGGGGAAAGACCGAGCGGTCCTTGATAGCGAGAGACCACATTAACATATTCTGTCAGCCTCGGGGTTAAAAGGCGTGTGCAGAAGCAAAGATTAGCCTCAGACACCTTGGCACCTTGGCAGTGGGCTTTCTAACGGCATCTTCAGAGTCTGCTCTCAAGAGTTCGTAGAACTTCCCCAGACACAGGTAAGTTTCTTTCCTCTTCTGCACGGAGCGCTCGGGCGCCTTCAAGTGCAGCACGAGTCGAGACCGCACATGTGATCCAAACTAATAGAATTAATAGAATAGAATATGATTTTTATCAGTTAATATAAATAACGCCAAAAATTCTGTAAGTTAACGTTAGTCACGCTTGTAACCGTTTGTAGTTTTTTTTTAAATAAAATTTCTCACGTGCACGACTCTCTGACACAGATAGGGATTACATAAGTGAAATTACTTCAGGGAAGATATAAAGGTATTTCCTTCATTATTTTGCCCCGGATACTTCACTTTTTGACAGTTTTGGCATTGTTTGGACGAGACGTGTGTTTTGCCGAGTATGTAGGTGTTTATTATGCAAAATTTCCTCGTTCTCGCGAAAACAAGCTGTTTAAAGATGAAAGGAGAAATGCTACCTCATGGAAAATAACAGCTCCTTACGCCGACCAAAAGCTTATATTATAATAGTTTGGTTCCAAAAAGCTTTTAGTTCTGAAGGCTTAGTTCTGTTTCTAACTGTTACATCACAAGGAGCATCCAAAATATCAAATCTACACATGATTTAAAACATTTATTAAGCTGAAAATAAAAAGGCTATGAATACACGACCATTTCCTTTAAAATTAAAAACATTCTTTTCATCAATAAAATAAGAATAAAAATTCCAAAAAAAAAAAATGTAACTGTGAAATAAATTAAACTTTGTGATCATTAACTATATTCGATATTGCTTTAAAAATCATTGATGGGCAGTTTAAAACAACAATTCTGTGCAATGTTATATTGACTAGTTTTTTCTCTTCGGTGAGCAGCAGGAGATCTGTGTCTTTCCAGCACCTGAATTTCTCAAAATTTTTAAACGTTTTTCTATTGTACATGTCTTTGGATTTCTTTCAAATCCTTCCCACGGACAAAACAAGCACAGGCTCATCGGAATTATTCATTTTATATCGCTAAAAGAAGATGAAACCAGTGAAGGCTTCTATACTAATAGGCGTGACATAACAGTCATGTGATCGGCAAGTGTGTTACGGATTGGTCCAAATGAAAACAAATTTTTGTTTAATTTGTGTCTAAGCACAAAATACTTAATATTAAAGTTTGGTCAAGTGTTGTTAAATTTTTGTAGCACTTCAAATGTAAGGGCAAAATATTTATTAGGGCCCCTCGCTGGCTAGTGAAGTAAAGTACGTAATCTCTATGGTCGCAAAAAAAATTTTGTGGAAAAGAGGCGAATCAAATAACTGAAAAGCAAATTAAAATGTTGAGCAACAATCACTGTTCAGTTTTGGGTCAGGTGTCAGGATGGGTCCAGTAATGATCTCTAGTCCAAGCAGTCATGCTCGATTCAATAGCTATTTGGATACAACTGTATGCAGCCCCTTAAAACATTTTGTGTGCCCTCGTAAAACATTTTTGTGTTTCCTCTCAAAGTTTGTAGTTCAGCCAATCACTTCCTGTTTCCTGCAGTGCAACAGTCTTGTAATCATCATAATCAAAATACACTTCAAATGACTTCGATTTAAACTGGTCGGGTCCTGCAGGTACGCAGACCTCTGCATGCAAACTCTTAGAGAGCATGTAAAACTGTTTTGCGAGGGCACACAAACTCTGTGAGGACATTTAAAAAGATTTTACGAGGGTCATGGAAATTTTGTGAGAGAATTCAAAAATGTTTTTCGGGGGGCATTGAATTATAGAATTTTGAATTTTTTAATCGCAAAAGTTGACTATTCGTTCAGAGAAAGTTTTGTCACCTCAAAGTTTTTCATCTTGTGTTAACACTAAATAGATAATAGTGACAGGTTGGTTGCTGGGTCACATCTTCATACAGCTTAATTCTACCTTTTTGCCTTCTTCTTCTTCTTTACCTAATAATCAATTTTATTTGCAACAACATGATTGGAATGCGTGAATGATGACTCAACTTTCATTCTTGAGTGAGCTATCACTTCAAAGTGACATAAAGCATCCAATAAACGGTGAGAGTCGAGTGAGAAGCGGGTACGTCTAAGGAAGGGCAACGTGCTAATTGACGTTGGCGGTAGACACCACTCAGTGCCCGCAGGGCCTCTCGAAGGAATGCTGCGCCGTCACTTTGCGTTTGTGCTTCTCCATAGGAAAGACTCATAGTTCAGTCAAACCACCCGCAACAATGAGACTGCAGAGGGAGCTCAGAATGTTACGTCTCCTTCAGCCAACTTTCAGTTGTGTCTGAGACTTCACAAAAACCTCACTTCAGTTGTTCACTTAGTGAATGTCTTTGTTTTCTTGTCAGCTTACACCTGATGTTAACTCCTTTGAATCATTTTACCATGCTATTGAAAACCTCACGCACATCAGATTCATTTCACAATCTCTTGTTATTCACGCAAACCTCTGATGAGGCCTTTTTTGTACTGAGTCCTATTCATCTTCACACACTGCCATTTCTCTCACTGGGATGTGTGGAGGGACACGCACAAGCAAAATGAACACAATGTCACTGACATAATGGATTTGAAACGAGATCCATTGAAGACGTTAAGAAGTAAATGCCTTTGTCTGTGTGTACTTGCATGTGCTTGTCTGCAAGTCAGTATTTACTCATTGCTTCTAGGATGCACCTGGAGGCTTTACACTTGTCCTGTTTGGATATGAGGGATTGCCACTTACCCCACATCTAGTGTGTATGGCAGATATGTTTTATTGATGATATACTATACACCTGTATCATAAAATCTGTCTTCCTGAGCAAGGGGATAAAAGTCATTGTATGTTTAATGGCACCAACGTGACTCTTGCCTCAATGTCAACTCTTGCCAAAATGAACAATGTCGGCTGGTGCAAAAATTTTGGATTCCTGAATAACATCAAGATTTTAAATAATTGAAATACAACAGTAGCTTTACATTTTGCCACCAGTTGCTCTGCGATTAATTGCCAAAGAATACATATTATTTCACCAGTCCGGAACAGTGAAAGAGTAGGTTCTGGTGAGAAATTATTTGCTTCCCTGAGATGTAACCACTAGGCATTTGTATGTTTCCTGAACGCAGGCATCTGGAGGAAATATAGGGCTGCAGGAGTTTGTGAAGGTGAGATGGACGTTCTGTACTCAAGCATCAGTTTTTGAAATTTACAGAGGTTTCAATGGGGAGCGAGTGAAGAGAGAGGAAGAGAGGAGTCACATGTTTCCATGAAGATCAATCAGGCCATTGAGTTATGTATTTTTTGAAGGGGTCTGAGTGCAGCGAGACGACCACCAGTGCTTGAACTAGAAGTTGAGTTGAATGCTCTGTTTGGAGGTGCCTGATCTATCTGATGTTAAATAGAAAAAATCTGCAGGATTAGGCTAATTTAGCAATATGCTTTTTAAATGTTAGTTGCTCGAAGATCGAGGTAGAGGGCAGCTGTGAGCAGCCAGCAATTGGCTAATGACATACACGGCCACATTCTAGGTCCTGTCCTACTAGTCACATAAACAATAGTCTCTGTTTGCTTTGGAAAGTGCAAAGTCTTACATAGTGTAACTGTAAGACCACTTTCAAATGTATCTTTCTAAACAACAACTAATTTAATGTTTAACAGGCGTTTATTTTGTATGTGGGTTGTGTTCTGTATCAATTCACCCTTTATATGGTTTACCTGGCTTGATTCCCCCTGTGAGGCAACTGCCACACTGGCCACACCTTTTTGGGTGTAATAGCATGTAGCTCCCCACATGAATTTGATTTGCTAATGTGGGTTTTTCCTCTGGGAGATAACGTTTTTCCACATGTCTAAAAAAATGAGCCCTTGGCTAATTAAATATACTAAAACCTTTTTACTTGATTTACATGATTGTCAAAAACACTATTATTAATCAACCCTTTAACGTGACTTTTAAATGTCACTATTTATCTATGGCCTCTGCTATAAAGCCATTCTGTCCCACAAAACATGCTTATAAAAGAATTAGTCTATTTTAGGCTGAAGCATCTGCATAAAAGTGCTATTTAAAATAATTTGACTTGACCTTTTTACAATTTAATTAAGTACCAGAATACACCAGATATTGTAGAAATTTATTGTAAAATAAATCTAAAATCTAAAATATTTAGATCTAGATGAAGTAACAAAAAGTCATGATAAGTCTCAGTTGAATTGCCTTTTTATTCATTTGTTTTAAGGAAAGTCAGCATTTTTTCCAGAGGCAAACTGAAAACTCTCAAGCGGAGTTCAGTGCATAGTTAATGGATAAAAAGCGGTTATTCATTAAACTTTTATGTGCATAGCTCAACGTGCATTAGATTCATTTTTTTAAAGAATTATTCCTCTCTTTATTTTTCCACCTACAGAATTAACAGAAAGACATTGAAGCAACAACTGTAATTGTGATGCCATCCAACAAGTACTCCTCCGCTATAATGGCGGAAAGTGACAAGATGACTGCAACGGTAAGAGTTTTATTCTGATTATGATCCTTCTATACTCTTTATTACACTGGTATCTTTGGAAAATCTGATTCATAATTTGTAAACAGTTGAACATATCACAGAAATTATCCCCATTACACTAGACATACCCAGTTCTATAGAATTAAAGACTATTTTCCAGGCAAACATTGGGAAAGCTTTGCACTCAAATGAGAAGAAAGCTTTGGAACATTTTCTTTTGGTTTATTTACATTTATTAAAATTAATATTGTGTGCTGAAAATTATACAAGTTGTGTTTTTATTGCTTGTTAAGTTGATATGCTGGTGCAATAGAAGTTCTATACATATATTTTTCATAACTTGTATAGTAAGCACAGACTGAAGGGGTTAAGGCATTATATTCCGTAAAGTTGAAACAAGTTACACTTTCACTTCACCGACAACTCGTCCATTTGACACTTTTCTTTCCTTTGTGCTCCGTTGAGTGAAGGGAAAGGTGTAAGTGTCTCACTCATCTTTGGTGTTTTGGGTTCATGATGAGGCCAAAGGTGCTATGGAATTTGGGATTAGTGAAAGTGGGGTGAGGGAAATGGTTGTATCTTGTTCTGAAGAGCTGAAATCAGAGATCTGAAAAATCTGAGTAGGATTTTTTTCTTTGGTTTCTTGTAATTTTCCTTCCATATAAAATAATTTAATGAGGAAAAACCCCTCTCTCCTGATCCTTCTCTCTCAATAGTGTAAAATGAGAAAAAATAAAGAGGGACTTGATCTTTGAGTGGCGTACCTAGATGAGGGAGTGTTCTTGATACAAATCGAGCAGCTGCTTAGTTAGGGCCATGACACAGCAAACTAGCTGCATTTCCATCCATCTATTTTATGCACATGTTGGAATATCGCAATAAAAAATGTGGATGGAAAATCTGGATGGACATTTTTAAAATGTGCATGAAAAAGTCGTATCAAGACAATTAATTGCTGCTTAATAAATAAGGACACAGCAATATTGGCGGCTATGCTAACCAACCGAGCATTGCACAAAACACCTGAAATCAGTAATAATGTCAAAGAAACACCTTTAAAAAAGGTTAAACACACTCCCAATTTTAAAAGCTTACAATATTTGCATGAAATAGATCCAAAGTTACTGTTCACTTTATTTCACGGAAACCGCACAAGAACACAGTCTCAGCAATGAACTGCGGAAAGCGCTTTGTTATTTCCAGCCACAGAACTTCAATGCACTTTGGATTTTTTTCATGTCACTTTCCCGTGAAAGTGGCACACAGAAAACTCTTATTTATGATTTGAACAACTTCATCCTGTTCTATTTGAGTTGTGACTGGCACCCTTTACACACACTACATTACTTATTATTACCAAACTACAATTTGCATTGTCCAACAATCTGCCTAACACTATAACTAACAGACCTGTTTCATTGTGCAACATCTGAAATCTTGTTTTGGTCAATCAAAAATTCATAAAATCTGTCCGCAAAGTGGTTTGGGATTATCACCTTCCAGAACTCTCTAGACCGCCTCCCTTCCCAAAGAGCAGTCTCCCGCCTTCAAAAGCAACATCACTACGACTTTTGCGTTTTGTCTATGTTTTCTAAAAATAAAGTAAGTTATTATATTTGAAAAGCGGCCTTCTCCTAACGCAGCAACTTCCATTTTTGTTTTGACATTTGGCGCCATTTTATCATGAAGTGATGATTTTGTTCTTTTGGATTCGTTTAATGGAAACTGTGCTTTATTCTCAAGTATTTTATACAATATTCTAGCTTTGCGCGTAAATTTATTTCGCATCTTTGGATGGAAACATGGCTACTGACCTGTAATAGACCTAAGAACTAAGACCTTGTTACTTGTTTCACAACAGAAACCCTTCAAAACTAGTAAATCTGTCGTTTGACACATAAATGTTTCTGAACTCATTCTGCTGTGTTGCAGCATGTACATTTTCTGGATGTTTAGAGGAATGTTTGGGGTTAAATGCAGGTTAAACTATTTACATCATTTGTCAGAAGTTGTCAGCCGTAATTTGTCAGTTTGGAAAATCATGAAGAAATGTTACCCTGTAGTGTAGTTTCCTTAATACTGTACTCCACTAAAATTGAGTATTGCATTATTTTCCTAAAAAAATTGTGACTGGGTCACCTGAGACAACATATTTTAAATGTTGTTGAAATGTTCATCAATAAATACAACCATCTTTGAGGGAAGGCAAAGATTGTTTACACATTTGTGAAAGGCAGGTGTGAAAAAATGAAGAAGGCTTATAGAAGTATAAATAATGGTTGTAAATTGTAAATTGTCAGCTGCTAATGATTTTCAGTGTCAAAAATGGGTTGAAATCCAGTCTTGAACTGAAACAGAAACTGTAGAAGGTTTAACCTCTTAAGCCCTAAGGCCTATTTTCTGAAAATCCTATACCTTCACTTTATAAGGCAGGGGACCCAGATACTCTCACCTACTGTTCGAAGAAAGCTGGTCTTCATTGAAGAGTTGCAGCCAAGAACCCGCATTTCTGACGTAGAAACAAGGCCGATCACCACAAGAATAAACAAGAGTCAAATATACAGAATATACAGAATATTTTATTCAGCAAAAGCCAGTAAAAGTGCTGGAGAGCAGTACAATAATGAGTATTTTCATGGTGGAAGTTCCTTGAATATTTGGGGCCACATTTCTGCTAGTGGGGTTAAGGATTTGGTCAGGATTAATGATGTTCCCAAGATTCTTATCCATCATAAAATACCATCAGGGATGTGAGAAAGCTCAAATCCACAGAAGCTCAGTGATTAGTTCTCCAAGATGTTTACCAACTGAGTTCCTTCACAAAGAGAGGACAAAGTGAAGACAAATTACCAAATGTTCAGTAATGAACATAAATAAACATTTCCTTTTTTTAAGCATTCTTTGATTATAGCATTTTTTTCCACACCTGCAAAAAGAGACCAGAACAACTTAGTAACAAATTTTAAAGTGAACTGCAGCCTTGACATGGGACACTATATGTTTTTGACACATTTCACTCATAGATCAATTGCATAAAACAGGCTTTACTGGCTAAAATAAGTTGTGTTACAGGTTTGAGAACACAGAAGTGCTTCCACTTTCTGCTCAGGTTGTATCTTGTCTGGAAATATATAATGATCTTCTCGTATGGTCTGTAAACACAGCTTCACACACACACTCACAGAGCTCTGGGAAATCACAGTTAGCTTTCCTTTGGAGTAAAGAGTTTTATAGTGTATAAAGGGGAAATGAGCCACCTGGTGACTTTTTTTTCTGCCTTTCACAAGGCCGTGGCTTAGAGGCCCTATAAGCATGAGCATTACAGGGGGTGTCATTAGTAGCCTGCAGGAAGATGAACTGAATGAATGCCCATATGAACCCCTTCACCTCTCCAACCCTTTTCAATAAAGTGGAATATTTGATGCACTCATATTATCTATTTTAAAAGTTGGTTTTTGGCCAGACATTGACTGGTGACCTGATTTTAATTCAATTATAAGTTGCCATATTATACAACATCGACATTCCTAGCAGGGCAGCACAGTGGCGCAGTGGGTAGCACTGTGGCCTTCCAGGTAGAAGGTTGTCGGTTCGAGGCTCGCCGGTGACCTTCCTGGAAGGAGTTTGCATGTTCTCCCTGTGCTTGCGTGGGTTTCCTCCAGGTGCTCCGGTTTCCCCCACAATCCCCAAAAACATGCGGATAGGTTAATTGAATAAGCTAAATTCCCCTTAGGGTGTGAATGTGTGTGAATGTTGCCCTGTGATGGACTGGCGAACTGTCCAGGGTGTACCCCTGCCTCTCGCCCAATGTGTGCCGGAGAAAGGCACCGGCAGACCCCCGTGACCCCGAAAGGGAATAAGCGGGAATGAAAATGAATGAATGAATGAATGACATTCCTAGCATCCTAGCGTTCCCTCATCATTAACATGTCTCAAGTTTTATTTCATGTAATCCTGTATTCCGTTTTTGTGTTGATGTTACTAGCTCAACCCATAGTTCCTAGCACCGCCCACTGACCAATCAGATTAATCGCTAGTACAGCTCACCTCTATGCAGATTGATGGCTGCTTGACCCATAAGTGATAACAGTGATGAAAAATGCAGAGAAAGGGTGTTTTCTATCGATTATAATGTAACAGGCATTAACACAGATTTAGAGCTCGCTCAGTGTTTATGTTTTTTGTCGCATTCTGACTGAGAGGTGAGGGTTGGTTGGCAGGGGGCATTGCGAAAGCATGAATGTTGGAGAAATGGTGGTATACAGTGGGTTTTGCAGAGGCAAAAGTTATGAGGCGATTCAAAGACGTTTAAAAAATTTAGAATAAAATAAAGTTTAAAATATTTATTACAAATGCTTTTAAAATGGCATAATATAGCACCTTTAAGGCATATGGGATGTTAACTTGTTTTCCAAAACTGATAGGAAGTGAGTTATTTTTAATTTGCTTTTACAAATTCCTCCCAGAGAATGTGTCTGTTTACCTACAAACTCCATGTGAAATTGCGACTTTGTTAAACTATGTGAGTGTAGCAGCCATCAAAAGACGATGGTGCCAGGGGTGCGAGAGCCCTTTGATTGCTGCTTGCAGATTTAGTTATTTGGTTATTTTATTAACTGATAATAGATATACTAAGAGGCCCATAAAATATTTTTTTTCCAAAGAGGATTTCATGGGACTGTTTTGTTGGCTAAATATTAAACTGTCTTGCAGTATAAACTTGTTTTAAGGTATATGTGATCTTGTAAAAAGTTTTCTGTAAAAATTTTTTTTTGTACAAAATGTAATCAAACACAACATATGAAATGATTGTAATCTGTTAGAAAATTGTACTTTAAGGTTTTCCATGCAAAATGTTTGTAACTACATAAAAACAGGTATCGCTGTGAACTTTGAAAAGTAGTTTTTTACTACAATGCCCGTACACACTGACCTCTAACAACTGTGATCTTTGGTTGCTTGGAATGTGGGTGCATCTCAGTGTCTGGCAAAGATCTGGGATTCGCTGTAGCACAGCTGTGGCATGAAAGACATGCAGAAATTTAACAGCACTCCATTATTGCAGTTTTCCTGAACAATGTTCTTTCTATCTTCCTTTTTTACCAGACAAAACTTTTTTTAAAGCTTAATTTTTAATCTATTCTAACATTGATTAACTTGACAAAATGTGCATTTCTGATTCATTTGTAACATGTTAAAATAATAAATCAACATTAATATACATAAGACAGTTTACAATTAATCCTAAAGTCTTTTATTATAGAGGATCATTTATAATTTACCCTAAAACCTGGGTGATAATGTTTATGTGTAATATTCCTGGAACTGTGAAATAATTCAGAAACTCTTCCAGTGCATAGAATTTTAATTTTTAATTAAATAATAAATAATATATTAGCTTTTACTAGAAGTGTAACAATTGCTCACGATATGATACATACACAGATATTATTTCCATATATATGATAAAAAAAGTTGCCTGTAAGGCTTGATTTGTAAACATTATGATATCATCCAACCTCTAGAGGGCAGCACTAACATCTGTGCAGTCGGAGTATGTAACATTAGTGAGGAATCTAATTGAGGGTGAGAGCTTGTTTTAGATCAAGTTTCACACTATTTCTCTTGTTTCTAAATAAAAAAGTAAATGCTGTTTGTAATCTTTGTTCACACTTTAGCTCTGAGACTACATTTCCCAGTAACTCTACGCTACTGTCAATACATCATGCAACAATATACAGTTACACACCTAGAATATATTCTGAGCAGATGTTGTGTTGATTTCCGAAACATATAAAGTATACTTGTATCAAAGCATTAGATTCATCCATGTTTAATAGCACATCTGTGTATTAGGTGCCCGTTTCATTCTGACGCTTTGATCTGAGAGAGATCTTACCTTTTAAGAAACCCGAAATCTCTTCTACAAGTCAAATCACAGCCGGTCCTGGAACAACAAAAGCTTGCCTTTGAAAGAACTCAATGTACAGTAGCCAAAACAGTCAGGGGTTTGGTGTGCTATCCATCATCAAAACAAACGAGAGAAAAGAACTCTGATACTTTGGTTTGTAGAATGTAGTAGATTTACAGAACATATGGTGGATTGAAAACTAGTAGCCAATAAAAAAACATGATATCCACAGGAAACCCACATTATTTCCTTTATCACAAGAAAACATTTTTTTAAAGAGAACAATACTTACTATAATAATATTTGTGTCTAGAGGTATTATCAAATTTCTAGACAAGCACTTTGCTGAGTCCGGCCAGCCATAAAACTGCTCATAGCATGTTAATTAAATGTATTATGGATTCAGTTTGAGGCAAATAAATATATAGATGATACTATAAGAATTCCATTAACAACAGAAAGCTTTTGAATTTGGATAGAACAGATATTAGACTTGAATTACAGGTGGAGACTGACGGTTCAAATGGAAAAGCATTGAGAGACTGCTGGTCATAACATTGAGGATCAACACCATTTGTGTAATTCAGCGTAATTATGTATTAATGCAAAATTGTATTGTATACTGTTGTATTGTTATTAATAGTTTTACAAAATTAACTTACTACATTCCGAGAGATAGATTTGTTGACTAATTGTATTGCATGCTAATTCAGACTAATTAATTAGCAACATATTTGGTTGAAATTATTGGGAACCAGTTTAATAGAAATTCTACAATTCTGGGAAAAAATGAAAACCACAATTATTTTATTTCCTTTTGCTTAGAAAAACTTTAAATTCTCTTTTTTATTCGAAAGATTTACACCTGAAAATTAAGTTGTGAAATAGCAGTAAATATGTGTTTTGCTCTAAATTTGAACAAATGTGTAGAAAAATATAAAAGTATAAAGGTAAACAAACAAACAATACATTCAATTGCGATAAAATATGCTCACTATACGATTATTATTTTATTATTGATATTAACCCAAAATTAAAAGAAGAAACTGAAATGAAAACTTAACCTTACAAAACCAATTGATTACCAACTACTGAATCAAATTGGTTTGAACTGTCAATTTTAAAACTGTATGGTTGAATTGTATAAATGCTACATTTAGGAATTGAGATCACAATCTTCTGATCAATTGTGCAGCTTTGTCTAATAAAAAGTCAAAGTTAAAATCAATGTTTCCACTTTTGTATTGCACTTTTGGTCTGTAAAAACTGTTTAGGTCTATTTTAGATCAAGTAAAGATCGCTGTTGACATTTTCAACGTTTGTTGACTGCATTAAATGCACTTTTCTCTTGCTTTGCTTTTGGAAACAATAAAAATACTGCATTGCCAAGCCACTTAGTTGTACCAATTACATTTATTTTACCAACAAATTTGGCTTGTTTTCCCCTCCAGACATGATACATTTTAGTTGACTTTACGTGACTTGACTTCAAATAATAAATCATAACCGTTAGTTGCTTTGAAATGTGGAAATTTACCAAACTTTTCCGCAGTGTACTTATTTTCATCTTTTGTTCCTTCAAATGTGTAGAATAATATGTAAATCCATAATGAGAATAATATTTAAATCCAACATTTTTAGAAAGTAATTTAGTGAACGTTTGTGCCACTTTGTTTCGGATAATGCATGATAGTTCCACTCACTCCCAATGAAAACTCTAGACTCTTTCTACACCATTGGAAACTCTTTAAATTTATGTACCTTTAGGTTAATGCATCATCTATAGATTTGTAAGTGGAGTAAAAAAAAGCTTTCACCTTCTGTCAACAAAAGGTAGGCCTCTGACTTCATGTTTATGGTGGTATTCACTGACCAAACACAGAAAAACAGAATCAAACATATTTTTGTATGTTTGAGTCGCCTTCATGTGGAAATGTTTGTCTTTTTTTTCAGATTTCCTATGCTGTAAACTGACAAAAGTTGTAAAAGTTGACAATCCATACTTTTAAAGTAGATATGTAGCTAAATAATTGAGTTGCATCGTGGCTGGTGAGCTTGACATGTCCCAAGTCCCAATTTTTTAAATCATTTCTCAACCCCACAAGTTTGGCTTTGAGGTTTTTGGTTTCCACAAAGGTTTTCTGTTTTGAAGTGTATATGATTTTTTAAAATCAAGGTGAATTTTCTTCAGATTTGGGACCTGTGTGTGTCATAAACCAAACACTAGCGCTCCTTTTTCAGGCTGCAGTGAACAGTGACCCATCTGTGGGTGACGGATTGTCAGAGAATGACAGTGGTCTAGAGATGACCAATGATAACAGCCCACTGACTGCAGCAGAGCCTCCGTCACCTTTCTGCCCCAAACAAAGTGGTGGTGCAGCTTCACCTGCAGGTACACTGATACACATTTTAGCAGACTTTTGGAGTCTAGTTTACCGTAATGAACTAAAATGAGTGGATCCATGGAATTTAAACCTTTTACATTTTTGCACATAATAAACCAAATGAAAAGGAAAGTTGGTAAACTTGGCAGAATATTAGGCAATTTTTTCCTGAAACATTTCTCCATGAACTGTTTTTCTGGCAGATGAGAGTGTGAACAGTAACAGAAGAAAGAGATCCCGTAAGCGCTCAGTCACGGAAGAAGACAGCGCCTGGGAATCCTCCTATAGTGAGGTGAGAAGCTGTAACTGTCAGATCCAGATGCAGGGTTAAATGTCCAAACTTCAGCGTGACCTTTGTGGAACTGCGGTCTTCAATGGATAATTTCAGCTTGTGAATGAAACAGAACATGAAGAAGAGCGTATTGTGCAGCATTCCTACCACCCCTTCAAACAAACACTCTGCATGTCTGCTCATGTCTTACAGCAAAATCTGTACCAAAAATACGTAATGAGAAGGGCTGTTCTGTCTCCACGAGGAGCCTTCTCACAAAAAAGCTTTGATCAGAGTATTGAAAGCGTGTCTATTGTGTTGAGTATTGAGGATGAACCTTTACTATTTTGCTTGCTTTTTAAGAAATACAAACTTAATTTGACAAAATTAAATGAAAAAGTAGTCTATTCATTTGTCCATGGCCCCATATACACTTCCAGTCAGTATGACCCAATAGTGGATCTGGTCTATGATAAACAGAAAAAAACACAAGCATCTGGTTATTTTTTAAAAAGATTATGTTTTTTAGCTTCTTGCCTTTATTTTGAATGGGATTGGACGGTATTCCAACAGGAAAAATGAAAGCGGAAGGATGGAAGATATTGATGGATTCAGGATTCAAACTGTGCATATGTGTCGAGTGCACCATTGAAGCTACAACGGGGCTGGACGTACCTGGATATTTTGAGATCGGAATTCCCCTTAGAAATCTAAATTCCCCTTAGGTGTGAATGTGTGAGTAAATGTTGCCCTGTGATGGACTGGCGACCTGTCCTGGGTGTACCCCCGCCTCTTGCCCAGTGTGTGCTGCAGAACCCTGGGCCCTCTAAATGCGAATAAACGGGTTGGAAAATGAATGAATGAATGTAAACATGTTAATTAATTAAACATGTTTGGGAGATGTAATTAGTGAGTGTAGCCCATCAATTATTCTATTTCCTCTTGTCTATCTCTCGATGACTGAGTCCAATCAGCTTCAACCTTCCACCTGTTTAACAGAAATGTGATGTAACTTCCTGTTTTATCTCAGAACATAGGATTCAAAATACAAAGCCTTGTACGTTCGTACTGCCATGTACGCTTCCGAATTAAGCACAGGTCCTGAAATGGCGGAAAAATCTGAAATAGGAATTAACTCTGTGTTGAGCTTTGTAAATGAGGTTTTAGAGTGTGACATAATACAAAATACACTTTTAGAGGAATAGAAATTGATGTGCATGTTTGCATCAGGCCATTTTCTCAATGTTGTCTTAGGAAAAGGCGGTTATTGGATCCGGTTGCGAGGCAGGACTTCGGCAAAGACCTCGTCCCAGGACTATTTTTCAAGCAGGACTTGCAGCTCAGAGTAAACCCCGCAGCAGAGAGCGAGCACACGGCAAACAGGACCACAGCAACCTGGTAAAGAGACATGAATCCTTTTGTATCCGTTAAGTGACTTTCTGTCTGTTAGATGAGCTGAGGGCACTCTCTCTGCAGATTGAAGCTGTCATTACTCTGTCAGATCCTTGCTCTTAACTCAACACAAGGTGTTTACCGCTGTATCTTTATGCTGTGTGGTATCTGAACCCAGCCTAGTAAGAAAGTGGTCCTGAACGTTTCTTGAAAGAAACTTTGTTTTAAGCTTAATTTGCCAGTTCTTTGCTCAAAAATATGCATGTTGTTGATTTTGCAAAACCGCAAACTACACCATAAAACGACTCTTCAGCTACATGATAATTATTGTGACATGTTGTCAGTTACAAGAGAATTTAAAAAAATTCCTGCTGACAGGATTTGATGGGATATTGTGAATTTGGAACACAAAATATAAATTTTACTGAAAATTTCTGTTTTTCCTATGTTAACTCTTTCTGGTAGTTTTAAGAGAGCATGCTTATAATGAAAGGAAGTGTTTAGTCTGAGATCTTCAGATGGGTCTGTGCATGTGGCCTCTGTAATTACCAGTCAAAGAAAAGCTGAGTTGAAAGAGGACGTCAGATGCCGACAAAATGATAAGCCCCCTGTAAAATGTCACATTAAAAATTCCCTAGTGATGTTTGACAAAAGTCATTTACTGTAGTTTAAAACCAGTTTAAACCATGTCTCCATTCTTCTTAAGCACACTTATTGTTCTTCTGGCCAAACTCTGTACTTTAGTGTGTGCCACAGATTTTGGCTTTGTGCAGTTCAATTCTCATTTTTTTACGTTTCCTTCAACTCTAACAAGATTCCCAGAACGGAACGCACTGAAACATCCCCACAACATAACACTTCCACCACCAGGTTTCACTGGGTTCATGCAGTTGAATGTCCTTCTTTCTCCAAATGCACTCAACATCCCTATGGCCATTCATCCAAGCAAAGGACACATTTCCAGTATGCCTCACATTTCCCCAGGTTGGCCCAAGCAAACCTTATTCTGGAGGTGTCTCTTTGGAAGTGAACCTCACAGTGCCTTGCTGTGAATAGTTCTTGTTGAGACATAAATTCCAGACTTGGCGATGTTAAAAACCTCTTTCGCTTGTTTTGTTTCCAAGGTATTTAAATATTTCCCTTCACTTCCTGCCCATGTTATTCTCCACTGTATTGGTCTATGTAAACGTCTTGATAATGCTTCAGTTCTTTTACAAGATACTAATCCTCAGC
Source organism: Danionella cerebrum (assembly GCA_007224835.1). Lineage (NCBI taxonomy): Eukaryota > Metazoa > Chordata > Actinopteri > Cypriniformes > Danionidae > Danionella > Danionella cerebrum. The sequence goes on along the minus strand of SRMA01025910.1, from coordinate 247,638 downwards.
TTAAAGTGCAATTTAAATGACTTAGCAAGTCTTTGTTCAACAAGGTTTGTTGTAAAGCCAAATAATCATTTCTTAGTAAAAAATTATTGACCTTAGTGGTTTATTTTGCCAATTATTTTACAGATTTCACTTGAAGAATTATAGGAAAACATTAAATTATAGGAATTTAACAATTATAGGAAATAATGTCAAAACATTCCTTTCCATTGTTAAACATTATTTCTGAACATTTTTTCAATACATAATGTAACAGGGGTGTGAACAGTTTGTCTTCATCGATACAAGAGGCAGAACACAGGGTGATGGGCGCGCTTCCTTGGAGAATCTCATAATAGATAGAAGCAGCCAGTTAGGAAACTCTAGGATCTGTTATGGATGCCCCCTATATATCTTTTGGAACTAAGAATGCCCCAGTATTCCGGGGGTAGAGCAGAAGAAATTATCAAGTGTGGGTACCTGGTTCTTTTTGTGTGCACGATTACAAGTAAATGCCTGCCTTTAAATATTCTTTGATTACTTACTGGTTTGGAGGTTTTATTTTACTCTATTTCTTACCTTGACCGAGAGTTGGCTGTTTGTAGATCTCCAGCGTTCCTGAGGGTCCAACACTGGAGCTCATGGAACAGGACTCCAAAGACTCTGCACAGAGCAGCACAACATCCATCTCCACCTCTGACACAACCAGTCAGCCTGAATACAAGGTACAAGGACCTTACAATTATAATCATACTCCTCCAGTACATTCTTAGACAAACAAGACTGTAACAGTATCTTCACCGAATGACTCTGTTTGAATGTGAAGCTAACTGCTTTGTCTCTGTGGTCTATCCTTTGCTTTGCATGACAGTAAAGCAGGTAACTGCTTGCTGAAGAGCACAGAGGACCAAAACAAAGAGACGTTGCAGGTCTTAAATGAGGATTTGATGGGTTTTAGTTAATATTTGAAAGCCAGTGTGGACCTCAGTGTTGTAAACCCTCGCAAACAAAACCTCACAAACACTCGCGCAGGTGAAGAAACAACAGCGCTGTTGAAATGGCCCTGATGGATTGAGGGTCATGCTCAGACAAGCTCAGTGTCAGAGGTTGCTTAGGTCTCTGTCCAGACTCATTGCAGCACTCTAAGGACTACACAGCACTGGATCTGCTTTCTTTGTGTGACCGGATCAAAGAAATGAGGCGATCGTGTTAATTCAATGTGCGTTTTGTTTTCTTTCTGCTTGTTGGACCCTGATTTTATGGGTTCAGCGAACCAAAAACATTCTTCACGGAATAAAAGGTGGCACAATAAAACCAATGACATGGGCAACGAATAGAGAGATGTCTTTTAGAGTTACTTCATGTTGTAATACCAGCTGAAATAAAATTATGAAACTTTGTAAGCTGAGTACCTTGATTATAATGCCAGAATGTAGAATAGTTCCTATCAGAATCAGCCTGGAAGGTATCAATGTTTTTTTTTCTGCTAGTACTAGCACATAATATGGAGACGCGTTATAAATAGGAAGCATATGGTGTTAATATGGAAATTCTATAAATTATTTTGTACTAAAATGCAAAAAATCTTATCAGTTTGATTATATAATATATTATATACGCAAAAAGCTTGAAAAGATTTTAATACACTACAAATTATCTTGGGGGATTTTTAGAATGAGCCTCTGTCCGGACTGTACATAGGAACTCTGCTGTTGTGTACTGGTTTCCATAAAATACATGCCGTACATGTGCTATATGTGTAATACAGGAAATCTGATATAGGTTCTTTATTCAATGATCAGTGTAGTCCATTTCACTATGGATGCAGTTGCTGTCTGAACAAAACAACACTTTCTGTTTGTCCTCAAACGTTATTAATTAATGCAGTTTCTAGTGTAAAAAAATTTCGTAAAAAAAATTATAACTTTCTAGACCCTCAAAGACACTTTATAATTTTCTTTACCACTCCACTGCTGTTGATGATCTACCTCGGTAGCCCTCAGCTGACCTGGGGCAATCTGACAGAATGTGGCTTCCATTTAGCACCTATGGCTTTCTGCCCACCACCAAACACACCCCAACAGTCACACATCCACAGTTACAACAGCATTTAACACATAAAAGTTAGAAAGACTTACAGTATTTATTCACAGATGGCTCCAAGATTATTGCTGCGAGTAAAGCACTACTTTTCACCAAGTTTTGAATAAACCAGTGTCCAACCAGTGTCCAAACCAGTGTATTTTAAACTGATCTTAAAATAAAGATGATACATAGATGTGTTCTTCCAAACACTGGCTTGCTCCTTGTTGCCTACTATTTCTTCAGAATGGGCTCTGATTGTAGGAACAGAAACTTTTACAGTAGCTTCATCAGATCTTATAAGTCAAAAGATCCAGCACTTTTGGTTTCTCAGTTCATGACACCTTTAATTGAAACACTTTATTGTTTTCAAATGCATTAATAATGGTAAACAAGACTGAAATAACAATAAAAAATCCATGTTAACTCAGGCTATTGTAGGTATACGAAAGTATAAACTATAGAAATATTTACAACCAAGTGAACTAAACAAGTAATAACCATAGGAAACATGAGCACTGGAAATATGATTCCCTACAATTTATGTTATGATTTATGATTTTCTCCTGTTTGTGCATCTCTGCTTCTCAGGATAATAAAGGTTTTGGAATCGGAGAGTTAGTCTGGGGCAAGATAAAGGGCTTCTCTTGGTGGCCAGGGATGGTGGTGACCTGGAGAGCGACAGGAAAGAGGCAGGCCTCACACGGCATGCGGTGGCTTCAGTGGTTTGGCGATGGGAAATTCTCTGAGGTAATAAACAAAAGTAAAAATGAAGTCATCTCTACATTTGTTCTTCCTGTTTAGGGTTGCAGTGTTGCAGCTCAAATTGAGCAAATATTGAGGCACAGTTGACTATCATGTTTACTATATATCATATAATAATCATATAATCATATAAGAGAGTTGCTATTTAGTCAAGCTTACTTCTTAAAGCCACACGGTTGACAATATTAGCAAATTTAACAGCATAATACTCTTAAGAATGCTACAGAAAAACATTTTATTTCACCAGAATTTAAAGTGGAAAAGATTTAACAGTTAAAATTGATTAAAAATACGGTTTATTGTCATAAAAGTAACAAATTACTGTGTTTTTACAGTAATATGTACGGTTGATTTTTTACATTGAAGGATTAAACTTGCAATTATGTTCAAAAAATGTTGATTACATACCAGGAAAATGTTTATTAATTACCTTAATTGCCTAATTTCCATAAAGACCACGCAATAAGCATTTTCCACCAACGCATGTAGTATTATAAAAACAAACATGTACTGAAAAAAATACATCAATTAATAATAGAATGGTGGTAATTGGCTAAAGTATTAAATATCTATTTAGTCGTGTCTGCAGTTTCCATTTTGCATTAATTAACATATAAAAATACATTTTAAAATGTGAAAAAGCTGGATTACACTGCATTGTATGAAAGTAATGTGTGCGTGTGCGTGTGTGCGTGTGTGTGTGTGTGTGCGCGTGCGTGGGTGCGAGAGGAATAACTAACAATACCTGGAATGACTTTAGAAGACTTAAAAGAGTTTTGTTTAAACTCAGAGTTTGAGCATTTTTTACATTTAGACTTACGTTATGTGTGATAAAATCATAGTGGGAATATTTATATTGAACCATTTTTGGGGGAGTTGCGTGCCATAGCTAATGGAACTGAATGGTAGCTGGATATTGTAGAAAATCTGTGGTATTTATTGAGATTTTAACTTAATCCCAAACAACTGAAACCACTGCCATGTTTATCACAATTTTCCAAGTGACCACCTGTAACCTGTTTTAATATGTTTCACTCTAACAGGTGTCTGCTGACAAACTTGACTCTATCACGGCCTTCCCAAAGTTTTTCAACCAGTCATCCTACACCAAGCTTGCCTCCTACCGCAGAGCTGTCTTCCAGGTTCTGGAGGTGAGGGCAGAGAAAAGACTGTTGTTTTTAATTCATCCAGATGCATGATTTAACCCATTTAATTACCTAATCAGAATTTAAAGTTCATGAACAGTCAAAAGTACTAAACAAAGGTGAATATCCAAACTTGGACAAGACTTTTGAGCACAGACAACACAGGCCTGAGAATCCGTGATCTTCCTAAAGAAAGCTGCAAAAAGAATCAGTCATTGATGCTAAACAGTAAACACTTGCAGGGGAATAAAACATAATTAGTGAACATAAGGAATAATGAGATACGGAGTTTGAAGCATTAGCAATTCTGGTCCATAAAGTGCAGTGAACCGCTTTAAACATTCATTTAATAAAGGTATTCATGGTAAATGTTTTTTAAGAACATGCTGAAGGGGCTTTAATTTTCTGTATCGATATGGGCATTATCGTTTAGTTTATGACTGGGAAGACTATCATCTGAAATCTGGAATTCCCCTGAGCTTTCATAATTTTCCTGCTCAGAATCATTCCTCCTAACGGTTCCTTAATAAAAGAATCCAAGCAGAGACATGTATGAGATTGTTTGTGCTCTCCGTCTCGCTCTTTCTTTTTCGCTCTGTCTTTCTGTACAGCATGATTAATAATTTGTTTCCATTTCCAGGTTGAGATTGTCTTACTGAAAGCATTCTTGCTAAGGTTTTGTACAAATAGCTGATGTTATTCCAGAATGGTATCTTCTTACAGGTATTCTTTATTTTTTGTCTGCTGTCTTTGTGTTCGTAGATGGCTAGTATACGTGCAGAGAAGACTTTTCTTCCGAACGAGTCAGACAACGTTGAAGACCAGATAAAGCCGATGCTGGACTGGGCTAATGGAGGCTTTCTGCCCAAAGGTCAGGAAGGCCTGAAGCCTAGAGAGAATACAGGTGAGTACACATCATTCTGACCCCACAACATTCTCCATAACAAAACCAAATTTTACATTGCTTGGTTCACATTGTTTACCTTTGTGTTTCCACCAACTTCCAGTATTGCCCTCCGAGTAAGTTTAGTTTAGATATGCCATTGCTTAGTTGGTGACATCATAGCAAATGCGACAGAAATGCACAACCCCAACAAAAAAAAACTAAAGTAAGAGAAACGCAAAATGCTGACCGCACACAACATGAAACGATGGAGACCATCGAAAGCTCAAATGAAAAGCTCTGTATAAAAGATGGTTGTACCTTGTTTTTGTGTCGCATACTTGATTGATGCACGCAGTGTCAAATCCTCCCGGAAATCAGTGAGCTCAACAACTGACCAATCAGTGATCAACAGGATGTCTCATATTTTTCTTTCCCATCAGAGAAAAGATTCTCCTTAAAGTGTGATAATTTTACGCACGCCGTACGCCAGAGACTTGTGAAAGCCATAAACCCCTCCACAGTAGCTTGATGAGCACCTCCCAAAAATTGTAATTTTACACACGTAGACGTTGATTGTAGACAATGTGATTTGTGACTAAAATAGTTGAGTGTTTCTGGATTGCGTCACAGGAGTAGCCTCATATCCCTTCGTCTACTCCATGAATTCAAGAAAGAAGAAGAAGAGGAAGAAGTCAAACACTACGAATATCTTCTCTCCTTCCCCATTTGCAGTTTAAGTGATTTGAATGACAATTATTGTTTTTTCACAACAATGTACTCAAGCTTCAACACAAAACGCTCCGCTTCAGTCTCCATTGTTGTTTACTGAAACAAAACGAAATGTGAGCAAAGACGATACAGAATCTAACATGGAAACTACACCGCTGACTAATGTTTATGATGTGCTTTCACAGACTGTTTGCACACATATCAAAGTGGTAGAAAAGCCTACAAAAGCACGCAGTCAAGCCGTTTGTTGAAAAGTGGCATATATGACAAAGGACTTCTAGAACAAGAAGAGTTGAGAGCCTTGCACAAGAGTCGCAAAGAACAGTCTCCAAGTCCTCCCAAGCATCAACCCAGACTTTTACTAGTTGCTTTAAGTACTTTAGGGTTATCAAATTATTATCCGTTCAAATGTTTCTCACAAATTCCAGTGTTGGACTGTAATTGATATTTAGAGGTTTAGAAGGAGGAATCAAAAGAGGAAATCACAGATCTATATGCTTCAGGATTTATTGGCTGCTGGATGTTTGACATACTCAATGCAGATGTGGTTTATCACAGTCAGCAACAGCTGTTTTTTTTTGTTGTCCTATTGCTAGTTTTTATACAAGTGCATTTGGATATCAAACACTGTTTGGTGTTTCTGCAGCAGAGTATTGTGTGTTTCCACTGGTCCCCGAGAGCTCAGCATTAATGGACTCCAACCCTCCAGAGTACCCCCCCTCTGCTAAGAGACAACGACTTAGCCTCTATAAGGCCAAACCCGGCACCGAGGATGTCTACAGCCGAGGTTGGTGGTCACTCTAAGCCTTTCTCTTCCAATTTGTGACTTAATTCGTTAAAAGTTGTAATGGATGTACAATCTGATTGAAGGAAAGTACACAGCAAAAAGTAGAGTGTTGGTTTAACTCCCACAGAGTTGACTAAAAAGTTGGCACTTTTTGTGGGTATATATGACTCCACCCTCTCTAGAGTTCAATAAAAAAAATGTTGATTTTTTTAACACAGAATGAGAAGTAATACTCTCAAAAGTGTTAAAATAACACATGTACAGATACATTGAACACTTTTCTGAGTCGTTCAATGTGTCTGGAACAATACTGTAGGGAGTTATTTTTGACACTGAATGAATTTAATTTAATGAATTTATTTTACTTTAAAATTAATGTTAGGTGAACTAAAAACCGACTGCATTTTTTATCAAATGAATTTATATAATCAAAACATCATAAACATTGTATTTTGTTTGAATATTGTAATCAATATCGGTGCGAGGATGCTGTCTTTACAAAGATGCTGGACAAGGAATAGATTTACAGCCTTTTTGAGCGATGCTTGTCACCAACAAACAAGAAGCACTTGGAATGGCTTTTGAAGCAGTGTTCAATTGAATCAACTCTGTAAAATTACCCTAAGGCAGAGCTACATTGAACTCTGAATGTGTTAAAATTAACACAGAGTGTTAAAAGCAACTCTGACAGAATTAATACCCCAAATTCAACTCTCTGATTTTTGCTGTGTACATTTTGGGGTAAAATCAAAAAAATTAATAAGTTGAAGATCAAAGAATAAGCAACTAAAATCAGCCATTTAGCTTCATTTAAACATTCTTTTTCTTTTTTTTCCAGAACAAATGGTCCATGAAGTTTTGAAGAATCAGAGAAGTATAGAAGGTGTGTAATATTGTTTCCTGATTAGGGGCTCCACTGAATACACACTTTTTCACTGAAACAGAATAAATCTTTACTTTTCCTATTTTAATATTCAGAGAATGTCATTAGAGGGACTTGGGAATTTTTTTTTATTTTTTTTTTACATTTTGGTTATAAGTGTCTGTCAGTACACGGTCCAGAATGCCTGCATAATCCGCAGGCATGCATCCACGGGCGTCTTCGTAGTCAAAATGTCACAGTTTCCCTGCATAAATATAACAATACACACTCTAAATAATTTCATCAATGGCATTTACACAAAACAACTGCAAATTCCAAACTGTCTTTGGAAAAGAAAGTAAAAATGTGAGAGATGTGTTGTGTAGCGAAATCGAAAATGTTTTGACCACGTAGATGTCCACGTATGCGTGTCTGAAAACTATGCAGGCAGAAGGCAAGTAACCATTTATAAATATTTCAGCAAACGAAGTCAGTGTGACTATCAAAAGTAAATAGACATGGGAACCTTTAGGTTCTTTTTGGTTTGATTTGATCATGGAATCCAACTTTGTCATCCAATCAGAAATCAGGAAGTCATTATGGACTCTGACTTGTGCGTATCCAATCGTATTACTGACCTCCAGATTTGTATGTTTTCATGATCTACAGAAGGTCATCTATGCTGTTATTATATCAGTATTTAACTAGTGTAATTTAACACATCCAAATTGTACTAAACGTTACCACCCAGGTTAGAAAATATGACCACATTACTCCAACTTTGGCATCACTACTATGGCTTCCGGTAAAATTCAGTAGAGTATAGTCAATGGTTTTTAATCTCCCCAATAATTAATCTTTGACTTCATCTCACTTAGAGTTCTGCCTTTCTTGTGGAAAGATGAGAGTGGCGACCTTTCACCCACTGTTTGAAGGAGGCCTTTGCCTGGCATGCAAGGTAAGAATTGACCTTATCCTTTAGATCAGGGCTGGGCAGTCATTCCTGGAGGGCAGGTGTCCCTCCTGGTTTTTGTTTCAGCCTTGCTTCAGTACAAACACTGGCAGCTTTAAACAAACCAATGGAAGCTTAATTAGTAGAATCAGGTGTGTTTCATGAAGGATGCAGCTAAACTGTGCGGGCCTCCTTGCCCACCTCTGCTGTAGATACTAAGCGCAGCACAACCCGAGAGTCTGGGAACATGCTTCTTTTACATGCGCAGACTTGATTGCTCATAAAAGTGTCAAACAACAGCACTCGATCCCTCCACCTGGACACCAGTGTTGTGTCTATTGATTACCTTAAGGGGACGAAGGAAGTGCCATGTCTGTGTGAATTTCACTCTGGATCATTTCCATCATCGTTGCATTATCAGGTTTCACTATGGATTCTGCAAAACGATACACTGCTTCCAACAGCAGTGCAATGTAAGCATGGTTATCTAACATGTAAAGTTTTATTTGTGTGTCTCAGGATGTGTATTTAGAGATCTCATACATGTATGATGACGATGGGTACCAGTCGTATTGCACCGTGTGCTGTGGTGGCAGAGAGGTGCTGCTGTGTGGAAACGCTAACTGCTGCAGGTACAAAACCCAGTGCATTCTCTTACTGAACTCTTGAATGTCGTTTTACCAGTGGCTTGGCATTTTGTCACACTGCACTTCCAAAATCACTGAACCTTATTCAACCCCCTGACCCCTGCACAGTGAATTCCATTTCTCTCACTTAACCCTACGGGTTACATCCAATGTACTTGAAATTCTAAATAAAAGAGATGGGTTTTTTAAAAGTTATTAACAGCTGTCACATGATGACGCAAAGTAAGCTAGCTAGCATTAGCCTTCTGATAAAATGTCAAAGAGACAGACAAAAACTGTAAAGTTTTTGTAATTATTGAGTCACTGTGACCCCAAACAGGCAACAGGGCGGCGACAGCCCAACAGAGTTGAGTAAAGTTTGCTGCAGATTAGCAGATTAGGTTTTCCAGGCTCAATAGCCCGAGAACCAAATGTTCTTAATGGAAAAATTACAACACTATTTTTGTCAAAGTATAACTCTAAAATTTTCTATTATGTCCAAAATCAAGCCACACACCATCGCTCACCTGCATGTTGTACTTGTAGACTTTTTTGTTTAAGTTTGTCTTCCTCCATGTTCGCTGAAACACATTGTTGTCTATGTGCAGCTTAGGGACCGTGTGCAAATTGCCAAACCTAAACTACATTTTGACCAGAAAATGATTAATAACTTCACTCTAAAATGATCTATTTTGTCTAAAATCAAGCCATACACCACCGCTCACCTGCATGTTGTACTTAAAGACTCAATGACCAGAGAGTCCTGACCCAAGACATTTTCTCTCCCTTTGACACTGCTGGAACAGCACTCGCTTGGTCCTCATAGACAAATTAAACACTGGGTCTAGACCACACTAGTTTCAGAGAGCTACAGACCTCACTTTACTCATTTCCCTTCATTTAAAAGAAAATTTCTGTGTAAAGGAGACAAAATTGACAATTATGACAAAGATACTGATACTCATTTCATCTTCACTGATCGGTTTTGGTCAGTGAACTTTTTGCTAAATGTAATTTGGTTTTTGATTAGTTGGCATGTGCACTTTATAGGGGACAGTGTTCACAGATTTTCAAAATGGCCAAAATACGGAATCCTATGTTTAACGAAATGTAAAAAAAATTATGTATTTCCTGATGTGCAAATTTTGATGCAAAATGAAAATAGCATTGTAGCCTCTTTTTCTCTCATGTTCAATACCTGTGAATCTCCACTATCTTAATGAAAAAGGACAAAAGATATTAAATATTTGGACATTTTAGGCTACGTCACCACTTGAAAAGACGCATCAATTGTTACATCAGTATAGCTGAATAATAGACAGATCTTTTGAAGCCTCAAACAGCAATCAAATTACAAAAATCTTCATTTTTTAAAGTCTTTTAAAATAAACTCTCAATTAACTGGTTTTGAAAAGAAGCTCTGTAAGTATTGTAATTACGCCTGTAATTACAGGTGTTTCTGCGTGGACTGTCTGGATCTATTAGTGGGAGCTGGAGCAGCCAACAGCGCTCGGGATCTAGATCCCTGGCGCTGCTACATGTGCCAGCCTCTGCAGCAGTATGGCGTCTTAAAGAAACGCCATGATTGGAGTCTGAAACTGCAAGAGTTCTTTGTCAATGACAGTGGACAGGAGTTTGTAAGTCTGCATTTGTAACTAAAAGGGGTATTTCCAATAAATTTAGGATTAATTATTTCTTCCTTCCAGGAAAGTCCTAAGATTTACCCTGCCGTGCCAGCAGAACAGAGACGTCCGATCAGAGTGCTCTCGCTGTTTGATGGCATTGCCACAGGTTAACTTTGGATTCTGTATTCTTAAGAATGGGTGTTATTTATTGTCTATGGTGACACTTTCTCATTTTAATACAATAGGTCAAATGCATTACCTGTGTTATGAATGACTAAAAATATGTTTGTTTAGTAAACCAGATGTAGACCAATTACATAGTAGCTATGTGGCTCAGGGATTAGAATGATTGACTGTCACCAAGAAAGTTCCGGCTTTGAGTCAGAGTTGGTGCACACTTAATCTCGAAACAGTGTGGGATGAAATTTGCTCATAGAAGTGTGTTGGAACATGTGTGACCATGCAAAGACTCTACTTTGCTAAGTGCAAAAGTATTTTAAACAAATGTTAAAATAGATGCATGGAGCAGAGGTGACTTGTTCACTTCTACATTCTGGAAAAATCAATGTCAAAAAGGTACAATGATCTTGTACTTGAAGTGTAACAGTAAATGAAGATAGGGTGCATCCAAACCCCCAAAACCCATTGAGAGGGAAATGCTTATTTAAACTTAAACTGAGAAGAAATTAAACACGTTTGAACAAATAGCATTAACAACTTGGCAACATACACAGCTCTCCCGTTCTGTTAAGCAACATTAACCAGACTAGGGCAGAATTTCCAGTGCCTTTTGAAACTAATAATATTGTGCCTGACTGGAAACGAGGATACACATTAAAGTAAAGAATAGGGATATCAATGATCTGAAACCAATGGCAACACTGAATAACAGAGATGAGGTAACATTTTGTAGATGTGTTCAGACATAATTAGACTTGAACTGAAAATCAAGCTCTCGTTCTAAACCTAAAACATATTACAAGACACAAGATGACCAGGGATTCTCTGGTGCTAGAGCCAAGACCAAATGTGTGCGTTGCCTGGTACTCTTCATCTTGTCTAGTTTTAGTTATTGAAGGTTTTTTCTGTGTTATTGAATATTGATGCATAATCCATTAAAGAAGACTCTGGAAGCAATGTTTAAGACAATTTAAAGAAAACACTGCTTTATTTAGCTTAAACATTGAAAATTCCAACAGCTAAATACCATGCAGCATTGAAGAAAGAGAGACAAGAGGGAGAAGGGGCAAAAGAGCCAAGTAGCTCTTTGAGTCCAAAGCAGGAATGAGACCAGATGTCTATCGGATGTACACTTCCTGTTCTGTCTCAGAAATTATTTTTTCTTCTTACAGCTGTTAAGGTTTTTTTTTCTCTAATGAATAGCCAGGGTTCTGCCACAATTAGACAATAAATGTAACGAGAAACGGAAAACCTCTGATATGATGTTCAGAGAGATTTTCACTTTTACCGAATTTTGTTTTCATGTTTGCTCAGGTTATCTAGTGCTCCGGGACTTAGGCTTCAAAGTTGATATGTACGTTGCATCGGAGGTTTGTGAGGACTCCATTTCAGTGGGAGTTGTCCGGCATGAAGGAAAAATCCACTATGTGCACGATGTTCGCCACATCACCAGAAAAAATGTGAGTTTTTCGACTTTTGCACCAATAAGTGATCCATAAATATAAAAAACAGACACATTGAAAACTGTTCACCTCTTTCTCAGACTCACACCTTTAACGAACTAATCGAGTTCGAATTGAGGATGAAAGTATTTTTACCAAAATTAATTATACATAGATACATGACGGTCCATTTTCATTGCAGTGGAATGTTTTGTACCTTTGAGGTAACTTAGGGGTATGCAATTCCAGCTCTAGAGAGCATCAGTCGTCTGTCTAGAGTTCTTCCCAACCCTGAACAAACACACCTGAACAAGCTAAATAAATATGAGAGAGTTACTAGAAATCCATGAGCTACTGAGGTTTAAAAACAAGATTAAACAATGGCCGTTAGTCTATGCAGATCTAAAATTATAGAGCAAACACCCACCTTTTTAAAAAAGAATAAATAATTTCTTTGTTTTCTCCCTATGGTCTCAGACAAGCTACATTTAAACATATCCAGTATTTGACCCCCTGTGTATTCCCCCTGTTTAACGACAGACAAAAAAATCAGTACCTGGCATAATCCTTGTTGGCTAGGTCAGATTTCTTTTGTACCACAGATTCTTTTCAAGTCATTAGGACTTAGCTCCCTCCAAATATTTAGTATGGGATTAAGGTTACAGAGAGACTAGACCACTTCCTCTTGAGCCACTCTTTTGTTGTCTTGCTTGTGAGATTTGGGTCCCATCGCCCATGGGTTCATAGGCACCATTCTTCTTCGCTCAGTCATGGCGAGTTTAATTAATGGCAAAAACAGAATCTCACCACAACCTTCTAGGTAGTTCCCCTCTGAATCATTCAGATGTTTATTGATAAACTGCAGGATTTCAGTCCTTCGATCATTGACAAGGTCCTCCCCTGTAGTTCTGGGTATCTTCTATCTAGATCAATCGAAGGTGGGAGTTTTTGTGCCCTCAAGACCAAGGATGTTTACTGTTATTTTGTGTTCCATTTGCGAATAACCTCAACAACTATTGTCACTCGTCTTGTAGCGTATTCCTGCCCCGTGTCAGTTTACAATCTTGTCCCTGACATCCTTGGGCAGTTTTTGGTCTTGGCCATGTTGGGGTTTGATTCTAGTAGATAAAATCTGGTAGATAAGTGCAAATACATTTATTAAAATTGAGTCTTGTTCAGTTTCTACAAAGGAGTGATAATTTATTTACTTATATTATATTAGATGTAGATAGGGAGGGATTGTACTGTTTCCTCAAAGGCCACACGCACCTGGTCATGATTGTTAGCGCATTGCTTGTTCCAACATTGCTTGATAAGCTAATGGCCTCACCTGAGTCAAGTCTTTGTCCATGCTCCTTCTATTATTATCCATCCTCTTACATTCAAACTCTCAGGCACACGCATAGAGTGAACAGCAAGTTGCCTTAAGCCTTAGTGGTGGCACACAAAAGGTCTTTCTCCCTTCCTAAATCCCCTCTCCTCTGTTCACCCATTCACCACCTCACGCTCCTATTCAATCACTCCTTCACCAAGCCATTGTAGCTGCCAGGGTGAATTGGGCGGGAACACAGGGAGGGGTGCATGAAAGGGCTCCTGCAGGGGAAGAAAAGAGAGAAGGGATTTTTGGAGGGGAATTGTGGGCCCTGAGTTGGGTTATTTTTAAGCACTCGAGGAATGAGGGTTCATGAAAAGAGTCCAGCTGCAAATACATTTTAACCCTGGCACATGCAGATGTGCCAACTGTAAAGATGGATATGTATTTTCCCCAAGGACTGATCTAAATTCCAAAGTTAATCAATCTACAGACTAAGATCTTATCTCAATAAATCTCATCTCAGTACAGTCACTCTGATTCTGTGCTTATTATAGCTTCAAAAATATATTTAGCAACATATTAAAGACCTTATACATTTCATATTTTACATTATATTACAGTGAAAACTATGCGCATACTAGAAATGTTTCGACTTCAGTACGGTGAAAACTGATGGAAAAGGAACGAGAGTTCCTCACAGGGAGCTGTTAAATATTAACACTATAAATATTACTAAAATATGGCAAAAAGGTTTAGCACAGAGAGTTAAAAAGTCCATCTGTTGTACTGCAAATGCCATCTTCAGGCAGGCAGTGTCATTGCATCAATATTTCCGCGACCCAGACAAAGAGCACCCTGTGAAGAAGCCATCCGAAGATTTGTGCGCATCTCAATTCAGATTGGTGTATAGAGGCAGTTTATTTCAAATGTTTAATTAGATTCTACTTCTCTTTATCAAATGTCTCATTTCAAATTTTTGAGTTTTTAAAAAATTACTGAAATAAATTTGTTAGCTGTATCAAAAGTAATAGAACACCATTCCTCAATAAGCCGTGTGATTTGATGCGTATTTCACCTTCATGGTGCAAAGCATTACAAAATCTACGAGGAAAATACAAAAATAGCGTCCATTGACCCGTACAATGACATTGTACATTCTAAAAATGTCCCTATTTAGGAGGTTTTATCAATCTCTCTACTTAAGACGTTTTAATATGGTTTATCAGTGTTTTTATACAATTTATACAAGGTCATGGAGTTCATCTATCTCCCTCTCACATTGCGCAGTGTGGATATTCCCCTCTGAGGGCAACCATTCGCTTCTGGAGGGGATTTAGAGTCTGTGGGAGGTCTCTGACTGACCTTCAACTGACTACCTTCTTATGAAGTGGCAACAGTGCCACCAAGCTGCCCTTTAATATACAGACTTTAAACTAAACAAATGGTGAAATAATGGTGTAAGAATGCATTATGGCAAAATATATTACAAAAATGTCACAATACGTACCGTGGAGTTACTGAGATATGTCAGTTAGGAACTACAATACCGACACACTCATGCGTTTCTTAGGGTGCTTCTAGTCAATTCTAAAATGTTTTCTCTGTTTTTTATTTGTTAACAATTATAGATTACTCCCAATAAACATTGCACCCATACACAAAGAGGACAGTTTTAAAATGATGTGAAAAAAAGAGCACCGGAGATGTATTCCTTTTAATCGTTTCACTGCCCCCTTGTGGATGGAGGATATGACATGCTCCAATACAAATGAACCTAGACAATGTTAGTTAGAACTTACATTTTTGGGAAATTCAGTTTTTCTTTTGAATAGTAGTTGAAACATTTAAAAGTTTAAATAAAAGGTAATAGAATTGTGTTTTTTAAAAAGTTTTATTGCCATTTGACATGACACAATATAAAAATAGTGTGATACGTTGCCTTGTTATCGTGATATTTGTTGTGAGCAGAGTGTACCTCTGTACAAAAAATCTGTGTTAATGCTAGGTGGTCTTCATCTCTTGCTTAGATTGCTGAATGGGGACCTTTTGACTTGGTGATTGGAGGAAGTCCCTGTAATGACCTTTCAATAGTCAACCCTGCCAGGAAAGGTCTGTATGGTAAGATGTTAAAGCATTTGTATTATACTAAGGGATTCTCAGTTATTGTAAAATCTACTTTTGATTAAATTCAGTTTCATTAAGTGTGGATTGTGGAAAAACTCAACACAAATTGTGTTAAACTCCAAGTAATCAAACTTTAGTGGAAAACGGTCGCCTCACAATATTTTAGTTGACGAACCTTGTGTTTTAAGTTAACATTAGTTGAACATCACTCAGTTAGTGAACCCAAACGTTTTACCATAATTCAATATTTAAGTTTTATTTCAATACATTAAAAGAAACAACTCCTAGACTAATGGATTTGAAATGTTATTGTGCTCAGAGGGGACTGGGCGGTTATTTTTTGAGTTTTACCGCCTCTTGAGTGAATCCAAGCCGAAGGAAGGGGAAGACCGGCCTTTCTTCTGGATGTTTGAAAATGTGGTGGCCATGAGTGTCAACGACAAGAGAGACATCTCACGCTTCCTGGAGGTCTGAGTTTCACCATAATTTCTTTCTAGTTTGAGATGGAAAGCTCATGACTTACATTTCAGTTTGTTTTGTGCATCTCTAGTGTAATCCAGTGATGATTGATGCCATTGAAGTCTCAGCTGCCCACAGAGCTCGGTATTTCTGGGGAAACCTGCCAGGAATGAAGAGGTATTTGCTGCTTGTATTATGGCCATTAGCTTTTATAGTGTAAATGTTACAACAACATTAATAGTACTTGAAGATTTGTGGAAAACCATACTTTTAATAAATAGTACCTTCACATTTTAGAGTTTTGGAGTGTTGTAATTTTAGGCTTTGTAATCACCTTTTTGGAACATAAAATTGCAGGATAGAGCTAGTGTTTGTGGGGTTTATGGTAGTCTATATTTCATGTTGGAGGTGTAACAATAAAGATTCAGCAGTTGGTACTTTTTTTTTGATTGTAATTGTGATACATGTTGCAATTAATAAAAAAATGGGCCAACCCTAAGATTTTATAGTATCTCCATGTTCTGGCAGATGTTGGATTTTTTGTGTAATAGTGGTGTGAGACATACATCTCATCAATACACTTACAAAAAGTATAGAATTAAAAATATTGAATTATTTTTAATCAAATAATGGAGGGGGTTTACTTAAAAATACAATGTTAAAATATGTTTTTATTACTACAAAATCCTATTATCTTACAAATATGAAATGTCTGCGTTTAGGGCATACAGAAAATCATTTTAAAGAAGGTAAATCTACAAATCTCATAGGTTTCACTAACAATAAATAGTGTTTTGAGTCCCTTTCTCCATGTGTCTACTGAAGTTTGGAACTGTTTTCTCTGGTTATTATGATCCAACTGGTGGACACAAGCGCTTATTCGATTTAAGAAAATAAGAATGGTTCACTTTTGTGCATTATGTGTCATTTTAAAGTGAAGGTGATTTCTTCCAGGCCTCTGTGTGCCTCTGGGATGGATAAACTAGAGCTTCAGGACTGTTTAGAGCATGGTCGTGTTGCCAAGGTAACATATCTCTCACATATATCCCATATATATTTTTTTCACAGCGTTAAGTTTATATCTGATACTGAACTGCACCTCTATCTTTTTAGTTTGGGAAGGTGCGTACCATCACAACTCGCTCCAACTCCATCAAACAGGGCAAAGACCAGCACTTCCCGGTCATGATGAATGGCAAAGAAGATATCTTGTGGTGCACCGAACTTGAGAGGTCTGTTTTTTTGCATTAGTTCTGAAGGTTTAGAAAAAGAAAAAGAAAAGAATATTAGTAAATTGATTTTTTTCTTCTACTCACAGCACAGTTGATCTACTGCTAATGTTTTTTTTTTTTTTTATTTAATTATTGTACACTAGGGGTGTAACGGGATGGGTTGAACCGTTTCGGTACAGCCTGTTTGGTTCGGTACACTTGCGTACCGTTTCGGTATATTTTTTATTAAATAATATACATTTATTATTAGCGCGATATAAGCACAGCGGAACAATGTTCCTAGGCAAGTTTCCGCACGGACGCTATTGAGTGACGCACAGTAGAGCTGCATGAGTAATGGCAACAGCGAAAGAGAAGCCAGAGCTTGAAGACCCTCCCACCTCACTACAGTATCCTGTTTGGGAACACTTTGGCTTCTCTGTTAAAATACATAACGGGGATAGACGAGTGGATAAATTTAAAGTTGTATGCCGACATTGTTCCACGGAGATCGGGCAGGCAACACATCTAACATTTTCTACTGCTGGAGATATTGTCACTGCAACCAGATCTGTGCTCTCTTCAGAAAATGTGGATAGCTTAATCTTTTTAGCCTAAAACTTAAAAAGTTAGTTTTGTTGATATACCGTATTTTTCGGCTCATAAGACGCACTTTTTCTTCCCCAAAACTGAGGGGGAAAAGTTGGTGCGTCTTATCGACCGAATGCAGAGCGCCGCGAAGTCCGGTCACGGCCGTATGAGAGGCGTAAGAGCTCCGGAGCTAGGCCGAAGCCGCGGCCATATTTGTTTACCCAGCGCTGCGCACTGACGTCATCGCCCATCTCTGCCATTGCGCGGTCATAACGAAAACAAGAAAAAAAATACATTTCCCACAATGCCTTTGGCTACAGTAGCCGCAGCAGTGCTTCCGCATCCATACTCACGAGCTACAGAGATGCCGTTTCTCACACATTAAACGTTAAAGAGCCCCGGAGCTAGGCCGAAGCCGCGGCCATATTTGTACACCCAGCGCTGCGCGCTGACGTCATCACCCATCTCTGCCAACGCGCGGTCGTAATGAAAATGAGAAAAAAACTACATTTCCCACAATGCCTTTGGTTACAGTAGCCGCAGCAGTGCTTCCGCATCCATACTCACGAGCTACAGAGCTGCCGTTTCACACATTAAACGTAAAAGAGCCCCGGAGCTAGGCCGAAGCCGCGGTCATATTTGTACACCCAGCGCTGCACGCTGACGTCATCGCCCATCTCTGCCATAGCGCGGTCGTAACGAAAACGAGAAAAAAAAAACTACATTTCCCACAATGCCTTGGCTACGGTAGCCGCAGCGGTGCTTCCGCATCCGTACTCACGAGCGGAACTGCTGCCGTGAGCTCTCTCTCTCTTGCTCGCGTGAGGAAAACGAAACGCTCTCAATGACTGAAACTCTTCTTTAATAAACTCAAACTCAAATCATCTCAACGGTACATCTCACACATGTACATACGAGATAACAAACGTAACGTGCTCTGCAATTAGGCAGTGTTGCTAACCAGGTAAGAGCGCATAAGGATCATATCTTAACACCATGCAACCGAATTGTAACTTGAATAAGCTATAAATAATGAGTTATTTAACATTAAGGAGTAGTTACATTTATTTTACATTAAAATAATTATTAATTAATTATTAAATAATTATTATTTTACATCTGGGGGTGCCCAGATTCTTTTAAAGGGGGGCTCGACTAAAAAAAGTTTGAGAACCACTGTATTATTACTAATGTGGGGGCAATCTTACTAGCTATTATTAGTAATGTAGTGACAATGTTACTGGCTATTATTAGTAATGTAGTGACAATGTTACCAGCCATTATTAGTAATGTAGTGACAATGTTACTGGCTATTATTAGTAATGTAGTGACAATGTTACTGGCTATTATTAGTAATGTAGTGACAATGTTACTACATTACTAATAATAGCCAGTAACATTGTCACTACATTACTGGCTATTATTAGTAATGTAGTGACAATGTTACTGGCTATTATTAGTAATGTAGTGACAATGTTACTGGCTAATATTAGTAATGTGGTGACAATGTTACTGGCTATTATTAGTAATGTGGTGACAATGTTACTGGCTATTATTAGTAATGTAGTGACAATGTTACTAGCTATTATTAGTAATGTGGTGACAATGTTACTGGCTATTATTAGTAATGTAGTGACAATGTTACTGGCTATTATTAGTAATGTAGACAATGTTACTGGCTATTATTAGTAATGTAGTGACAATGTTACTGGCTATTACAGTATTACTAATGTGGGGGCAATGTTGCACTGGAACAGTGATGGTGATAACGAATGGTGGACTTTAGAATGATGAGTGGGGGCAAAGAAAAACATTACAGCCTTTTTTTTGTTACTTTTACTGTTTACTGTCTGTTCATGTTACATGTTTGGCTGTTAACTTCTACACAGTTGATATAAAATATTTTACAAAAGTATTTGGTTCAGAATCTTTTTTTTCTAGATCTTCCTCTTTTAAAATTGGGTGCGTCTTATGTGCCGAAAAATACGGTATAAGCTGAAGCTGTTGCTAGTGTTAACTAGTTGCAGTATTTCATTTGTTATTTAAAAAAATGTGTTTTCCTTTATAAAGAGTGCAATTTATTTAAAATATCACCCAAATGTGTCACTTTTATTTATTTTATGCAAGAATTCTATTGTGTATTGGCAGCTTTTCAAAATAAAGATTATGTAAGTTCTTATTGTTTTGTACCGAAAATTAACCGAACCGAGCTCTCCAAGACACTTTACCGAACCGAATACGATTTTAGCGTACCGTTACACCCCTAATTGTACAGTGGTGTAGCTCTCTATTTCCATCTTCTTCTATGCATCTTCTTGACTAAAAATAGGTACCAAAATTAGTGACTTAAATAGCCATTAATTTATCCTTTGATTGGCTTCATGCGGTCAGTATTCTTTATCAGGGCTTTTGTTTTTCCAACAAATAAGTCCTTCGAGCCGGATCTCTCAAACGGCTGTTAAATTAATATATTAAGGCTTGCACAAATTGGCTTAAAACTATCATAAGTTTAGCTCCAAACTTATACTCACGCTCTAAACCTTTAGCCAGAAACACCAGCCTATTCGCATGACCAGGTTTCAGTGATTTCCATGCGGACCAAATACTTTCGCTCTTTTTTGCCATCTTGCGCTAATATTTAAATGGTATCAGATACCATACGCACCTTTTTGAGAGTTTGGCTTTGAGAGTGGCAGAAGTGCAGCATGTTCTTGTCAGAATAGCAGGTCAAAAGGGTCACAAGCGTGAATACAAGCCAAAATAACCATTTTTCCAGTGATTGTTGTCATTTTTTGTGATTGAAATTGAAAATGTTATTAATTGCACAGCCCTAGTAGTGCCTGCAGTAAATTTATCCATTACGTTCTAGCAGTTCCCTCTTGGATTACCAATTAAATTTTTTTGAAGGTCTCACAATCTTTCTTTCGGTCTCTTGCCAGGATTTTTGGCTTCCCTGTTCACTACACAGATGTGTCCAACATGGGGCGTGGAGCCAGACAGAAGTTGCTGGGACGGTCGTGGAGTGTTCCTGTAATTCGACACTTGTTTGCACCTCTAAAAGACTACTACGCTTGTGAATAACATTTACATCTAATTCATGTTCAGTTCCAAAATCAAACAAAAAAGCAAAATTGTCCTCATTGAGGAGCTCTTAAAGGCCTACTAATTTCAAGTTGTTCAAGACGATCCAATTTCTGAAAAATCCAGCTGAGAAAAGGCAAGTCTTGACCAAACTCAAGGTAGGCGTTGGGATTTGTTGCATCCATCAGTAAAAACACGATTCGCTTTTATACTTGATGGTTTTTAAACCAATGTGCCAACTTGCCAAAGATTTAAATGAATAACAAACGGGCCAACCTAACATTTTATAGTTTCTCCATGTTCTGGCAGATGTGGGATTTCTTCTCGATTTGTTAGACGTGCTTTTGACTCATTTTCGTGTAAATGGTGGTGTAATACATACATTTCAAAAACACCAAGCTGTGGCTCTTTGAGAAGAGTTGAATTCCCAGCAGTCTACAGCCCAACGTATTCCCGGAGAACCAGAAGAGAAGGTGTTTCCATTAGCAGAACTCAAGGGCATCCTGCTAAACATTTACAGTTCATTTCTTGACAAGTGTTTTCTGCCGAGAAATTGTTCAAGTTAGAGATCACTGTACTGTATTTTAACATAAATAATGTTTACAAAGTCTTTTTTAGAACTTTCTTCTAATGCCTTTTTATACGGTTGTCTTTCATGTAGATGCCCTCTTTTGCTTGTTGTTTATACTTGTTAGTTCTGGAAACTGTTGAGAACCCTGTATATTTGAAGCACTCTTATTCTAAAAAGCAATGCCTTACTTGCTCGAAAGAGCATTTTGAAGATGACAGAAGCCGCCTGCCGCTAAGGGGCTTGTGAAGAACTTTTCTACCTGTTTTTACAGACCTAATGCTGTTTTAAAGTGTGTATTTAGTGACAAGCCTCCTTTAAACTGTTGTTCAAGTAAGTTCTGCTAACACTTCATTGTGATCTATATTGTTATGTACATCTTGACATCTAACTTGTTTGGTAAACTGCACAAAGAAGAGCTTACTGTCTTTTTATTTTTATACTGTAACCCAGATATGGCTTTAGTTGATCTTTCAGATTTCTTATGTATACAAATGTGTCTTTTTACTAATGTGTTACCATTTCAAACAACAATATAGACATTGGAACAGTTCTTTTACACAGTGCATTTTATTTTAAAGGGTTTTTTAGTTTTTGTATCCAAAGTTTTGTGGAACACCAATAAAGACAAGTTCGAGTTTCTATTGTTCTGTGCATTGTTTGCTTTCTATGGGATGATGATTTACTTTTTTTTTTAAATTGTTACAATCATGACATTTTTGTTTAAATAAATGCAGGACTACACTGATAATCCTTAAACTGTGCAACAAACTGTACATTTTAAGTGTTAAATATACAGTACAAATGCCAGTACGACAAATGTGAAAAATGCAGTAAACAAGGAATACCTTCAACAAGGAACAAAATGCAGTGAGTTAATATGGAAATTACCGGTAAATCAACATTTTATATATTTATTAACGTAAGAATAAGAAGTTACATCACAACAGGAAGTTGCATCATAACAGGCAGTCACATGTTGCTTGAATAAGGCAGCACAACCGAGGACTGCCCCCCCCCTTCCTCCAATCTTCTTAAGTTGTGAATGTAGCATGGTTTGTTAGCTGTTAGCTTTTTCACTCTTTTATCTAAATGAAGCCACATTTTTATATTGTTAAACCTTGCTTCCAGAGTCTCCTGTAATGGGTTATGATTTGATTTATTACACCTCACAATAATTCTACAAAAGAGTAGAAGTGTACGAATCGATGCTGGTTTGAAGGCAAAAGGTATTAACACCAAATATTTGCAGAAGAACATCTCTGAACGCACCTCATCTCAAACCTTGAGGTGGGTGGGCAATAGCATTGGAAGACCACACCTGGTGCCACTTATGTCAGCTAGTAACAGGAAACTGAGGCCACAATTTGCACAGGCTCACCAAAATTTGACAAAGATTGCCGGGTCTGATGAGTTGATTTTTGCTGTGATTTGATCAGAATTTGATATAAACATGAATGCATGGATCCACCCTGTCTTGTGACAACAGTTCAGACTGGTGGTGTAATCGGGATATTTATATTGGCACAATTTGGGCCCATTAGTACCAATTGAGCATTGTCTGATCGCCACAGCCTACCTATGTGTTGTTTCTGACCATGTCCATCTCTTTATGGCCACAGTGTACCCATCGTCTGATGCTCCTTCCTGCAGGATAACTCGTCATCATAAAGCAAGAATCATCTCAGACTGGTTTCTTGAAAGTGACAATGAGTTCACTGTACTCAAATGGCCTCCACAGTAACCAGATCTCACTCCATGCGATCGTGTCAGTATGGACCAAACTCTGAGGAATGTTTCCAGTAGCTTGTTAAATCTATGCCATGAAGGATTAAGGCAGTTCTGAAGGCAAAAGACTTCACAACCTGGTATTAGGAAGTAAGTGTAAATATTCTTGTTACATAGTGAATTTATTCTAGCAAAACTACGTCATTGCAAACAAATGTACAACAAATGTATTCTAAACAAATATTCTTAACATTCAACGTAGACATGGATGCATATATGAACGACATTCTAAATAAAATCCTATTGAATTGTGCTCTGAAACGAAAATATGTCTATGTTTATATTTTTATCTCTATTTTTTGTCCAAAATAATGTATGCAAAAATGGTAACATCCGCAATTGCCAAAGCCCGATAAACCTCTGTAAAAAAATTGTAATTATTCTTTTAGAAAATTCTTTTAAATTATTGTGTTGTGTTGTTTCTTACACGAATCTTTGGAATCGGTTGAGCAAAAAGATTCACTAACGCTTCATTATCACGCCAGTAGGGGGCGACCTGAGTCCGTTTTTACCAAAAGTTTTTCGATTTCGTTAAATTTGTGTTTTATACAACTGATCAGTTTCTAATATTAATATAATAGTTTTTGAGTGTTTAAATTACAAACATAGAAATAATAGTTGCTTCGTTATGATTTTTAACTTTTCAATTTTCATATGCCGCTAGCTTTTTATGACACTGACGTAACTTTAGGATGTGCTGACTTGAGTCGATTCACTACTTTAAATTGCGTCGAAGAAGCACGGAATGGGCGTGTTTTAAATACTGACACGCCCATTGTACGAAACTGCTATTGGGGAATCGAATCGCCGACGAAGACTCGGTGCGAGAGCACAGAGCAGCGATACTGAAGGAAGTCTTACGGGTTTAAACGAGACTATTAAGGCATGCTTCTCAACTTAGCCCGTGCTTTCGACAACATCTGTATGCGTTCGTAAACCAGACGAATTTCAAGTGACCTTTCTGAACTTAAATACGTAGCGCGTTCGCCACCTACCGGAGAGAGGATGCAACTGAAAAGTTATTCTGTGAACTGATTCAAAAGATTCGAATCAGTGGCTGAATGAAATACTCCATTGCGGTAACGCGGCAATTCCCACGTTGTTAACCGGTGGAAAGGGCAACTTTTGTCCCGATCTACGTGAAATCGACCAATCCAGTAGTACGCCATAGTAACGATTCCGCCAAGGAGGACCGACACCATAGCACACACCAGGCGTTAAAGGTGAGTTATAAAAATGCAACGGATCACACATTTTATGTTTATTGAGGAGCTTGTGTAATTAAGTGATGAATGCGGAACTTCGAATTCACTTGTATTTTGGGAGATCGTTTAAGCTTTTTTGCACTGCATGTTTCAACTTACGTTTTATGAGCAAAAGCATTTTATTCGAACGTCATGCTTTGGCATCAAGTGGTGTTTTTCTGTACAATAACATTAGAGACTATATGAGACTATTTTTTAGGTTTTAAAAATTCTTTTTTAGTTGCTGCTAATTTTGTGATTTGTTTATAAACGTTTTCGTATATTTTTAAGAGATTCTTTTAACGGAAGAGCGGTATATGTTTTGGCACGTTTCAGCCATTTTTCCACGAAAGAGAGTGCCTCTTTGTTTCCCTTTTGGGGTGAGAGTGAATGAAAGAAAGTGTGATTGAGCGAGTGCTGCTGGGACTGGGAGCGAACTCAGCGAAAGTGGCGGTTGGCAGGGAAGTGTTTTGGTGGATTACCGCCACCTTCTGCATCGGAGAAGGAAACAAGATTTTTTTTCTCTAACTAAAACCTTTTGGATAAACGTGATATTTAAACAAGTATGTATTTTTTTATCTTGTACTTTTTCTATTCTGTTTAGTTATTAGTTTTTTTCACCAATGTCTTGCATTGTTGATGGTAGAGTCTGACCTGAGCTCTCCAGCACATCCCAAATATTCTCACTGGGGTTACAGTCTACTCTAGATGGTGAAAATGATGTTTCATAGTCCTTGAATCTGTCTTTTACAATTTGAGCATGATTAATCTGATTACCTCATTCTGGTGCTGAACCTAGATCTCAGCAACTACTGCAACCACATACCAAAGCACTGCCTTCACAGGCTTGTACAGTAGGGACTAGGAATGATTGGTGCACTACCTTGATGTGTCCATCTCTCCGAAACCGTGTAAATCTGGGATCATCCGACCACATGATTTTCCTCCATTGCTCCAATCAATATACTTTCTAGAAAACTGACTTTCTAGCTACACAGTTGCAATCTTTATCGTTTTTGTTGTAAAATTTGTAAATCTCCTGGTTTGCCAATATTATTTGGTTAAAGATTCAGGTTATAAGTGTGAAATCTTTGTTGGAATAGATTTGACTGCTGAAATAACAGAAGCGAACTGACAAAATGGCACCAAATCACAAATATCTTCAGCAATATCTTATATCTTGGAAAAAATAAAAGCAATCTGCAAGTGCAGGTAGTGTGTGAGGATACAAAGAAGACCTCCCACTCACTAGAGAGTGCTTTGCTTGTATGAGTGCTATGACATATGCTCATGCGGACCGGAGTAAAGCTTGCGTTTTGTTTTTTCATGTGGACGGATTGTCTTTTTGTGCTTACGTTTTTTTCTCACCGTTTGCCACTATAGTTTAGAAATCAACTCTGCACCAACTGGGGTTAAATAACTGAAAGATAATAACCCATGCATTAATTATATCCAGGTTGCATTTTTTTGGGCCAGGCAGTGTATACAGGATTATTAAAGTGTCAGCCATCAATCATTTTTCTCTTTTTATAGACATTGCTGCTGAAATTCGAAACCATGCACAGCCAGATCTGTGCAGTGGAGGATTTTTTTATCTGATTGCATGCTTTGCTTAAAGCAGAAGTGATTTCATCAGTCAAGCTGACAATTTGAAATGGGTATGTGTTTATATATTTTGTGGTTATAAAATAATTTACATTTTATTTACTATGGTAATTCTAATGATTTTTTCCCTAATTTTTCGTAGCCACATGTAAAGAAGATTCACCAAAACCTTACAGTTCTGTAGAAGCATTATGTCTAAATGAAACATCAGCTGAGACTCCCTCTTGGCGTCCATTAACAAGTTTCATCAGAAAGTATTGCACATCTACCTCAAATGACAATGGTTCCAGCAATATAAATAAAAAGGATATTCCAGAATGTGGTCAGACTTTCAAAGGGGACTTTGCAACATTGTGCAATCAGACTCCATACTGCCTGTATGTGTACCATGGAGTTCAACTTGATGACAACAAAGAAGCCAATGTTGTCCTCTTGGGTTTTTTTGACAAAGCCAGTGGAGAAAACAAGATCAGACTTCTGGATGTTGTTCATCCCATGATAGAGACTGCAGGAGACATCTGCACATACATCAAGGAGCTACTGAAGATGTTGAAAGTGCCTTTATTAAACATGACGATGGTTTACTCAGACTTTCCAGATCCCAAGTCTCTGAAGATGCTGAGACCGGGGATTGTGTTGTTGCATGGACTCGCAGATTTGGCCAATCGAGTTTGTCACAGTGGTGTTGAGAAAATGGACTTGTGTGATTCAATCCAGAATCTCATCTCTGAGATCTACAAACATATCCCATCTTTCCCAGCTGATCTGCAATTATTGCTTGAAGATGTAGACTCAACAAACAGTAAAGATCTGGCATCTCGGATCCAGAAAATCTCTTTCTCTTGGTCAGAGCTTGAGGCATATTTTGGAAGTCTGGAGACAGATGAAAGATCAATCGGTGATCTTTTAAAGAATCCCAAACTAAGACTTAATTTCCTTTTTCTCAGCCATGCTTTGCAGCCCCTCATTGGCTTTCAAGACCATGTTACTAAAGGTGCCAAAGTTACCAAGCTTCTCGAGAAAGCTTCTCAGTTACTGAGAACCTACACGGCAAAGTTTCTCAGACCAAAAGCAGCAGAGTATTTTCACAGGAGAGGGAAGACCTCACTTCTGCAAGAGTCTGTGGGACATTTACCAAGAGGAGAGGTGGCAGTAGGGGAGCAGGCTGGGGAATTTTCTCGGGAGCGCTCTGAAGACTTGTCTGGATACTTGGACGTGTTTCACAACTCTGTCATCTCCTTCTACACAACTGTTACTGTTAATATTGTGGAGCATTTACCCGTCTCGGATTCCACCATCAGAAGCTTGTTGCTAATGCTGAGTCCAGGGAAAAAGATTGAGGTGACAGGCAAAATGGTGCAGGATTTAGGAGTCAGCTTCGGCATTTGCTTATGCCCGGAGAATGTCAGCCTGCTCAGTGATGAGTTTTTGGAGTACCAACTCATTGATGTGGCCAACAATGATTATTTTGCACAGTCTTTTGAACAGTACTGGCAGACGGAGCTGAATATTATTGGAAAGCTCTCTAATTTTGCCAGATTGATTGTTGGTTTGCTGGCCTTGCCTACAACTCTTAAGAGAGATGTAGTATTTGATCTGGTGAGCAACAGGATTCTTTCTTATAATAAGTCCTTTGTTTTGAAAAACCAAGTGATCTCATACTGCATTTCTTGAAATCAGATGTTTCAACAAGCAGACTACCTCAAAATGAAAAAGAATGAAGACTTGGAGGAAAAGGTCAATGTTGAAGAAGATTCTACCGATAGCAGCTCGTATAAAACGGCTCCTTCTCATCTCAGCTCAGAGACACAGGAAAGCCTCACATCTGGTAATGAGACTTGCATGTACACAATATGGAACAGAACAAGGTTGTCAATACTACAATATTACAAATATTCTCATTTCAGATCTTATCGACTTGACTGAAATGGATGATTTGGTCCTAGTGGAGGACATTTCACCAATGGAAGTGGATGACGTTGTATCAGTATCGTCTGATTCTGACATTGAATCCCAGACAGGTTGAGTCACTGCTCAAATGTATTAAAACCAACTTATTTCACCCTGCTACTGTCCTAAATGGTTTAACTAAAATTTGAAGTTCTTTCTGTTTCCAGGTGGTTATCCACAACTGAATATAATCGTAGTAGACGACTATGATGATGGAGTCGATGGGGATGATGATGATGATGATGAAGTAACAGACGATGATGATGATTACAACACCGTTTCCACGTGGAATTATCCTGTAAATATGGTTTAATTTCAGTTAAATGTATAAAGTCGGAGCAGCTAAAGGAGCACTTTTTGGCAAATGCTCATTCTTCCGCCTATGTAATAAGTGGTTTTACAATTTTGGAAACAATTCTGCCATTTCCCAGATCTCCTGATCCTCTTTTAGAGTTAAATCATGTGGTAACACAAATCTACATACCCTTACTAGCACCTTGCAAAATCAATGGAAATCAAGCTAATTTTCTATGGCAGTAAACTCTTAGATAAACAAGTTTTTAGGAACACTCAACGGGAAGTATCCCTTGCTGTGTCCAAATTTCACCAGCAAAGTTCCATGATTGTTATGGCAAAAATATTCATGATACAAATGCCATTTAACTCTAAGATGTCATGTTTATAATAGGAAATACAATGGAATTCTTTAATAATTTAGAACTTAAATGATACTGGTCTGGTTGTATTCAATGATCTTTGCTAATTGTGTCATTGTTGTTAATGGTAAAACTCTACTTATTATCTCTGGGGGTCTGGGCTGTCAACAAAGTAACTAGCTGTTTTTTTTTTCTCTATTATTCTGGAGTTGTGTTGCTCTTTTTGGATTAGGGAGGTTATAAAGTTGGTGAGCTGGTCTGGAGGCACATTAAGGGCTTTGGCCACTGGCCTGTCCTGATTCAGAGCTGGGACAAGGAGGATCCTTGTGGCTCCACGCGGAAAATTGTTTTCTTTGGGAACAAGATAAAATCTGAGGTACAAAAAGGTTGTTCTTTTCCAACGCAGTGTGAAAATGGATTTGAAAAAAATATATTTTATTTATTACATTGTAGGTCCAGGAAGAAGATATCGTTCCCTACTTTTCACATTTTGCAGAATGCCTCTGTTTTGATTATATTGCTTCCTCACCGGAATACAAAAGGGCCATTTTCAACTCCTTGCTGGTAAGTCAAATTATTAGTGTTCTGTGTATTATACAGTGCTCAGCATAAATGAGTACAACCCACTACATTTGTCAGAAAAGCTTTAGTTTCCTTTCAGAAATCAACCTTTACTTTTATGCACTATCCTGCAAAATACTCACAAAAATGGTGGCCATTGATTGAAACAAGATTAGTTGAGTTGCACTCACAAAAAAGTGATTTTCATAACAAATGAATTCCATTTTCCAACATGACAATGATCCAAAATACACATCTAAAGTATGTCTCCTGACTCAGCATCCAGGTTCTAAAAGACTCATCCTTACTTTTGAGGAATGGAAAAAGATAAATGTTTCTATGTGTCACTAACTTCTTCATTCCATGGCTAGAAGACTTGGTGCTGTGCTTAAATCACGGTGCTCATACAAAGTACTAGATGTTGTAGTTTTTGTTGCTGGGTGTTTTCATTTTTGCTTCAATCAATGTGAGTAAAAATGAAGATTTGAGATCTAAGTTCAATTATTAACCATTATTTCATACATTCAATAAAACGTGGCTTTGTGAAAATCTTGGAAATTGTTGTTTTGTTCATTGAGCTTTTGATTAAATTCACACTTTTTAAAGGGGATGTACTCATTTATGCCAAGCACTGTCTATAATATGCTTGTATATTTTCTACCATTTAAATAATGGGATAAATAATTGTTTTCCTGTAAATCTAGTCAATTAAATTGATTGATTAAGAAACAAAAATTGAGATTTTGGTGCCGTGGGGTACTTTATTACTGAACAAGTTTCAAAGACCATATAATATTACAATCATCTCCTTGCAGTTGCCTGGTTTGTTCTGTGTTTCTAGGTGGCATCCAGACGCAGCAGGATGTTTTTTTCACCTCACCCTGACACTAAGGATGAACTATTTCAAGTAATGTTAGACTGGGCACTCGGAGGGTTTCAACCACTGGGTCCAGATGCGCTCCAGACTCAAAAGGAAGGTATAAAAACCAGTATACTTAAAATAAATCCATTGTTTTGCAGAACGCACATTTGCTGTATGTGAACCGCTTACATTTTTTCACAGAGAAGATTTCCAGGCCTCGAAACGGGAAGAGTGCAACTGAAGACCACAAAGCAAACAAGTTATTAAATTTGTCTGTGTCTCTTGGTAAACTCCCTGAATCCCTGGTTCCGAACAGTGGCTCAATAAACCTGCAGACACCCGATATTTGCAAGAAAAGCCTGCTTTCAAAATGTAATCAGAGATCCGTGGAGAAAGTGAAGAAGCATAAAAAACCAAAGAAACAGAACAAAAATTTAAAGAACAACCAGCCTGTCTATGTGGAGTCCAGACACAACAGCCAAAAAAGATGTATGCACATGGTTCACGCATGTTTTTACATTCATTGTTACAAAAAAAGTAATCACGTGTTGTGTTTACAGATCAAATGGTGCACGAATTTCTGAAAAATGAGAGAAGCATTGAAGGTGAGCGTCTCTTTTATGAACTCTGTTAGATGTTTATAATGAGTGAACTTTCCTTTGATGTCTTCTCCTGCTCAGATTTCTGCCTGGCCTGCGGAAGTGTGGCTGTTGAGATCATACATCCACTTTTTGAAGGAAAGCTCTGTTCAAACTGCAAGGTACGTTGCTAATGGACCTTTATTTACAGGGGACTGTGTGAAATCATTTACCATTGTTACCATGAGCTTCAGGTAACTGTCTTGTCAATGAGATTCCATTTCAAGGGGAAGTGGGTTGTGGTGAAGGACAAATTAACGCTGATCATGAGCTTAACTGAGAGCAGCTCGTAGAATAGATTGCTGATCTAGCTCCTTTCTAATATAGTTTGGTGAAACACCATTTCACACGGTTTCTGCAGGCACGTAACAGATGTTTACAGATGTTTATATGTTTACAAATGTACGAACGACCCGAAGTAATGCTTTTGCTGATCCTTCAGAACCATTTTGGTTGCTAAACCAAAGTTGTTGTCAAGCTCCGAGATTAGTTTTCATTGTTAGATAGCTTTCAGCAATATTTATTTTGACATTGATTTTTATTTTATAGGTTATTTATTGTAGTTTCGTAGCTAAACATAAGTATGATATAGGTCTTAAATTTAATTCTTCACAAAGTAGTAAAAAAGTTCTTAGTTCTACTAGTTTTAGAGTTTTTAGCAAATTAGTTTTTTAATATTGTGTTAGTGTTTGGCCATAGTGTTGGTTTTAAAATGGCAGAAAAGTAAAGGTATATTGACTTTGACATAATGCCATTAATTCCATAATAGTTTTATGGAATTATACATCGACCACCTCTTCGAATGGGTCTGTTACACTTGTAGTCTGTATTTGTTGCATTTTCACCTGCCCAAACCAAATGCAGCCTAGGTGCCCAACCTAGGCACTTAGATGTCACCCTGCTGAATGGCTGCTCTTTAGAAATAAGCTCCACCTTCCCTGCGCTAACCTTTCAAATTAATTTTATAAATTATTTTATTCAGACATTTCAATCATTGTTGATATTTATCTATACAGTACCCAGTTGTTTGATTAAAAAAAATTGACTGCGGAGTTGAAGTAAGACAGAACTTTCTTGGCGTAGCTACCAGACTTTTTCTGAGCATGTTCAGACTCCTACTTATGTTCTAATTCCAACTCAAATTGGCCAGTGGCAAAAGGTGGTGGCCCAAGCAAACCATACCGAAAGGGAAAATGAATTTGGGTGCATTTCAGTCAAAGTAATGGAAGCAGATGTGAATTTTGTGACATTTTTTTCTGTAAATGTAGGTTAATTTCACAGAGACCTTGTACAGATATGATGAAGATGGGTTCCAGTCGTACTGCACTGTTTGCTGTTCTGGAATGGAGGTCATTTTGTGTGGACACAACAACTGCTGCCGGTGAGTATTTGGGATTTTTCAGAATATTGTGGTTTTGAAGAACTGTGATTTTTCTAAAAAAATAAATTGTCACTTCTAGCTCATTCTGTCTGGACTGTCTGGATATCTTAGTGGGTGAGGGAACTTTTGACCGGCTGAAAAACGTGGACCCTTGGACTTGCTACCTGTGTGCCCCTGAAAGCAGCTTGGGAGCCTTGAAGGCCAGGCACGACTGGAGCATCCGAGTCCAGGAGTTCTTTGCCAATGACAGTGCCATGGAGTTTGTGAGTGTCTGTTTGTTTTGCTCATCTGCATGAAAGGTATGTTGTTCCTCTGCTGAAATGTGTCATTCCCAGGAGCCCCACCGTGTTTACCCGTCAATTCCTGCTAACCAGAGACGGCCAATCAGAGTCCTCTCTCTATTTGATGGTATAGCCACAGGTAAAACCACCCATTTATTTTCAGTGTATAAATGTTTGTTATGGTTCAGTTCTGTCTAGTTTGGCTCATTTTAATGGTTTTTGTGTTTCAGGATATCTTGTTCTGAGGGATCTTGGCTTTAAAGTTGAACAATATGTGGCTTCGGAGGTTGATGAAGAATCCATTACAATTGCTATGGTCAACCATAATGGGAAAATCACTCATGTGGATGATGTTAAAAACATCACCAAAAATCACGTACGGGCCTCCCTTTCCATCTTATTTTACTATCTTTATTGATTGATAGAAACTCAGATCAACTACGCACTTTGAGGTACTACAACCAAATGTGATGAAAATAATGGTGGTAAACATCTTTTAAAGTCACTTTTCAACAGTGATCCGGCCACTTTTGTGTGGCAAGAGTGAATGTTAATGGAGAAAAGCATTCATATATTAACCAAATAGGTGTTTGGGGTAGAGCTGGGAGATTTACGTTTATCTTCAAACCCAAATACAAATAAAGTTTTAGGGTTTGATTTATGAAAATATCTGAACTGAGCTGTTTAGACTCTTGAAAATGTCTAACATATGGGAAAAAAAACTGATTTGGGTCACTTTTGTCAGAAATCTGAACGCAGCCTTACTTTAAACAGCTTTGTGTATATAGTGTAATATAACTGTGATAAAAACATAATTGTATTTTTTGAAAATAAAGTTTACCTTCCGTTTCAGGAATACAAACAGGAGTATTATATGTCTGCTTTTGTTTTTTGGTGAACAAGCCCTTCATATCTTAATTATATTAGTTTTAACTGAGTCGTATTGTTTCAACCTTTCAGATTGAAAAATGGGGTCCATTTGATCTTCTCATTGGTGGGAGTCCATGCAATGACTTGTCTATTGTCAATCCAGCCCGGAAAGGCTTGTACGGTAAGACAAAATCAGACTTTAACTGTTTCTCGGGTCAAGTTTGAAAATGTTATAATTATAACTGGGATAATATAATAAAATAATAATATCTGGGATCCTCTTCACAGAGGGCACTGGTCGACTGTTTTTTGAGTTTTACAGACTTCTGAATGTGCTGAGGCCAAAAGACGACGACCCACGGCCCTTCTTCTGGCTATTTGAAAATGTCACTTTCATGCAAGCCCACGTTAAAGCCGACATTTGCCGCTTTCTAGAAGTGAGTGTACAAGCTGGCTTTCATATTCTTGGTTGATCTGTGTGGTCAATTTTCATTTTACTTGTTTCTTTATTTTTCAGTGCAACCCTGTGCTTGTTGACTCTGTGAAAGTGAGTCCAGCTCACAGAGCAAGGTACTTCTGGGGAAACATACCTGGCATGAATCGGTGAGTTGCTCTAATAGTTTTTCAATGTTTTCTCTTGGGTTCATTGAGGAGAAATGTACAAAAACACTCTACTTCTTCTTTTCATGGTCCCTGGTGTTCTCAGACAGCTTTCCACTATACTCCTATCATTGTGGCCAAATCCTCTTTCTTTGAGCATTTAAGAGTATGGTTTACTTGGATATTCCTGGTGTCACATTTGGCAAAAGTGAAGTTAATTAATGTTTGGAATAGGCAAACTAAAGCCACCAAACTTTGCCAGAATACACAAACTGGTCTGACTTTTTTTAGGTTGCTATATCTTTTCAGAGTGGTGCCATTAATAGAATTCTGGGAAATTTTCTATTGACTTAATATCAAACTTTGTAAAACTGTAACTCAAACTGAGAATCTCATAGAAACTCCAAACTTGTTAAGTTTTTGAAGGTTATCAGTCTTGTCTAAAACATACCAACCCCTGTGCAAAAGTATCTCTAGAAGAGGTTCTAAATTTACCATTTACTTATAATGGCCATTGAAAATGAAGGGAAAGGCAACGAAGATATCTTCCAGATTAAACATCACAGAGAAAGGGGCTTTATATTAAATGGTACAGTCTTGGGGGTTTATTTATATTACTTATAGTGACAAAGGCACTGAGTCCTCCATAGGAACCAGACTGTTTACTATAGCAACCAATTTGACATAACCATAACTCAGATTTGGAAAACCATAGAGATGTGGGCAACATCAAAGTTTGTCTACACATTTTTGCCATCTAGTTTCACTGAAAAGTTGTTTTCCCTTTTTACCCAGGCCGATCATAGCATCTCTGAATGATAAACTCAGTCTTCAACAATGTCTGGAGCCTGGACGCACTGCAAAGGTCTGCTGGAAAGAAATGAAAGATAAGCTTAATATTGTTGCTGTAATGATGTCACAGGAGTCTCACTCTGTACCCATTTTGTAGTACGAAAAGATTCGGACCATCACTACAAAAAAGAATTCACTCAACCAGGGCTGTGGCGATATTTTCCCCGTCACAATGAATGGAAAGGACGACATTATCTGGATCACAGAATTAGAGAAGTATGTTCATTTTTATTAATAATGTATAAATAAAAGTTAAAACCGATGTTAATATTCATATATCAATTTTGCAATTCTCAGGATATTCGGCTTTCCGAAGCATTACACTGATGTGAAAAATATGGGACGCCCTCAGAGACAGAAAGTTTTGGGAAAGTCTTGGAGTGTTCCTGTCATTAGACATCTATTAGCGCCATTAAAAGACTACTTTGCTTGTGACGAGTTCCCTTTGAAATGAAAAGCCAAGATCATGAAGATTTAAAAAAATCTTTTACCATGTAAAAAGATTCCAGTGCACTGTGTTACCTTTGAAGGTTTCATCTTTTTAATCTATGATGGTTCTGCCATTTTTATTGAAAACTGGAGATAATTCATAGTTTTTTTTTTATTGAATGTTTCAATGAATCATGTCATTTTCGAGTTTTTAAATATGTAACTATCTGCCTAATTGATACACTTGTGAATTGAAATAAAACCTGATTTATTTCTGCAAATTATCACATGGTTTTATTTTTTACACATTTTTATTTATGTCTAACCATATAAATTATAAAATATTTATGCTCAACTTGTCCTTATGTGAAAAAAAATCTATTTTGCCTTAAAACGGAGAAGACTTTTATTTTGGAAAATGAGTGCCAGACAGACACGTGCTCATGATCCTTGAATAGCGCATAACCGATGAAAAGTTACAATTTTAGTTAACTATTTAACATTGGTTTTAAAAGTGTCTGAAGCACTTACATAGCATCTGTTGCTTTACAATGTTTCGCCGGGCTGCCACAAAACTAGGTACAGTATTTACCATTTTGTCAAAGCAATGGTTCTTTTTACTGTTTTGTTTGTAATAATAATAATTGTAAACACAAAAATTCTCATATTTCAAGTTAACGCTAAGTTATGAAAATAAAACAACAACTTTTATCTTTATATGGTTATATTTTTATTTGGCTATACTGTAATAGTTTTTGTAAAAAGGCATAAATCGACACTCAATTGTTTGGTAAGAAAAAATGCTGAGAAAGTTTTTTTTAATTACTTTCATTTTATTTACACTATGCTTTTTAGTTTATGCCTTTCTAATGTTTTTTTTTTTTTTTAAGTAACATGCATCTATTGCAGATTGTACGATGCCAGACACAGGACTGCAGCTTGTGACAACAGGGATGTGCACTATTAAATGTGTGGTAGTTGGAGACAGAGCCGTGGGTAAAAGCAGCCTTGTGGTTTCCTACACAAACAAATTTCTGTCAGAACCAAAAGTGAGGCCCATGTTTTCCATCACTGAAATAACTTTGATTATTAAATAATCTATACACTGTCTATTCATGTTCTCTTTTTTTCCAGGTCTTTAACATCCAGGCTGTTACCGTAACAATAGACAATGAACCATTTACCATTCGATTATTTGACACTGCAGGTATGACTGATGCATGTCCCATTTGATCTAATCCATTTTCTTCAGTGTAAACATTGAAGTAGTGTACTAAATATGTTTAAAATCATTGGTAAAAAAGTGGTTTTATTGGGTATTGCGGATTTTGATGAAACCAAGTACTTGATGATTTCCACTTATAAAAGTGGATGGTAGATATCCTTTATAATTCTTAACAGTGATTATTCAGTACTAAAAGTTAGTTTAAAAATTGTTTATTGTGCACCTGCACGTTGAATGAATTGAGTCTCATGAATTGAGTCTCATGAATTTAATGTTTCTGTACAAAATATCCCTGAAAATGTTGTGGATTACAATAAACGTGTAATGGTAAATCACAGTTATTGTTTAATTAAGTTAAAAATAAGAACCTGAGAACATAACGTGATGTGAGCATGCTCTGAACTAGATGGGGTTTTTTTTTTTTGTTAATTAGAACTAATTCTCTGCGTTATAGGTCTGGATCAATTACGGCCCCTAAACTATCCCCAAACTGACGTCTTCTTAGTTTGTTTCTCTGTGGTTTCTCTAGTCTCCTTTGAAAGTGTAAAAGAAAAGGTGAATCCAACTACGATCAAAAAAAATAAAAATAAAACAAATTATTGATTATAACAAACTCATCTCATGCAGTGGGTGCCTGAGATAACTTATTACTCCCCGAAAACCCCTTTTCTGCTGGTTGGGACACAGATTGACCTGCGAGATGACCCTGTGACTATTGCAAGGCTTGCCAAAAACAAACAAAAGCCAATCAAAGTAGAGACGGCTGAAAAACTAGCCAGAGAGTTAAAGGCAGTGAAGTACGTGGAATGCTCTGCAATGTCACACGTGAGTATATTTGGAGCACAAGAACATGCTTTAAATGTTTATCATGTATTTGTGCTGCATTCATTTTGTTACAGAAGGGGCTGGTGAATGTATTTGAAGAGGCAATACTGGCAGTTGTAGACCCTCCATTGTCCCAGAACATCTGCAAATGTGTTCTGTCGTGAAATTAACATTTACCTGGACGTGCAGCTAGCAATACGTTTGCCAATGTAAGAGCAATCCAGTATGTCATGCTGATGTCACATGAAGGTGTTGCCCAGATACCAGAAAACAATTTGGTAAGATTTGACCCATTCATTAGGGTTTAATGTTGATGTCAGATGCTTAGTTGAAATTGAATTGATGCAAACTGTCTGTTTCTTTTCTATTATTTAAAAATCAAACTTTATACCTCATGAAAACCTTGATCTCACTCCTTGCAGCCATGCAAAATTGTTCTTTGGTAGGTTGTTGACCATAAGTACACCCAACAACAGCACACCACCACATTTGCAAAAGTGAAAAATGCAACTCATTGTCAAATGAAAATAAATTGACCAAAACATGATTACAGTTATACTACATTTAAAAAAAAAACAAAATTGTTAAAATAGAGAAGCTTCAGTATTGGTCCAACAATAGCCCATCACCAGCATGAAAGTTGATTTGGGTCTTCTTTTATAAATAAAACTTGACCTTCTTTTAAGTTCATATTTGGTGGTGACACTTTCATGTTGTTTTTCTTTTTTTTTTTCCAGTGTCACTTGTTTCAAGTCCAAACCACTCCCACGCTGCTGATTTTTTTGTATTTTGTGCAAATCAATTTGGCAGACTCTTTAACAATCACGTTTATCTACGATAAATCATTG
Source organism: Danionella cerebrum (assembly GCA_007224835.1). NCBI lineage: Eukaryota > Metazoa > Chordata > Actinopteri > Cypriniformes > Danionidae > Danionella > Danionella cerebrum. The sequence goes on along the minus strand of SRMA01025910.1, from coordinate 209,617 downwards.
AAGACAAGAGGGTGGGAGACTGTAATGGCTGTAAAGCATAAATACCGTATTTTTCGGCTCATAAGACGCACCGGCACATAAGACGCACCCAATTTTAAAAGAGGAAGATCTAGAAAAAAAAGATTCTGAACCAAATACTTTTGTAAAATATTTTATATCAACTGTGTAAAAGTTAACAGCCAAACATGTAACATGAACAGACAGTAAACAGTAAAAAAAAAAAAAAAAAGTCTGTAATGTTTTTCTTTGCCCCCACTCATCACTCTAAAGTCCACCATTCGTTATCACCATCACTGTTCCAGTGCAACATTGTCACTACATTACTAATAATAGCCAGTAACATTGTCACTACATTACTAATAATAGCTAGTAACATTGTCACTACATTTAATAATAATAGCCAGTAACATTGTCACTACATTACTAATAATAGCCAGTAACATTGTCACTACATTACTAATAATAGCCAGTAACATTGTCACTACATTACTAATAATAGCCAGTAACATTGTCACTACATTACTAATAATAGCTAGTAACATTGTCACCACATTAGTAATAATAGCTAGTAAGATTGCCCCCACATTAGTAATAATACAGTGTTTCTCAAACTTTTTTTGGCAGAGATGGGCGATGACGTCAGCGCGCAGCGCTGGGTGTACAAATATGACCGCGGCTTCGGCCTAGCTCCGGGGCTCTTTTACGTTTAATGTGTGAGAAACGGCAGCTCTGTAGCTCGTGAGTATGGATGCGGAAGCACTGCTGCGGCTACTGTAGCCAAAGGCATTGTGGGAAATGTAGTTTTTTCTCGTTTTCGTTACGACCGCGCGATGGCAGAGATGGGCGATGACGTCAGCGCGCAGCGCTGGGTGTACAAATATGGCCGCGGCTTCGGCCTAGCTCCGGAGCTCTTACGCCTCTCATACGCCCTTGACCGGACTTCGCGGCGCTCTGCATTCGGTCGATAAGACGCACCAACTTTTCCCCCTCAGTTTTGGGGAATAAAAAGTGCGTCTTATGAGCTGAAAAATACGGTACATAATTAATAACTTATCTTATTTTCATGATGGCACTTTCTCTGAAAAGTTGTCGCCCAATGGGCTCAGTTCACCTTTGTTCTACAGTGAAGGAATTAAAATGTCATTAGCAGTTTCTAACACATCATTACAAACATCTCCACCGTGATCCAGTCCAGTGATAAGCAGAAGAAAAGGTCAACCAAAAAGATGCAATGTTCTGCAAGAATCCAACTTCTTCTGCAAATGGATTTAGAGACTTTTTCCTTCTTATGGAGGGTGCCAATGATGACCTTCTGCACAATCGTCAGGTCAGCTGTCTTCTCTAAAATTCAAAAGTCTGCTGTGCCAGAATGACAGAATTTTAAGGCAGAGGAAACTTGCAAGTGCTTTTGGTTGATTAGCTAACTATTTAATCCTGCAAGCTCATTGTTTCACTGTCATGATACGACAGCTGGACAAATCTCCACACTGCTGTTAGTGACCCTAATTCCATAATGGCCCGCCCAAAACTGCGTATCCTTTCCACCGTGAGTGAAACGAATAAACCGAACACCAGAACCAAACTCTCTGAACACATGAGTCATCTGAAACAGGCAAGAGCACATAGCATGGTTTGTCATACAGCCAAACATCACTGTATCACAACTTTTCTCATCATCTACTCACTTCATACCACATCCATTCACTCCACTGTGGAAACCTGACTGGCTCTGGTTTAAAGGTATGAATGGGGTTCTTCTCATGGTTCAGTAATTACACAATGATGTGATAAACAGCTCCACAGTCATTCCGTGGAGCATACCTGCAACAAAACATGTTTAAAATACCAAACTTTCACACCTGCAACAAACTAATGTTTAGCTTTGGGTCCAGAAGAGAAATCCAACCCAGAGGACCCTCCCCCCCTCTCTCTTATAATGAAGGTGCAGCATATTAATGAGTTGAAGTATGCAGGCAGTTTATTACAAAGAACATATCCAGTTTGAGTTTGAGCGTGGGCTCACCAGTCTGATATTTTGATAAGAGGTTGCATGTGGTCCATAAAGGCAGAACTGTAGCCTTCCTTCTCCAAGTCAATCACCTGTTGCTTCATGCACATCCTGAGGATCAGTGGTGATGAGGATAAAAAAGATATGAAATTAAACAGAGCTTTGTTTAGTTTTATAATAGTTAACAAATCATTTTCTTACCCGTAAGAGGTGACATAATACCTAGATACACTGTGATTTGGAATTGATATTGCATTATCTTCTATTGCCCACAGGTCGCCCCCATTCTGTACAATTTTCCATTCACTGAAGCCCTCTGTTCAGAGAAATAGATGAGAAGAAATTGTAAAAACAGTTAGAAACAGAAAAATTAATACATTTGCACTTATAAAAGTCAAAATAAACATTTGAGCACCAATGAGCAGGTTTGCCTGGACTAAAACAACTGTAAGATAAACCTCGCACAGAAGCAATCAAGCTTTCCAATGAAGTCAGGGACGTGATTGCAGACCAACACAAGGGCTACAACAGAATCACAAAAAACACAAAATATGATGTTTAAAGTAACAAATTAGAATTTTTAGTACAGTCGATGTCCCCTTTAAAGGTTCAGTGACATTTTTTTAAGTAATATGCTGTTCACATTGGTCCAATTGTATAGGAAATGTGATTCTTTTACTTAAAGTCTCTTTTTTTATTAAACTAACATTCAATCTCTTCATTTTCTAGCCTAGATTCTCTTTATAATTACTCATATATTGGTTACTGATTTGCATATCCTTGACGCCTGTGCAAAGTTACTGTCTGACCATGAACTTAGATCTGAGGGAGAGTGATTAATTATGAGCGACAGTTGTCCGTTTCATCGTGGTAAACATACTTCATTTACTGACGTTATAAATGGTGTCCCTCTGTTTGACTCGCGCACTTTACTTTGTTTCCGGATATCATGAGAGAAGGTGTTGCTTTATGGAAAGCACATCACTTCTGAGGGAGGGAAAATGGGCCTTTTATGTCCAGCCTTGACATAACCATTTGACTCATGTAATGCTGTCAATGGCGTGAATAAAAGCAGTTTTTAAAATAAACAATTTTTTTCTATAGGAAAGTCCGTGATCCGATTTTTGATTCAATCTCAAAAAGGGCCACAATGCCCTCGATGTAAACATGTTGAACATTAAGACAAATTTGTTGTCTGTTACACTTTATTGTGGTAGAAAATTTTACTGATGTGTCTTTTTGTACCAATCAATTTCGATTATGTGTTGGTACTCATGATTTTTCAGGAGCCTGAGCTCACTTATCCACTGGGAGGATGCTGTGTATGAATTATTATTACTAATACGTACATAGAAACTCTGGATTTGTAGCAAGCATTTCTCTCTTGGGAGAGATCTACGAGTTATTTTGTTAGTGACATGATATGGTTCCAATTCTGGAGGACTATCCCATTTTAATGTAGGTACGTGTGCATTTTATCTGCGATTAAATAAAAAATGTAATAGAGAGAGAAGGCCTCGACCTTAGCAGAACCCCTGCAAATTGTTTTTGTTGTTAATTCCTAATCATTTGACCTTGGCGTTATTGGAAGCTGTGCTATGAACTCAAATCATAGTTGGCACAGGTCTCTCTTTCTACCTAGCCACACCTACATCCCTCCCTACTCTGTATTGCAGGACATGCCCAACTCTGGCAGAAGAGAAGAGACCTAAAGCAGGCAGGGCTCATGGCCCTTAGTGTGCGTTGCCTTGCCTCAATCCAGTAACTCACCCTCAGCTTTGGGATTCTTTATCAGGTTTCGTCGATTTTTAGTGATGAAGTAAAACTCGCGCCAGTTTGTTGGGACTCTGCGATAATCCCATGGATGGATTCCTTCTCTTCGACAGCGTTCTCTCCAGTGGGAATTACTGTCCACCAGATCCCTAAAATCAGCACTGACCAGACGCAAATTTGCCACTTCCCGAGCTGGAACATTCAGCAAGATCTGCTCAGCCGTATCCCAAGACATCGCTGCTGACGCTCCAGGGTTCTGAAATACATACAATCAATCAGGAAGAAATTGAAATATAATATCGGAGATGTCAAGCTATACGTTCAAAGTTTGCTAAATAACTGGGTAATTTTACATCAGATTTACACTTATACGTTTTCTTACTATTTTGCATGTTTATTCATGTAAATTGCACCCACCTTGCACGTTGTATAGTTAATTTGTCACAATAATGCGTGTATACATGACAATTCTGGAAAAACAAACCAAAAAAAGCAACTCACTGTATCTTCTCTGGAGTTGGCCGAAGCCTGGGGAGGCACCGGAGCGCTTCCTGATCCACCCATATGTTTGCTTAATGTTTTTCGTTTAAGACAGCGGTGTCAAACTCAATTTCTGGATCTGATCACCTCGTGGAGTCAAGCATGTTTCGAGCCTGAACTGAGAATGCCACCACTGGCATCAGCAAAATAAAGTACAACAGAGGTTATTAACATGCGTCATACTATATTTTATGCATCGCCCAAGCGTAAGCTACAGGTTACCGTCTCCCGAAACAAAACAAAAATATATTTTTTAAAAAGGTAGTCGTCTTCCGTGAAAAGTAATGATTCGTCTTCCTCTTCCTCTTCTAGTGTTGTGACGTTCACGAACGAATCGAATCTTCTGAACGGCTCATTATTATGAACGATAGGAGCCGAGTCGCGTTTGGTCGGGAGCCGTTCTACTCTCGGGGGTCCAGGCTAGTGATGGGATTTATGGCTCTTTGGAGGGAGCCGGATCTTTGGGATCCGTTCACTTTAATGTTAAGCCACAAAAGAATTGGAACTGAGCATTTCACTTTTTGCCCTTCCATTCTATGACGCATACTCACACTTTTGTTGCTGTTTTGCACATTACAATGAATCGCCAATCTCTCAAAGCTCTCAGTTCGTTCACTCCTCCTGTTGGGCGATCTCCTATTCTGCATCTTGTATGTCCTATTGTAATTCATGTTATACATGTATTCTCAATTCTACTTCTTGTGCTTGTTTGTAGTTTTCCTACCTTACATTGAATATTGTATTGGTGTGTTCCAGTTTCATCCCATTGTATTTGCCATGATAATTTCTGTTTGCTTTATATTTTGTACAATGATAATATTCAAAATAGTGCATTTTATTTAGAACGGCATTCTCATCACTCAAGGACACCATGTAGAGTTAAAGTACATGTAATTACCAACAAATATTAGGTTATAGCATAGGTTTTTTATGTGTCAGCATCATCTGTTTAAAATAGTCCTTTTGTAATAATGTTCATCATACACTGGCTCGAGGTGTTATTTTTTTTTATTATAATATTATAAGTTTGCTATACCTGGCAACATTGGTTTGTACATTTTAGACAAATTCTGAGAAAAATTTTACAGTTTTTAATCAAATTCATGCACTTGGATATAAAGTGCAAACTGCTGATTTATCTGCCTTCACCAAGCCTTATTTTCTTAAACAAGCATTAATTAACATTTTAAAGTGCTCAGTACATTACATTATTACCACAGTCATTTATGTGACAGAGCCCTAGCCAGCCATGTGTAAAAAGAAAATTAAATTGTCTTGTTTTCTTGTGATTATGACTTGTTTTCTTGGGATCCCGACCCAACGAATTCTTGATACTTAATTTTATGAATAGTAATGCACACCACCAGCTTTCTGTCAAAGCAAGCAACCATGGGCTTCTTTAATTTATGAACAATCAAACGATGTTTGGATGTGTGTGATGGTAAATTGTATCAAGATTATTACGAGTAGCATAAGAAAACAATGTTCTGTCGAGATCATTAGAAAATTGTCATGATCACTGCAAAAGAAAAAATATATATTGCACTTTAGGGGATAAGTAAAAAAAAAAAAAAGAGAAACACTATCCTTCATCAGCTGGACAAATCTCCACACTGCTGTTAGTGACCCTAATTCCATAATGGCCTGCCCAGAACTGCGTATCCACTCCACCGTGAGTGAAACGAATAAACCGAACACCAGGGCCGTACTCTCTGAACACGTGAGTCATCTGAAATTAAGCAGAACATATAGAACAGTGATTGAAGCAGATATTTCTTTTGTTCGCTCCTTTCATTATCTTGGGCATTTTGCAATTTTTAGAAACTCTACAGAAAATTGTCTTCTGAGAAATAGTTAACGCATGTCCAAAAAAAATCACTATTTGGATCCATGATTAATTACATTTTAAGGTTTACTGTATCATTTTGTACACTCATCAACATCACTTTATCACATTACTGAATATCCGCCTGTTTCACACGGCAGCCATTTTATGAATGAAAGAGAGGTTCCTGTGGGAATAAACCCAAAGCATCCATGGCCTTGATAACAAACATGGAATTACTGCCAATATATTTAATCGTTTACTTTGAAAATTGGGCGGAAAATAAAGGTTAAATCCCACTGGCTGTTTTCTATAAGGCTACATCACCAGTATATAAAGTTATGTTAAGTATATTATTTTGTTGGTCAGATAATTGCTGACTAGAATGCATTCCTTCAGCGTCGAAGTAGGAACTTACACAACACTATGTTATCCTTTTCTATATCTGGGTTTCTTCCCACCAGAGCCTCTCTTTCATTCTTAAAATGACGACTGCATTAAATAGGCGAATTGGCACATAATTATGAATAAACATTCACCCCTTTACAAATATCACAAAGGTCAAAACTGGCAAAAAAAACCCCTCACATTTGTACCAGGTTTAAACGTGTTTTTTTTTTTCAATTGTACATTTGTGCACTTTTATAAATGTTTCAAACCATGAATCTACATTTTAATATCGTACTCAAAAAGGGTTTAAACAGTATCATCTACTCACTTGATGCCAAGGCTCATCGTTCCACTGCTGAAAATAAACTTTCTCAGGCTGAAAGATAGAGATTGGTTTCTTCTTGTGGTCGAGCAACTCCACACATACTTCATACTGACACCCACAGTCAAAGCGTGGAGCACACCTGCAGATGAGATATGGCAAAAATGTAGTGGAACTAGCCCATTACTCAAAGTGTGATTTGTAGAAGGAAACTTCACCAAAAAAATTCACCAGTCTGAGATTTTGATCGGCGGTTGGAGCTTGTCCATGAAAACACCATTGTAGCCTTCCTTCTGCAAATCAATCAGCTGTTGCTTCAAACATAGCCTGAGGAAAATTTATAGGATTATAAGTAGCCAATAAAAAATTAAATTCAGAAGACTTTATTTAAAGCCTTTAAAAATCTGACGTACCCATAAGACGTTACAAAACATTTGGTGACTGTTTCATCTGGAAAAGGTTTCCTGTTTTCCTCTGACGCCCAATAGTTGCCTCCATTCTGTACAATTGTCCACTCATTGAAATCATCTATCAAAAAAATGCAGTTTCTGAAGGAAACGTGAGTGTTGGTAGCTGGAGCTTCCACATGCTGATTCTTTCATAGTTCTTTGACGTTTTTTGTGAAGTTTATTATTATATTTGTAATGCTTTTAATCAAATATCAGTACTCTCAATGATAATAACAACTTAAGCCTCACTTTTCATCCAGTCTGTTTTATTGTGCTGCACTGTTTCTATTCCTGTTATTGTCTATCGTTTTGATCGATGCTTATATTCTGTCTGAATTATTGGTGTTATTTGTTTCGTTCCTGCTATGACTCTATAAAAGAACTCTTTATCCAACTATAGCAACTCACCATCAGCTTTGGGATTTTTTATCAGGTTTCGCCGTTTCTTAGTGATGAAGTAAAACTGCCGCCAGTCTCCTGGATTTATGTTGGAGTCCCAGGGGTGGATTCCCTCTCTTCGACAGCGCTCTTTCCAGTGGGCATTACTATCCACCAGATCCCTCCACTCGGCACACACTAGACGACAGACCCTCACCACTTGATGAGCTGGAACATTCAGCAGGATCTCCTCAACCACCGCTTCAGGAACCGCAGGCACCGCACAGTAACTCTGAGAAACAGAAAGATAAAAACTGGCTACTGGAACACCAGTGTATCAAACGGTCCAGCAAACTGGTTCCATACTATATATACTATATTTAACACTTGCTGTTCAACTTACTGCACCAGCTCCAATTTTTAACATGGATTGACCACTCTGTGATTGACCCATCCTTGTTTTCAGCTGAGACACTTGTCTTTTATCAGCAAGTTTTACCTGTTTGGACCTAAGAGGGAAACACGGAAGTAATCTCACTCAAAAACCGATTTTACTAAAAGGTTAACAATAGTGGGACTGCATACCTTGGCATCAGTAGAGCATATCCACGTGAAAATGACCGAAATGAACTGTTAATGCGGCAGCACTCTTTTAGAGACTGATTTGATATTAACAGTGCGTGTTGACTCACTGACAGCTCATTCCCTGCTAATGCCGCCGCTCTTGTCACCTCATTCTTCTCATGTTCTCATTTCCGGTTTAAACACCATTCCGGTCAACAAGACCTAGGCTGTGGTCAGAATCCAAAACTTCTCGTCTTTCCCGAATCCACTCTAAATTCAAAAGTAATATTTGAAATCGGAAGTGTTTTGCCTCCTGCGCTGACGTCATTGCGCTTCACTCGATACTTTTTCCGCCCACTCACTTGGAACGCTACCGCCACCTACTTTTCAGATGGAATGGTTGACTTGCACAAACTCGCTGTTGTTTTGAGGATTACGTTAAACCGTTTTCTCAGAACTCCAATACTTTAAAATATATATTTTTTGTGATCAAATTATTATAGAAGAATCGACCAGGGGTCAAACATGACAGGAAGAGCTCCATTCAGGCCTGTATTAGGATCAACTCCTGATCATTTTACTGGGCTGACAGTTTTTTCTTCTTAGATTTTGTGTCCTAGCAGTTGACACATTTTTAAAACTCTAAACACATTTAGCACAGCATTCGTGTTTTGAGGCCATACCAATCAAAAATTTCATGACGTCACATTTCATTCACCGAAAATGCAGTCAGTGACAAGCCGTTCTACCAAATAAGCCTTAAAATTAATGAATTAAAACAATTCTTGTTGTAAATTTATGCTATAGCATTTACAGTATTGATAATTGCAATTTAAAACAGCATTAATTGCTTGTCCCCAGTAACCCAAAAAATATAAAGATTAAGTTATTTTAAAAAGAACCTTTCTTTTGCATTAATATATAAATCCATATATGTTTGTTTCAAATGCATTTATTTACACAAATATCAATACTTTCATGGATAAAAACCATTTTGTCATGTCCCTGGCATTTTACTCATTCCCTAACCTATCCCCTTCCTGAAAAAATTGAGTAATTTCCATGTCAGTTTTTTTTCAACAGGAAGTTGAACCACTTGGATCCTTAGAAGGCCATGGGAAAAGCAAAGGTAATTTCTTTCAATTTTCTATTTATATATTTAATGATTTTGTGATGATATCTTGGAGCATAAATTTAAAAATGCTATCCCATTACTCAAATTATTTCAGAGATTTAATTAGTTTAGTGTACAAAATAACACTTTCAGTCATATTACTTAAATAAATAAAAAAGAGGGTTAGTAAGAAAAGAAAACCTCACTCATCATTTGATTAGAAATCTAAAAAAAAAAAACAATTAAATAAGATACCTAAGACATGGTGTACTCTAGTTGACTGCATGTACCTTGTAAATGGAAAACAAGTGTTGTTCTTTAACAGATTAACTTCATTTTGAGTCAGTTTTTAGTTTTGGTCAGTGTGTGCAGAGAAAGATGTGTTCTATTTTGAAATAAAAAGTTGTTATATATTTAACAAAATGTATTTTTGAGAAGAAAGTTGTGCGTTCGGCAAATTGTGTTTTGTAGGTGTGGGTTTAGTAAAAGTATGGGAGAACAGATACTATATTTTGTTTGACTCCTGAGGCAAAATAACCTCTTGTCTCTCTGTTTATTGTCCTTTAAATAAAGTTCGGTCGTTCAAAAAGGCTACACTTTTCTCTTCTCAATTCTTTTGCCTAAATCGTTTTTTAAATAAATACATTTTATTTTTTGCAGTGCATATTACAAAAACTCAGGTAAATACATCTCGCGCATGCGCCCCTCGCATTTCAATAGGCCTCAGGCGATGACCTGTAACGTCTTCATCCAGTCTTAGAAAATCATTTGACTTACCGTTGCCGCGGCTGTTTGTTAATAAACACCTATATATGTTACTTATTGTTACTCTTGTGTTGGACATCGTTGTGAACAAGCGTAAAAAGCTTTGCGCAAGCTTTTTAGAAGAGCAAACTTGGCATCAGCTGTGACATCTACGTGGTACCAGCTGTAAGACAGAATTAGAAATTTTCACTTTATTTACACTCGCACCACCTTTGCACAGTGAGCAATTTATCTTTAACCACCTCCCAAGGAACCACCACACTTGATTCCTGTGGAAGTTTATCAATATTCACCCTTTTAAAATTGAAAGATGGCAGATACCAATGGAGAAAATCATGATAATCCAAGAGATGGCAAAACAACATCTGTGGCAGAAAATTACAACAGTAAGCCGGTATGATGAAACCTCTTTATTGTTTATTTCATAAATTTTTGAGTTATTTCTGTTTCCTCTTAAATATAAATTAACTGTGTTTATATTACTTATAACATTGTACAGTAACATTGTTGTGTAGATTCTTCCAGGAATCCCACGGTCAAGGAAACTCTGTTATGCCATTGGGGGAATGCCTTATGAATTTACTCTAGTCGTCAAGTTGTTTTACATGCAGATCTTTCTACTGGATGTTGTGAAGGTAAGCCCAGTGTTAAAGAGTTCCTACCCCTTTGCTGGATGTGCATACACTATCTGCCTTTAGAACTGAATCAACATTCTTTCTTGATCTATACAAGTTAATATGATTTCGCAAGGTTTCTCGCTGTGCATTTATGGGAATCTTTGATCATTCCTCGTGAAAGTGGAATGTTCACGGAGCAGACCTGTCTTTGTAATTTTATCTCTTCTCCTTATCAAAAGTTTTACCTCGTCATCTTTGTAGAGACTACACTAAATAGTCCCTCGGTATATTCCACCTTCTCCAAACTTCACAGTTAGCATTAGTGCTCCCAGTCTTGTTAATTGGATTTCTAGATGAAGAAGGTTATTGTGTCGCCCCAGAGACAAGAATACCTCTGTATCAGATATTTTGCAATGTGCTCGGTGTTTATATTGGATACCGTAGCCAGAAGGATGCCATAACCAGAAGCCAGAAATTTTGAGACATCTGTCATTGGGGGCCTACCATCTTGCAGCTGGATATGTTTTTTCCCATCCACTCCCAGTGAACCACGAACAACTGTCTGTGGAAAATTTCACTACAGCCCTTTAAAGTACCATGCTCCTGAAAGTCGCCAATTTTTAGACTAATGTACAAGATTACGTGCTTGATGCAAATGTCATATCTGATTTCAATTGTTTGAATGGTTGAGAGAACACCTGGTACTTTACAGCACAAATGATTCCTTTTGAAAAGTGTGTCAAGTAGTTTTAAAGGTTACCTATTAGGAATGTTCTTCTTAACTTCTTGTTCGGACATTGCTTTATAGTTAACCAATGTTTTGATGAATGATAACATCACTCTGCTTGAAATTTTCTTTTCACATTTTTTTAGATGGAAGCTTTCTATGCATCCATCATTCTCTTTTTGGGAAAAGTTTGGGATGCCATTACCGATCCCCTGATTGGATATGCTGTGAGCAAGAGCGGCCGGACCAGAATTGGCAAATTTATTCCTTGGTTAGCATTTTGGTTGTCAGACTATAGGTCTCCTAAAAGTTTTAAAGGGGACCTCAGATGATAATACCTGAAAATGTGGCTTTCTCAAATTGCACTTAGTAGTGCAGTTAGCACAACTCTTTTTGAGAGGCATTTCCATGTAGCATGACCCTGGTCATCGTCTTTAGCTACAGTCAGCTGTGTTTCTATGTCTTATGTCTACTAGGTAATGAATGTCTACTTTTTAGTTGGTCTAAATATTAACATAAGTCATCATTTACTCTCAACAACGTACTGAGGATGGGACTAATGAACATTTATTGGAGTGTTGAGGTAAATTAGACAAGATCAAATGCAGGTTCACACACATCATTGGCCACTTTATTAGGTACAACTGTCCAACTCCTTACTAATCAGCCAATCACATGGCAGCAACTCAATGTATTTAGGCAAGCAGAAATGGTCTAAATGATCTGCTACAGTTCAAACTGACCATCAGAGTGGAGAAGAACAGGAAACTGAGGCTACAATTCGCACAGGTTTACTAAAACTGACTAGTTGATTGGAAAAACATTGCCTGGTCTGATAAGCCTCGATTCATTCTGTGGATGGTAGGGTCAGAATTATGTGTCGGGATGGATCCATCCTGCGCTGTGTCAATGGTTTAGGCTGGTGGTGGTGTAATGGTGTGGGGGATATTCTTGGAACATTTTGGGGCCGTTAGTACCAATCTTCTCAGCACCACAGCCTACCTACCTTCCACGTCCATCCCTTTATGTCCACAGTGCACCCATTTTCTGACAGCTACTTCCTGCAGGATAACCTGCCATATAAAGTGTGAATCATCCCAGACTTCTTGAACATTACGATGAGTTCACAGTACTCAAATGGCCTTCAAAACTCACAGGATCTCAATCCAACAGAGCATCTTTGAAATGTGGTGGAATGGGAGATTCACATATTGGATGTGAGGTTGAGAAAAACCGTTTTACTTTTCTTAAATATACAAAATATTAATGTCAACGTATTGCAAAAGGGCATCTGGTGTCCCCTTTAAGCTTTGGAGTAAAAGGTGTGCTCATAAATACATTTTAATGTAATGTTCATTAGATGCTGATTCAAGGTTTCTGTCCAGGATCATGTTGAGTATGCCATTCGCAATCATCTCATACGTCATGCTCTGGTTTGCCCCACATGACTCCACATCCACTGCTTTAAGTTTCAGCTGGTACTTCATCTGGTGTTGCCTCTTTGACTCCTTCGTGACCGTGAGACCACCACCAATAAATTTACTCGTAATTTTATTTAAAAAATGCTTGATTTTGGGTTTTGCTGTTTATTAAATGACTCAACTCGCAGTGCCATCACGTGCCATATTCATCCCTAAACATGTTTCTCGGAGGGAACCAGAAAGATCGTGACTCAGCCACTGCTTACAGTAAGAAATTACTCTTTAATTTTTCTTCTAGTTGTATTAGTCAAGGCACATTTACATGAGAATTACTGGGTTTGTTTTTTCAGGATATTTAACAAGTTTCCTTAAAACAGTAACACGGTTAACATAACATCCACTTATGTAGTCTATACACTTAATACATTTCTTTCACACTGTTACCACCCATTTGGAATGCTTGAAATTCGTTTCCAAGCTCAACCAAGACCAAAACAATGTAATTTTACAGTGAAAATTGAACATTTTGCTCTGTATGTTAGAACAGACAACATTGTGTGCCAAACATAACTTATATGGGCCAAAGTCAATGTGAACAAATGTTCATATTGTAAATTAAAATGATATGTTCCCTGTATTTTATTGCATTGCCAATGAGAAACAGTTTAGTTCAATGCTAAATATATATTATTTTTGTCAGACAGACCGATGCCTGTTTGGTTTGTATACGCTGAGTTAAGAATTTATCAAGTACAGTGGTACCCCGAGATACGAATGCTTCGAGTTACGAAATGTTCGAGATACGAAAGGTCACGGGGGAAATTTTTTGCTTTGAGATGCGAAGAAAAATTTGAGATACGAACAAACACAAGCAGTTCTGCTGTATTTTCTGCTTTGTTTGTATGATGTCGCGCTGCATGCGCTTCCGGGTGCTGGTGCTCGTATTTTGCATGTGTTTTATTCCTTTTATTTGATCATTTATTACATTAACAATGTGTAGTCTTAAGGATTGAAGAAACGTTACTTGATTTTTCTCTGGTTTTCCATTTTTTTCGTCTACTTATACTGTTGTTTCTGAGAGCCGTTGCACGGATTTGGCGTTTTACATGTAAAACGTGCTTCGAGATACGAAATGTTTGAGATACGAACGCCACCCTGAAACGGATTAGTTTCGTATGTCGGGGGAACCACTGTACTTAAAGTAAAAGAAATATTCCTCTACATCAAAACAGGAATGGGCGTAGAAGTATTTGCTGCTCTACTGGGTGTTGCCATACATGGGCAGATAGTGGGTGTTCATCATGCCAAGAGATCTTACACCTGCAACTCACAGAATGACACCGTGGAACCTTCTGGAAACATTACAGAAGTGGACTTCTCTGATCTGCAAAATACAGTGAGTCATAATGACTTTTTAATCTCATGAAGTGGAATTTAGAAAATCTAAACTTGATCTGAAATCCCTTTGTCTTCTACTTTTAACAGAGAAGAGCTTATTTAATTAGTGCTCTGGTGTTAGGAGCGATGTACTTCCTGTGCTGCCTCATCCTCTTCCTGGGTGTAAAGGAGCAGCTGAGTAAGCCCAGATGATGAACATAATCTCCCAGCACAATTACTTTATAAGATATGATTTTTGTGTTGGCTGTAGCCCCTCAGAGTGAAGTGAACCACCCCAGTGTGCCCTATCTCACCACAGTGAAGATGGTGATGACACACAACCCATACGTGCGACTTCTGCTTGGTTTCCTGTTTTCTTCACTAGCTTTCCAGGTTAAATGCAGTTTTTTGATTCAGTTATGAATGTTTTTTTGTAATTATTGCCATTTTTAACCCTTAGAAGTCTGGGGACTTTTTGACCATTTTTTTGTACTTTACAATTTGCTCTAATAAATTATTATTTCGTGGCAAACCTTGATAATATTTTGTTTAGTACAGCCCTAGCTTTCTTATTTTATTTTTACTAATATTCTTTCATTATATAACACAATAATTTTACGACAAACCTGAAATTGTTCAAAAAATATAATTCTGAAGATTCAATTTTAGCTTTTTTTTTCAGCAAAAATTGAGCTTATTACAAATATAAAAAGTGTTGAAACAAAACTTCGTAAATCCCCCAAAAAAGCAAAAACTATTTGTCTTGTGAAAAGTGTTTTAAAAAAAAACCATGCCAACCCCTTCTCCTCTAAACCTTTTACACCGTTCCAAGTACTTTTTTGTGTCAGAACTTTGAAAAACAAAAGCCATATCACAGGTCTTTTACTTGCAAGGGATATTTCTTCATTTCATCACTAGATGGCACTGATTTTCGGTTTGTGAAATGAGAACGAGATCAAATGAGACAAGAACAAGACGAAAACGAAATGATCACGCATTTTCTCACATTTGATTTGATTAAAATGTTTGATTAAACCCACAAAAAATATATACTAATAACCTTTTTGAAACTTTCACATTATAGTTGAAATCAAAATTAAACAATAGCTGGGTTGTGTCATTCCTACTTTATTAAAAATAGCTGGCATGACTGGCACACGCAGCGGCGTGTGGAGAGACTTCTAGGGGTTAATTAGCATCAGTATATGAGTATTATAAGATATGGCATTATTGTTGTGACAAGTTCATCCGTTTCAGGTGACCCTAGGAAATTTTGCACTCTTCTCTACCTACGCAGCCGACATGGGAGCATATTTCCAGCATTTTAACTTTGTAAATCTGGTAAAGTAGTTTAATCAAATATTGTATTACACATTATTTTACTGATTGGTGAACAATTATCTTATGACCTTTTTCATAAAAGTTGCATAAGTTTGTGTGTTGACCACCAAATTTCAATTACTCATTAACCATAGACATTTGTAGCTAGGATTGATGATTTTGAATTATATTTAAACTGTTATTCCATATTTTATGATTTCTACTTCTATTCAGCTGATGCTTGTACAGAAAATATCACATACAGCTTTTTTTGTGCTACAGGCAACAGCAACTCTATCCATCCCGATTTGGCAAGCAGTGCTTGTCGCAGTGGGCAAGAAGACCACCATGTTGACCGGGCTTTCAGTGAGTATCTTTTTAATACCGAGCAGAACACATAATATGCTGCATTAGAAAAGAAATTAATCCTATTCTTCTGAGATGGAACAGGAAGTTACATCACAGTTAGGCTCTATAAGTCAAGGTGTCGTAGATACTGCTCCTTCACTTCTTTTGTAAACCTTGAAAGAGCCTTCCCTCTCCTTGTATTGCCCTTGCTGTATTTTCTATTATACCTCTTTATAGTCTTGCTTCCAGTGTCTTTAAAATAGTATATTATCACAGTATTTCTGTAACAATGTTTATTCTATTTTTGCAGATTTTAATCCCTGGATTGGTCGAGATTTCTGTGTTTAGTCGCAGCTTACCCGCCTTCTTCGTGATGTCTATAGTGTCTGGAATAAGCTTAGGATGCGTCCTTCTACTCTCTTGGTAATTTCAACTGGATTTTTCTTTAAATCCAGTACTATCCCCCTGTTACTGCATCATTTTTAACAGTTTTTCTCCAAAGTTGTAATAACAAAAAGTGGCACGTTTGAAGCTTTCTCTTCTTTATCGGTATCTCTTGTTTGATTGCCTGGCACATATTTCAGAAAATAATGATCACACAAAAACGAGAGTTAGTGATTGGGTGGTTTTTTAAACCATAATGACAACAGAAACTCTCCAAATCCATAATTAGATGTTTACACACCCCAGGTCTAAATATTTTCTATTTTAACATCAATGACAGCCTGAAGTCTCTTGAGGTAGCTGTAGATGAGGTTCTGTATCTTCTCTGTCGGTAAGGCAGCCCATTCTTCTTGGCGAAAGTCTCAATAATTTACAGGGCTGTCCTGCACGAACTGCACGTTTGAGTAATTCCCAGTCACTCAGTCAGGAGACTGAGATGGCCACTCCAGAACCTTTAATTTGTTCTGGTGTAACCAATAGCAAGTGGACTTGTTGAAATGTCCAGTAACGTCCCATGCTCAGCTTCCAGGCTGATGAGTGCATGTTTTCCTCCAGTATCTTTTAAAAAACATGCTGCATTGATCTTCCCATCAATTTTTTTCCTTTGGAGCACACACATCCTCAAAATGTCAGTGACCGACCTCCATGTTTCAAAGTGGGGGTACTGTTCCGTTTTTGTTCACTTCAAATGTAACGTTTTTGGTTGTGGTTTGAGCTGTTTGGCTCATCGACATGCTTCATCCAAACAGAATTGGTTATAAATGAATAATGTTTGGATTACGTCTACTACTTAAAATCATAACTCTTTTTTTTTTTGTTGATAGTTTTAAGAACATTGAGAAGCTTTAAATGTGAGCCATTCCACCAAATGGGTCTCAATTGGTTGTCGTAACTTTTCAAAATGTCGTTTTTACTTGATTTGAAAACAGATTCCAATAGCATACATACTTAAATATTCCAAATTGGTATTGAAAATTGGTAACTTATTTAAATGTTTAATTTGTTTATAACCAAAAGATGGGTGCTTTTTTCTTGTTACTAACCCTCGTTATCCTTTAAATAAGTAACAGGAGTTTTTTTGTTTTCAAAGAATTAGCAAATACATGTAAAATGCCACATGATTATAAAACCAAGAAATTCTGCAAATTTACCAAATATGTGCATTTTACGCTAAACGAATTAAATCTCTGAAAAAATTTGAGTAACAGGATAGTATTTTTTAAATGATGCATAAAATATGTAAATAAGAAATTGAATTAACTTACCTTTGATCTTCCCAATGGCCTTCTAAAAATCCAAGTCATCCAACATCCTGCAGAAAAACTGACTTATGGAAATTCCCCAGTTTTACCGGAGAATGTGTAAATAAATGTGCATGAAACAAATAAACATTATACAGTATATGGATTTACATATCGATACCAACGAAAGGTTCTTTTTAAAAGATCTTAATCATTATATTTTATGGTGAAGTGTAGCATCAGAGACTGTGGACAAGCAATAAATGCTATTTTTTTAATAGTTTGACCTCTTGTTGTTTATTTACTCTAGGTCAATGCTTCCAGATGTTGTGGATGACTTCAAGCTTAAGAACCCTTCATACCCGGAACTAGAGCCACTCTTCTACTCCTACTTTGTGTTTTTCAACAAATTAGGAGGAGGTCTATCATTGGGAATATCTACTTTGGTGCTTCAGTAAGAGCATTGTTTCAGTATAAAGATGTATTTATATTTAAAGGAAACAATTTTAATAATTACCATAAATGTCTTCACCTCTTCAGCTTTGTGGGATATACACCTGGAGTTTGTAAGCACACGGAGAGGGTGGTATTCACAATATGGGTTCTTTTTGCTATTTTACCAATCTGTCTGGTGCTTGTTGGCATGACGATGTTCTACTTCTATCCCATCAATGAAAAGCGGCGACAGGAAATCCAGGAAGCTATGAGGTAAAGTTTTGGATCATAAACGTTTTTAATGGAGGCCTCTTCTTTAAAGCAACACTCAACTTTTCTGATATTGGCCCATTCCCCAACCCCATCATCAAGTTTGATTAGTCCAGCAACATTACAGAATAAAATAATCAAACTTTCCATGTTAATACCATATTTTCTTAATTAAAACCTGACTGTTAAGTGATGACAAATAATCGTAATATCAAAATAATATGAAACAAGGCTTTTTGCAGGTTTTTTTTCTTTTATTAACTGCAATGAATAACAATATTTTCTGCTGGTCGATGAAACTCTTAAAGATTTTGTTGTATTTATTTGCCAACTGTCTGATTATTTATTCAAACACCATGTTTTCAGTCTGTGGAAGAACATACCAACAACTGTGCAGAAGTATTCGAACCCCAGACTGTAGAAGCGGCTAAATATTTACAATTAACTTATGATGGTAACTGAAAATAAATGGGGAAACACCAAACAAAATGTTTCTATGTTTAAACATTATTGAGAAACTGACAGCTCTCTAGCAACCAAACTGTTTACCCTAGCAACCACATTTTCAATCACACAATCACATGAGGGATGGTTTCTACACCTTAAAGTGACAAAGGGAACATATGTCATTTAACCCTCCATAGCAACCAGTCTGTTTACTATAGCAACTAATTTTGCATAGCTGAGAAAAATCATAGAAACATTTGAAGTTGGTTATTATTACTCTTATTAGCATAAGGAACGTTGTCACGTACTTCCCCATAACAACCAAATATTCTAACTTGGGAACCATTCCATTTTGCTCATAAAATTCTTTGAAACATCACTTTTACAAGCCAACATCAAAGTTTGTGTACTGAGTTTTGCCATCTAGTTTTGACTGAATTGCTACTGGTCTAATCAAATCTAGTTATGTATGCTAAGCTAAATTTTTCATCTAGAAAACTCTCATGATGCTACTTATTATCTTGTTTGGGTATATCACGAATGGGCCCAGGTCAAAAAAGTACAGTCTCTTTGGAGATGAATGGCTGAAAAAAAATTATTAATCATTAGTCTTCCTGTTCACATGGCGACTGATAAGTGCCCACAATTCTTGTTTTCTACATAGGACCAAAACCACCACTGAAGACGAAAAGAAACTGTAACTGAATCATGGATTTGAGTAATTGGTCAATCTCACATTGTGACATCTGAAATTGCCTTTTTGAGATGTATAAAAGACTTTTAAAATAATTATGGGAAGCAAGACTTTTCCGGAACTTTCTGATTCATATCTTTACAAATGTCACCAGTTTAGGCAATGTTGCTGTGTGTAAACGAATATAGCCAGACTTGGTGTATTACATTTGCACTTTTGTTTAAAGGAGATTTTAAACAAGGATTAAACACTGGAATGTTTAATTCCAGTGTTCAAGACACGTATGATTATTTGTATTGAAAATTACAATTTTGTCAACTTTACATTGAATTTAGCAGACAAAATCAGTTCAAACATTGCAAAATCATTCATCTGAAAAGGTTTGGAAAACGAAAAGCTTTAGGTGCTTTCTTAAAATTATGACACTTTTTTTTTGGATTGGGACTGGAAGACAATTCCAACAGGCGGTAACAGTGAATGAGAAAGTTCTGGTGATTTTCTGCTGCTCTGAGATAGAATCACTAGACGTCAATCATTTTCTGAACGTTGGAATCTGGAAGAAATGTAGGACTGCAAGAGTTTGTGGAGGTAAGATAATGACACTTTTTTTGTTCACAAGTATCAGTGAAACTTTTACTGAAAATGTGAAAGATGTATTAACGCTCAAGGGTGCCGACCACTGTGTATACAAACTTTCCCAGTGCATTACAAGTGTTGAGTGTATCCAGATGATTTACTACATCTGCATATCCATATATGACATCTAAATATCATGTAAAATAACCTGTTTATCCTTCAATCTCTTAAGATTTTAAACCATTTTCATTGGGCACCCCATTACTCAACAAATTGCCAATAACTGTTTCCATCCACCTCTTGTCATACACATTTTGGAATATTGCATGAAAAAACCCAGGATGCAAAGGTTAAGATGGACATCAATTTTGAATAGAACCACAAAAAATGATGACAAGGATAAATCTTTTATCTGATAAGACAAAATGTGCATAATTCATGATGAAAGTGCAATTAAAGAATAAATTCCAATGCAATTTTCTGTCTGAACTGAGGCAAAATAAATTACTGAAATGTTGTTTTGGTCATTCTAGAATTCCTTAGTTAAAGTGGTACGTGACTCACTTAAAATGTTCTACGTATTTTGCCTTTGTGTTCTAAAATATCTTATATAAGAAAAAAAGTATATAATAAATTTCCATTTTATTTTACTATTTGGCAGTAGAAGCGATGAGTTTTCTCTTGGACGAAAACTGTGCTTCCAGCGCAAAATTTTTTTTTTAATATTCCAGTTTACAAATAAATTTAATTAGCATCTTTAGTTGGAAACATGACTATTGAAGCAAAACTGACAAACGTGTGTATATATGAAAAAAGAAAAAAACACACACCCTTCACATAATTTTATTTACACAGAATTCAATGTTCCAGAGCTCTCTGTAGACGAACACACGCCTCCTGTTCACCCAGAACCAGCAGCAACTCTGCCACACTGGGGCCTTGCTGAATAACACAAACATGGAAACAGAGCGTTGAGCTAAGGCAGAGCTGTTGTAGTTTTAAGGCGAGTATGAGTGTTCACCTTCAGTGCACTAAGAGCCAGTCGCAGTGCTTTCATTGCCCTCGAGTATGCTTTCATGTCCTCGCTTTTGCTGCATAGCTGACTGAGCTTAGCATTCAGATCTTCATGGGAGACGAAGGAGGTTGTGGAAGCCAATCTGCAAACGAACACAGGTACAATGAGCATACAGCAGAGAGAGCATTGATGCGCATACACGCAGGCACTTTATTATGTTCACCTGTGCTTTTTAATGCAAATTTCTCATCAGCCAATCACATGGCAGCAACTCTATGCATTTAATAATGTAGATGTTGTCAAGGCTACAATCGAGCATCAGAATGGGGAATAAATGTGATTTAAGTGACTTTGAACGTGGCATGGTTGTTGGTGCTGGTTTTCCCACATAATCTTCTCTAGGGTTTACATGGTCCAAAAAAAAAAAACTAAGTGAATGGAAGACCACATTGGGTGCTACTCAATGCTCCTTAGTTCCAATTGTGCATTGCATCAACGCCTCAGCCCACCTGAGTCTTCTTTTACTTTCGGCTGTTCCCAGTTTAATGGTCGCCACCAATTTACATTGCCGACCAAGTACATATCTTTACTGCCACATCTTCTGATTTCTACTTCCAGCAAGATCAACTGGTTTCTTGAACATGACAATGACTTTAAAGTAATCAAATGTCCTCCACAGTCACCAGATCCCAATCCAACAGAGCACCTTTGGGAAGTGGTGGAATGCAAGAGGTGCAGCTGAGAAATCTGCAGCCACTGCATGATGCAGTCACGTCAAGATGGGCCAACCTCTCTGAGGAATGTTTCCAGTACCTTGTTGAATCCAAAGGATTAAGGCAGTCCAACCCAGTACTAGCAAAGTGTACCTAAAAAAGTGGCCACTCACTGTATGACAGCCCGAGTGATCTCCTCAGCGTTCTCACACTCCTGCTGAAGCTGAAGTTTAGTCACGTGTGGTCGTAACCACAGATATGTGTGCTTATCATCAAGCAGCTGTTGCACGGAATAGACACGACTCTAAATATACACAAACATCACACAAAGATTGAGCATGTCAAAGCCGGGGGTGTGGCTTCGGAACAAAAAACACAATCGTCCTCATTACTTGAAGGCAAGTGAATTTCAGTATGGTTTACATACATTAAGCTGAAATCTATTAAGTATACAAGTTATCGTCTTAATACTTGATTAAATCTGCCTTCAGAGACATCCACCTCCTTTAACTGGAGTTTCATACCTTGTACATGTGTAAGACTCTCTGCAGATACTCTCTGTTTACAAAGTCTTTTTCTGTCATTCTAGATCCGAGCGTTTGATGCAGCAACTCCATCAGCTCCTCACACAATAACATACACTCCTTCGGGTCCTCAATGCTTTGTGTCAGGTGCACCCTGCAGAAAAACCACATCACGACTCATGTCAAAGCTTCCACCACTATAAAATAGAAAAAAGCAGATGGCTTTTGTGCAATTCTACATGCGTGACCTGCTGTAGAGGTTGAGTTTGTCCAGCTCCAGAAGAGCAGAGTGTGTCACTATCCTAGAGACGTTAAACTCTGAGATTAATTCCTCCAGACGCCGACCCATTCTCTTATCTGCAAAAAAAAGAATTATCTGATTCTCAAACACAGACCCAGCTTCAGCTAATTCATGGTTAAAGCTTTAGCCGTTTAGAAATTTGTTCATTGCTAAAGGCCAATACAAACTGACCCGAATTTTGAGTGCAAAGTTTCGAAGCCTCTCGAAAGAAAACCATGGAACATACACTTCAGAGATTGTGAAGTATTTGTCGAGATGTTTAATTTAGTATCAGCATAAAAATTTAACTTTTTGAAAATTACGGATATGGGAAGAAGGTAAATAAGAAAGAGGAGTGGAACAACACAAAACTCTGCAGGACCCCAGAGGTAACCATGATTTTTTTATAGATATAATTTGAACTAGGTAAGTACAACACCTGCTATTCCTATTGATTCTAGACGGTGTAGTAAAATCTGGTAATTAACGATATTGAAAGTAGCCGTTAAATCTAAAAGCACTAAGCCAGAGAGGAAGCCAGCATCAGCAGCTAAAAAGAGATCATTTGGGATCTTCACTAAAGCAGTTTCAACACTGTGAAGAGGGCGTGAACCAAAGTGAAACTTTTCATTCTTTCTTTCTGTTTCCCAGTGTGGCTCAGAGTGCATCAGTTGTACTGCAAACGCCATTTTCAGACAGGGAGCATCATTGCATCGATATTTCCTCGACCCGGATGAAGATCACCCTGCTGAGAAGCCATCTGAAAATTGGAGCGAATCTCAATTTGGACCAGTGTCTAGAGAACTTAATG
This sequence comes from Danionella cerebrum, assembly GCA_007224835.1. NCBI lineage: Eukaryota > Metazoa > Chordata > Actinopteri > Cypriniformes > Danionidae > Danionella > Danionella cerebrum. Next base: position 186,229 of record SRMA01025910.1, on the reverse strand, counting down.
CTAACTCACGTTCAAAGCCTGCCCCCGCGTTCGTGAGCAGGTCGAGAAGAGCCACTGGCCGGACCCCCTTTTGCCGATAGTTCTGCACACTCAGGTCCCCATCTCGCTTAGACAGCTTACGACCTCCTTGACCCAGTAGCAGAGGCAGGTGAGCATAGCGTGGTGGTACCCAATCTAGTGCGTGGTACAACTGCAGGTGCTTAGTAGTGGAAGCAAGCCACTCTTCACCGCGTAGAACATGGCTGATACGCATTTGGTGATCGTCAACAACAGAGGCAAGTGTGTATGTGGGAAAGCCATCATTCTTCAGCAGCACTGGGTCTCCCTCGCGTGACGGAGTGTTTTCCATCTGGCCAAACACATCATCATAGAACGACTCCCGTCCGGGGTTCAGCCGAAAGCGGATCGCACTTGGCAAACCTTCTGATAGATGACGACTAACTTGTTCTGGAAGTAGGTGGCGACATCGGTTGTCATAGCTGAAAGACACGAACAAATGCGCGCAATTATTGAGGTGCAAACAGAGAACTCTAGTTACTACAAGGTTGGATCTGTATGTACGATATGAAAAGGTGAATAATTCATATGTGAATTAAACACGTTGATGTACAATCACATAGGAGTCGAATATGCGACATAGTTTGGAGAAACAACGCAAAAGAATGTATTCCTCGTCTAGGTCTCTCTAAAATCATACAAATATTTGTGACCTGTACAGATGCACCACTCAAACATTTCTGTCGTACTCAAGATCCTCAATTTGTCTTCACAGATTCTCCTTCAGGTCACTGTCCTTGAAGTGCTTGTCTTTTTTTTGACATACAAAATGCTGTTTGCCTCTACAAAACTGGTGAATTGTTCCACCAGAACGTTTACGACTTGCTGTGGCCCTGCAAAAAGCTGCATTGTGATTCGTCAAAGGTGTTTCCATCATCTATGGTGGCTAGGAAAAATCAACCTAGGACTGAAAAAGATACACTTTACACCTCGAAATTCCATTGTTGATGTAAAAGGGGCTGCTAATAACTATTGTTTTGAGATTAAAATGTGCCTTATGTGTAAACGTGCAAGGTTACTGTGATAAGTCTCATCTTGTTAGGGCATACAAGACACACTCAACATCTGTTCCCCTCCTATTAATGAGGTCTCCAAACTCTAGAGCGGAGTCCTAGTGCAGCTTGGGCCTTTGTGTGCTCTTCTTTGAACTTTTCGGTCTTATGTTGGGTTTAATTTTAAGTTCTGTGCTTGCCACACAAAGCGCCTGACAGTAAATGACAATTGCATGTTTTAAATGGATTATCAAATGAATGTAAGTGTGCGTATACGTACCCCGGGACTTGTCCGGTCCTCTGTGACTCCTTTTTCAGCATCTCTAGCCTTTCAGTAGAGCAGAAGCAGTGGTAGGCATGACCCGAACTTAGCAAAGAGTCTGCAACCTCAGTGTAGAGATGGAGACGCTCTGACTGCACATAGATTTCATCTGGAGAAAGCCCTACGCACATAAAAAGTCATTAAACTAGGAAAGCATGCCGGAGACGCGCATGTGTACACACCTGCCCACTTCAACGACTCCTGTATGTCCTCTGCTGCTCCAGGGACCATACGTTTTCGGTCTGTGTCCTCAAGCCGTAGGATGAAGGAGCCCTGATGCTGTTTTGCAAATAGGAAGTTATATAGAGCTGTGCGGAGACCTCCGAGGTGAAGAAACCCTGCCAATAGAAACAACAGAGAGCATGGGTGAGTTTCCCCCCTAGATATCCGTAAAACGTGGGTCAAATGAGAGTGTCACCTGTGGGACTCGGGGCGAACCTGACTCGCACTTCAGCATGGCCCGTGCAGGCGCTTCTGTGCAAAACCCTAAGGTTCCGAAAAAGCAAATTCCGCACACCACGAGGAAACATTTCTCACGAGTCAATCACTGAACTTGACATAAAAACAGAGCACTGAATTGCGTTTGATCGTGGCTTTACTTCCGGCCGTGAGATGTTTCAAAATAAAAGTCCCTGACGACTTGTTTATAAAATAAAACCCAAACCGTCTCACATGCGTGTAGTCGTATCTCAGCTAATAAAGATTAAATAAACCATGTTACATTTTACATCAAATTTGAGGTGACCACATAAAAATTTGCCATTTTCTTAAATACACCCTGCATGGATATCTAGACACATTCTCTAACAATTTACTCCTAAACGCTGAGGATACCCACGCTCGCACCCAGGCAGCAGAATCATAGACTGTAATTAAAAATAGGGCAGAACAAGCAAAAATAATCCCACTCAGGAAGGCCACATAATTTAAAAATTCGAGTACAAAAAAAAACATTTAAATAAAACCTATGAATATTTGTTTATTTATACCAACAATACGCAGTAAGCAAATGAGTAATCAAATAATAAACAGAGGGTTATTATTTGAAGCACCAGCCTTTAACAAAGAGCTGTAGGAGAGTTTGCAGGAAGTGAACCAAGCTTCGTAACCACAAGAAAAAAAGTCACATATTCTCCCCCAATCACCCCCTACCGTCTGACTCTGTTTCACTTTGCTCCGACCGAAGAGGAAGAGGGTCCCGTTAAAGCAGCTTGTTTACATTCCACATCTTCCATTATTACCTAACTTCTCCGGGAGCAATTCGTTTGAACTGATAGAGGTAAGACTGGTTCCTTTCTGAGTTTAAATAGGTATTTTAACCCTCGCTGGGATCATTTTATTGCGTCGTTTATGGTGGACTGTTTGGTTAGCCGACGGAAGCTAGCGTTGTTGTAACATTAAACTTAACCAGGTTTTTCCTAACAGCGGAGAACAAAGAGCCCGTGTTTACTAAGTTACATGTTCACTAAGCTCACAATTCAAGTATATATATTTGGGGTTTAAATGTGTTGCATTTCTGTTAGCTATACCATAATAAATATTAAATATTTACCCTAAAATCAACGTAATAGGTGGCTAACGTTCACCGTGGTTATCTTTAGCTCGAGGGCTAATAAACGACGAATCATCAAAGTAAACACGATATTGAAATTATTCCAGTCATTTTAACGAGATGTCGAGGATTAAACACACTTGACACGGTTAGCGTTAAATCCAGCTGAGTAGCTGTAATTTAGTTAATTTAAATAAAACGACACTCTCAGACAACTACGCCGTTTTCTAAATTGAAATTAGATTTATTTTATGTACATTTAGGCCTTTTAAATAGCTGTGCTTAGGCCATTTGGGTAAATGGTTCCTCTGGTATTTATTTAGTAATGTGCCTCGTAACTTTGCATTTTCCATCGTTTGTGACATAACTATTCACCCAAGACGTCAGCTTTATGCGAAACAAATGCTTATTTGTAACAAAAGGTTTAAATGTTTATTTATCTAGATAGAATGCTTATGTCATTTTGACGTGAGAAACAAGCGTATAGAGTGATTCTGGTCTGGAAAACTTTTACAGACTTAGAATTGAGTTGCTCGGATGAAGGGACTTTCCCACACGATGACGTCAGTTCTCTGAAACGAGAACGAAAGGTCCAGTAGTCATAATAATATGTATTTAACTATGGTGGTTTCACATGGATCCTTTGGAGGACTCAGTCAAAGCATCTACAGACTGTTGCCATGGGAGAAGCTATTGTTATGCTCAGCACTCTTTCTGTCTTCCTGAAAATTTGCTGTGCCCATTTATCCCCTTTCGAAACCCCTCTGACCCGTTCAAGCCGACAGTCATCCATTGGCTGTGTCCCTAGCCTCTATTTACTTTGAAGATTAGCTCTGGAATTCCAAGTAGTTTAAGATAAAAGTAATTCTGTTGCAGTTGAACTTTTCTTTTCAGTACTTTCATTAAAATAATTACTCATTTTTTTAATATGTCTTTGGATAGCCTCCTCCCCACAGATGAAACCAGCACAGGCTCATCTAAAATATTCAGTTTGACAAAAGACAAAATGCTGAAGGCGATGGCATGATGGTCATGTGATCGAACGTGTGGACTGGATTGGGCGAATGGATTTATTGTATTGTGCTTGAAATAAGTGCTGGTGCATAGGAGGAATACTCAACCTGTATCAAGTTTGTCAAAAAACAATAACAACTTTAAATAGATGCCAAAAGTGAAGCAGATTTTAGTGGTAACTCATTTAGTTTTAAATTTGTTGTTTAATTGTTCTTTGAAACTTTGTTTTTAAAATGCAGTTTTATTTTATATATTTTTATAGTGTAGTTAGTATCTAAACCTTAAATTATGATTGAAAAGTATTCTTTTAGAACTTTAGATTTTGATCTCTGATTTTCCAGAATGTCTGTTGGTTTATGATGCGATTTATTACAGCTTGTCGATTGTCAAATGGTTTGTCGTCTAGTTGCTGAGTTATTTGGCTCTAAATAGTTGTCACTCTGCAATTGCTTGCCAGAAAATTACCTGTAATTATTTGCAAACATCTTGACTTTATTTTAATGGTCTAGTTGGAAAATAAGGCTTGAACACAGATACAGTACCTTTATAAAATCAACTTTGGAAGAGAGGGATGAGGTTTTTTGTCACACAGGCCTATGTATAGTGCAGGTGTCTGACATGTTTTCCCAGACTGTAACTGAAGGCGAAGGTGTTGTTTGTATAAGCGCTTCTGTGTGAACTAGTGTGGGAGTTTATTCATGAGCATGTGGGTTATAGTTTTCTTTTCAGTCTGAATCTTTGGCAGATTTCTGTGATATCTTTGTGAGCATGTTGAGATTTGTAGCCTAGTGTACATGCTTTTTAGGACTGGTCAATGTATGGTTTCTATTAGTAAGGTAGTTCTGGATTGGCAACATTTATATTTGTTCCTGGATTTGATTTGACAAAGCAAAGTTCTAGTATGTTATCAGAATATGCTTAACGGCTAATATTCAGAACTAATCCTGAAGCAACTCATTCAGATGTTAGCTGCTGTCTGAGATTGTGTTTTTGAACTTAAAATTTAATTTAAATGAGCTGACTGGCTGCCTGGTAAGAAAAAATGGTTTTTTTTTCAACCTCTACTAAATTAAGAGCCTTGTTTACAATATCAATAGCAATGTCAACCAGTGGGTTTTAAGCTGTTTTCACTGGCCTCACGGGGGCTTTCAGCTTTTCTGACCGTCCAAAAACTTCACTCCACATCGGACTAGACAAGAGTTTAAAAACTTCACCTTTTTTGGAAAACAGAAACTCTTATCATCCTAAATTATCAAGTGTAATTAATGCTAAGCATAGTCAGCATAGTTTTTGTATTTCAGCCTTAAATAAACATGTTTCTTACATATTCCATCTTGTTCGGCTTCAATTCCTGGGAGTGCCCCAGTCAGCCTGGATCTAAATAAATAGATCTTGTTTCCCAGATCATTTGGTTCACATCCTCACATCCTTTTTTCCTCTTGTTGTGCAATTTTGAAAACTGTGTTTCTGTTTCTTTTCTACTTTCAAAATGAGTTAAAGACATGGGTGTATGCCGTCTCCAGTTCATTCCAGTAACAACATTGCATTCAGTGTGCATTTCTTGTTTGAAATATGAAACCTCTCTCCATTGCTCAGGTATTTAATATTCAATGACCTGTAGGGTTTTCTTTGTTGAACAGGGTGTTACACACGCTTTCATTCCCTTCTTCTGGTGTATATATCTGCTGTTGTGATGTAATTTGTAGAGTAACCCTTCAGAATGCAGTATAATCTGCTGTAATTCACTTTAGGTGGTGAAATCAGCGTCATATGACTATGACTGATGGCAGGATGCAATCACATGATCACCTTTATCTTCCTTTATGCCTTTCTTCTAGCAACTTATCAAAGTCGTCCTCGGGTTTTCCTTTTTTTCGTCAAGTATTTTTATAAGACATAAGTGGTCTTTCCCTCCCTCTCCACCATTCTGCTTTGCATTCTGTTTTCCACTAATGGAAGCTCTTCCAGTAAAGCTCTTAACTTTTCATTGTTCTTCCTCCCTGAGATGAAGATCTCAGTCATGCTTTGTTTACACGCGCGTCTTGTTTGTATTTGAAAAGGGCAGGGTTTGCATTAGGGATGTTATGAGATAAATGTGGCCATCACATTCAAGCTTTTCCTGTGAGAGTTCCGCTCAACATGAACTTTGGAGTTCATTAAGCTGTGTTGTATTGGAGGCAGTAGCATTTGTAAAAGAGGGATCATAATTTCTTGAGCATTTTCAATATACTTGTTACTGTGCACCAATGAGGATGACTCGTGAATATTGTAAAATGCTGATGATCAAGATTCCTGAAAGTGTCAGTCATGACAGAACAAACTGAAGCACTCCCTCACTCCCCTTATGATTAACTGGTATAGGTTTCAATTCCTGCTGGAGTCATGCGGTTGCTAGTCAGCTGATAACCAAACAAAAGCTAAACGGCTCATGTGAAATACTGAAATCACAAAGTCATTGTTTTGGTACATTTTAAAGTCTTATTTTCACACGGTGACTGTATATTTTTGTTTTGTTTTGTTTTTTTTTCCAGGATGTCGTTGTACCCATCCCTAGAGGACCTTAAAGTGGACAAGGTTATTAGGGTAAGCTTTTTAATAATGGGATTTTTTACAAAAAAAAAAATCCCATATTATCAATTTTTAAAAAGTACATTTCCTCCAGTGTGTAAAATAGCTCTAAGATAGAGGAACCAGTAAAAATTTGGATTATTAACCAATGCATCATGATGCAACCCTGGCCCATTCTGAATCAGTTATTTAAAGTTAAGCAACAACAATCCAAAATATGGCACAAAGGTGGTCTTTTAGTGAATTTTTTCATTTACCAGAAGCACCAACAAACTAGGATATTGCAGGCCATGGGATTTACGTTCCTTGAAAGCCACTGTATTGTTGAATTTTGGCTTTTATAAAATGTTTATGCTAAGCCTAATAGCACAAGTACGTTGGTGACTTTTATTATATAAACTTTTTTGTTATCATAGTCTTATTTTTTTAACTATTATATTTATTGAATGTTGGTTTATTTTAAAACGGAGCCTAATAAAAGGTCTATTTTGGTCATCTATTTAAGGTAAATATATCTGTTTTAGTTAATTGTGGTAGATTCTCAATTATTACAAAACGAGTGCCATGTCTTTTTCAGGGTAGGTATTACCACACGTATCATTTAAATTCAAGTGCCAGTGGTAATAAACACTGCTTCACATTCATTGATTATTTATCGAATTGAATCCCTAATGTTTGCAATTCTGGAGCTTAACGAAGCCTGAGTTGAAACTGAAGATGTCTAACTTCGCTTGCTCAGGTTGGTCAGGTTTTGATCAATGGCAAGATTTTATCAAAATGATTGTTGCTCATAAGATGGAAAATTGAAGCGCATTAAAAAACAATATACTAAAAGAGCTTGTGGTCAGAAGGAGCAGAGTTGCCATATTCCCATGGATGGAGAGCCAATATAACGTGCATGTGCTAGGTTTACACTAATATCGTTACTACCTAAATTTTATTTATTTATTTTTTAATTAACTGCAGTCTTTGAAAGTTGGTAACATGTTGTTGACACATCAAGCACTTTTGAGTGCTTTTTTCAGATTTGTTGAGGACGTCTAGATGAGGTAATTGCTAATATCTAAAGTCTCAATGGCAGTGAAATGAATCACAGCAATATATCCATCTAAGCGACTACAATACAAAAATCCTCTTTATCATCCTCTATGTTATCTGCTCCCAGACCTCTGCTTGAATTATCTCATGATCCCAAACAACGTACTTCAAAGAGTTCTAGTTAAAGTGCTTTGAGTGTGGACTTCCGATCTACTTCTCTAGGCACAATCCCAGTTTGCTAATGCCGCGTCCACGCCACCAGCCATCACTGAGGGGGTTTATCAGCCTCAGCCTGCCACTCTCGGGATGCCCAGCTCCGGTAAGCCCTGTTCTGTGCTTGTCTTAAACATTTTTTTTAGACTGTTAAACCAACTAACAAACAGGAAGTGAAAAAAATGCCTTAGGGGAAATGTGTCACTGTGGCCTCCTTGTTTCCCCATCAATCATACTGTAAAGGAACTGCTAATGTTAGCATTCTGTTATTTAGGCAGCAGCGTTATGCTGTATGCTCTCATTGTGACCCATGTGTGTAGTCTTTTCGTACACTCCAAGAGTATTGCAATGCTTAAAATGTATTGAAGAGGCAGTCACACAATGTTTGGGTCTTTGAGACCCACAGTATGTTTTTGTGGTACAAAGAATACACACACAGAAACCAAAATACCAATACACAAAAAAAACTTTACCCACATCAATGGAAGGACAAACATGTAAATATAATATTTTTGTGTCAAGGTAGAAATTTATTTTTTTATTTTGAGTCAGTGACATCATACAAAGTTCCCCATGTCACTGTGAATGAAATAAACACACTTCAGGTCTCTACAATTTTCCTTAGCAGAGAGAGCGAAGAGCCAAAATGGTTGCTATGGTAAAAAGTCAAGTTGCTATGGAAGAGTCAGTGATATAATGTTCCCTTTCTCTCTTAAATGTATATAAACCAACTCATGTGTCTCTATCATTTACCAAAAATGTAGCCAGGCTAAACAGTCAACTGTGCTAAACAGTGCTATTATTGTTGCTAGGGAGCCATTGGTTATGTTTTAATCTGTTACTTTAATTAGTCTAAACAAACCCATATTTCTCTGTTTCTTTAAGAACTGAAGATATTTTCATTTCTTAATTTTTGGTGGCCGTTTTAAGTCAATGGGAAATATTTAACTCCTTCTGGGGGGAAGGGGGGTGGGGGTCCAAACACTTTTGCACAGTTGTTGATATATTATTGCACAGACTGATGACCTTCATATGTGTGGTCAGTTTGAAGTGTCCGAGGTTCTCAGTTTTAGTTTAACAAAGTTTTTCCCCCATGTAAAGTCAATGGAAAACTTCCTAGCATTCTCTGCGATTTCCCCAAATTCTTTTTGATAAGATATAGCAACCTGATTTAAGCCAGTTTGTATATTTTGACAGATTGGTAGCTTGAACGGTCAACTAAGAGATGCATTTGGAATGTTAAGTCCGAAGCAAAAGACGAATAACAATATGTTGGTTATTTACAAGCCAACACACTAAAATCCGCTGGAAGCGCATTACTGGGGCTTTGTGAGTCTAGATTCCAGGAATCTAGAGGTGGAATTGCTTGCTGGTGTGTGTAGTTTGTGAAGACAAATGTTGACTTTATGACTCAACCCAGGAAACATTACATGGAATAAAATCAGGGCGTAAATGTAATACCTCGAGCTATAAGAACATTGACTGTTGACACCAGAACTTCCTGCTTTTCTGTTTTATATTTCACCTGCTCAATGAAAATAGTGAAAAGCTCCATGTTTTCTTTTTTTACCACAGCCCTGTATCCGAATCTTGAGGAGCTGGGAGATTACATGGGGCTCAATCTGAACAGCGATGAGGTGCAGAAAAATCTTGCCCTGGTCCCAGTTTCTGATAGTGTAAGTCCACAAAAAAAGTATTTCCCTTTTAAATGAACTAAGTATGAAGTTAGAAGTAGAGGGTCAAAGTAGTGTTTGCCCTCTATTTTCTTCGTAAACATAGCACACACAGATGCATTCCTGTCACGTTCCCTCCTTGGAAAATCGATCCGTGACATGCCTTCCACTGTACACTGTAAACACATTTGTTTCAGTTAAAAGGTATTTTGACACATCTAGTTCAGGTTTTTAGTTGTTGCCATCTGATCGCTCAGATCCTCACAAGGTGGAAATGCAGCCATCGTAAGGGGTCATTGGTCCCGTACATCATTGTACGTATTTCCTCAACAGTTTATCCATTGGTTAGAATGAACAAAAGGAGACCAACAGGACAGACTCTGCTGCTTGATTTTAACCCTTGGCATGTTTTACTATATTTACCATGTTTTTTTATTTTGGACTGCGTTTTGGTCTAATTTTTAGTTTGGTTGTGTAATTCTCACCTGTCTAAACGAACCAAACTAAAAGACGAAACCAACTCTACTAACTCTACAAGTCCCTTTTTGGAAAATCTGTCATTTCGAATCAAATTTTAAAAGTATCATGTTACCAGCACACCATCAAATAAATGGGATCTATTTTCACTTTCCTCGATCTCTTCCAACAGCAAGTGCAAGTGGCGAGCAGTGTGGGTGGCATGGTGCGGCCTGTGACTGGTGCAGACATGGGCATCAGGAGGGCAGAGATACGTGCAGGTCTTCGTGAAGTGATTCTCTGCAAAGACCAGGATGGGAAGATTGGCCTGCGGCTCCGGGATATCAACAACGTAAGATTCATTGAGGGTGTTTTGTCATTGACGTGAGCAGGTGATTCTCAATCATACATTTCTTTGTCTGCATAGGGTGTGTTTGTGCAGCTGGTGCAGGCGAACTCTCCTGCCGCGTTGGCTGGTCTGCGCTTCGGAGATCAGGTTCTGCAGATAAATGGGCAGAACGTTGCTGGCTGGAACTCCGATAAAGCTCACAAAGCTTTGAAGGCAGCAGCGGAACAGCGCATCGAGCTCATCGTCCGTGACCGGTCAGACTCCAAACGTGTTGTTTTTTTTTATACAATACGTCTTGTGTTATTTTTACGCTTTTTGAGAGTCTAAACTTGTTTGGCTCAAAAATGTTTTAAGCTCAATCAGATACATGTAAAATCTCATCTTATAATCAGTATAAAGACATGTGTTTATTGTGTTTTAGTGGTAATAACTACAAACTCGCAAAGGGTTTAATTTGTAAAGCGCTACTCAAGATTCATGTCCAAAAAATGGACCAAAAAATTTAGAAAATGTTATCTGGATTCCAATTTTAGGCCAATTTTGGACCCTGACTACTGTTAACTGCTCACATTCAGTCCAAAAATAGAGAAAGCTTTAATTTCATGTAAAATCTTTGACCAAATTCTTAAAAAGTGTTCGAAATAAAATCTCAGTTGAGGGAAACATGTCTTTATTCGCATCGTTTATGTTCCAGACCTCTGCAGCGCACAGTCACCATGCATAAAGACAGCTCGGGCCATGTGGGCTTTATCTTCAGATCTGGCCGCATCACATCTTTAGTAAAGGATGGTTCTGCTGCTCGCAACGGTCTGCTGACTGATCATCACATCTGTGAAATTAATGGCCAGAACGTCATCGGACTCAAGGTGAGATAGCATTATACCTCTGGTATGTCCAGTTGCACTTTTGATTTTAACATAAAAAAAATAATACATTTTATTTGTGGGCGCCTTTCATGTCACTTAGGGGCATCTTAGATTGCACATATGCGAAAAATTTCATACTCCATTTAAATGAGCAGGATTCAAGCATCAGTTCAGTACAGTGAGAAAAATATCAATTGAAGACATTATTTGTAAGATTATACCTAATTTGGTGCTAGTTCTTCTGAAAAATATTGAATAATTTGGCTGTTATTTGGCTGAGTAACGCTCTCAATTTAGCCTTATTTCAGGAGTATGCAGTTGTTTTTACAAAATAGTTTGATGGGGGATGGTGTACGTCTCCCACATTTTAATGCTGTTCAGCACTCCTTGAAAGCAGGACTAATGTTTTATTATTGGGGTTTGATTTTCAGACGTATTCATGTCCATATTGAAGTTTTGAACAGCTTGTATTAATAAACAGACATTTTGGAGTCTTTATTAATGAGAAATGTGTCTTTCTCAACAGGACACGCAGATTAAGGACATCTTGAACACATCTCCCACCGCCATGACCATCACCATCATGCCAAAGTTCATCTATGAACACATGATTAAGAAGTAAGCTCAGAATGATCAAGTAATGGAAGCACAGTTGAAAATATGTAAGCTAATAAGAAAATATAACCACAGCAACATGGATTAGAACATGCTGTAATATAACCCTAAAACACGGACAAAAGTATAGGGTTATTAAAAAAAACTGATTTAGTTATGTGATATTTTATGAAGAAAAAAACAATACAAAACTCCAGACTAACTATATTAGACTTCCAGGTATGAGGTGCTTCTCTTGTCATTGAAGACTCTGGAGCAAGACCAGAGCACTTTATAACAGAAATGTGGCTTTATTTTAACGTAAACATGCAGCTCGGTAAAAAGAAAGAACTTTTGGGATAAAAGGCTGCATTGATTGTAGATAGCAATATAACCCCAAAGTCCTTTTTATAAGAGCTTGTCACTTCCTGTTTGTGATGTACTTCATGTTCTGTTTCAAAATACGAAATGATGGAAAGTTTTCTCTTACACTCTCATATTATAGGTATAATAATAGTAAAAAGTAAAAAAGTAAAAAGTTGCTTTTGGAAGAGTGACTTTGTTGGAGTTTTTATAACATTTCCTTGGTTAAAAACATTATATAGATCTTTCTTTTTTAATTAAAGAATATAATGCAACAAAATATGAAATAATGTAAATGTTTATTATTTATTTATTTATTTTTTCTGTCAGATTTAACTCATATTTGTAGTGAAAACTCACTATAGGGACTGTGGGAGCCATTAGGTTAATTTTCATCCTGGCCACTAGGGGCAGTTTTGCACTCTATAAATACATAAAAGTATGGTTGGTGATGGAGGCAGAGTTTTGACCACATAGTTGAGTGCCCAGTCCGTGTACCATTCTTTCATTGATTTTCAGTTAAAAAACAAACAAAAAAATAGTAAAATGAAAACAATAATGTGTTTGAAACAAAAAAAAGCTATTGAATATTTTAGTTTGTTGGACTTTCCTTTGTTCTGATCAAACGAGAATCGGTGAGTCTGTATTTTGGAGCATACAGTAAACTTAATTAAAATAAAACTAGAATTTTATGTTTGGTAGTATGGACTTTTCGTGTGTACTTAACAAGATTGAACTTACCATTTGAGGCTACAGTCACTGTTTACTTTAAGTTGTTACTTTGCTGGTATTTTGTCGATGTTCAGATAATCCAGGATATAGCTAAATTAAGATGAGCTGAGGGTTGAGTGAAACCTGTGATGCTACACCGCTGCCTATTCAAGAGCTTTTGGAATTATATTCCACTTTAGGACGCTAATAATCATTAAATAATTTGATATTCTATTAAATTGCTAACGTGTGCACCCCTTTGTCTACTTGGATCAGATTACTCAGTCTGTTATTGGACACGTGTGAACTTTTAGTTTTCCTGATATCCTTTTTTTAAAATGTATTTACAAAAAACACATTTACTAACAAAGACGCCTTAAAAGCACTATTTCTGATGGTGACCGCTGCGTTATGTGTTTCAGGATGTCAGGTGGTCTGCTGAGGTCAACAATGGATCACTCTGTGCCTGAGGTCTGAACACAGAAGAGCGCGCACGCACGCACACACACACACCAACACATTCTTTTCCATAATGCCTACAATTTCCAGCCTTCCTGCACATGGGGTGTCTGTGATGAACCTATGGATGAACCTCCTTAATCACCTTCTATCATTACGTGTGAAAACCGCCTATTTTCTATTTTACTTCCTGGAAATTACTGTTATATCTTTGTCCTTAATGGTTACTATCATTTTAACTGTTGACATATTCTATCATAATACTCCATTTGAATAGTTTAATGTTATGGTTATCTAAAAGCGGCTCCGTTTTGAAATTCATTCGCTTTGACACTCCAAACTTTCGTTATTTTTCACTATGCACAAACACATTTCCTTAAATATAAGAAGAAAAAAAACCTGTATATGCCAGTACAGCTGTCCTCTGCCAGAATGAATGCAGGGCCAGATTTTATAATACAACAACTCATTTTTTTTATTGATTTATCATGTTCTTTTAGATGTTTAATCTTTGATACGGTTCTGTCATTATCCTGTAAATGTTAGCATCTCTTAAAATTTCTATAGGAATGTAACCTGATGACTGAAATTGTTACAAAAATAAACCATCCTGGTGATACCAACAGATCAGCCTGGCAACATTAATCTGTAAAAGAACTATAAAGCTGCAATAAGGCCTTTATCATCATGCTGTTTAATAAAAGATCCTTTTACATAGTGATAAGGGTCAAGAGCTGTGTGTTGCAGTGGTGCGTGTACATCATGAAAGTGCCATTCAAAACAGTTTGTTCACAAATATACAAAGACAATAACAGGCCGTAAATATAGACTTGGTCTGCATTGATGGGAATGGTAAGAACATGTCAAATCTGTTGAGGCGGTAGGGGAAAACACAGTCAAAATGAATCAATTTGTATCATTAACAAGTAAAGAAATCAGCCGAAAAACACATTGAGCTGTAAAATATATAATGTACTTATAAGACTCTACAAGATGAGGTAAAATGCTAAGAACAGCATATTAGAGATTAGAGCATATTAGCAGAGTTAAAAATATAGTAAAGTAACCATGTTTTTTTTAAGTCCAATCTAAAATGGATAACAAAAGTGTCTAGTCTAACTTCAGTGTTTGCCCTACCATTAAATAGGACGGGCAATAAACTATTTTGAGGATTATATGCTAGCAATATGCGCATTGCATCAGTGAAGCTAGCTGAAGATTCATGCTATTCCTAAAGAATGGGCATCACACTGAGATTTTTGTTTGTTTTCTTTTATTATAAAGATTAAATAGAGATCTCATTTATTTATAAAGATCGCTCTCTGTGGTTGCTAAGATAGACCTGTGTACATTTTTAAAAGGTCATAAATTAATATAATTGTATTAATCTGATGTTAACAGTAGCCGTCAATAAAATATGGAAAAACAAGTTTTTTCGTTATCAAATCTTTTCTTTGCGAGGCAGATTTTGTAAAAATGGGTGATATTCAGCAGACAAAGTGTATTTTTATGCAATAGTATTATTTTCCCACGAGAACTCTGCTTCTCCTGGGCATTACATGATGCTGACCAAGTCTATAAAAAAGTAAATTAAAAAGCTCAGATAAAAAGGTGTAGACATGTTCTAATTTTTTTCCTCTTAGCCGGTCTGGTGTCATTCTAAACCGAGTCAGACCATATTCATTTGTATTAAAAGCAAATATTTGATTTACCAAAAATAAAGCTGCACAACTTATTGCCAGGGTCATTTCACCCCAAAATGAAAATGTATTAATCATTTACGCAGTTAAAAATCGCTCAATATCTTCTAAAACACCCAGATTTTTCTGTTCCCCCAATAAAAGTCTCTAGTTTGACTTTTTATTGGTCGATATAAGGACAAAATAAACTTGATTGACAAGATGAAAATTAAAACATCTAAGGGTTGTTTTATATTTCTATTTTAGTTATTTGAATGTATTAATCTTTTCATATGAACAAAATACAAACTTAAATCTTTTTTTTTTCTGAAGACCTACGTAATCAATATGGATTTACATTATATTTCACTATAAACAATTTTTTAACATCTGAATTCCTACTGATTTAATCAGAAGGTGATGGAAGAACAGAAATCTCTCGTATTTAAAACTCAGAATTTTTCTGAATATCAGTTCCATTGGTTTGGATACATATGAGAATGCATACGTAACATTTCAATCAAACAACAATGTTTATAATGAAGTATACAGCGTCTGCAGTTCTTAATTAAACACTACAAAAGTGCTCCTACAATTCAAACTATAAATTCATTATCCCCTGGTAATCCCAAAACAGTTACAAGTCCAGGTATATACTTCAAGTTCAGAACAGGGTTTCTGCAGGGTCTTAAAAAGTATTCAATGTAATTAAATTAGCTGTTCAATGTCTTGAATAATTTCTCAGACGTTTTCAACACACTTCAGATCAACAGTCCTTGTAACACATTTCCCCACATCAACTGCATGAACCGGCACATTTGGTGGTTTAACAAAGATGACTGCCTTAGCAACCATTTTTACTTTTGTATTTTTTTTAATAAATAATTTTAACCATTATGAAAATCATGTAATGTTAGTTTTCATGTAACAAATGCAAATATCTGAAAATGGTATTGAAATCACAAAAAAAAAATGCACCATTGTTTGCCATATAACAGTATTGTTTCACAATCCTTTCGCTCACGAGACATTTGCAGCATTTTTAAAAGTTGCAACATTTTAAGACAACCATAAATAGGTTTGAATATGTTGTAATCCACAAAGAATTGATAGTTATCAATTTGTTGGTCCTTCGGAACCATTTAGTTGCTAATCTGAAGTTCTTTTCCAAGTGTTCATAAATAATATTTATCAAGGAAAGAAAACGTTCACGTCAAATTTATTCTGTTCCTTTATCTACAACTCTGGGACTTTTTAGATATTAATAAGATGTAGAATGTTTATCTATTTATAATTTCTCATGCTCCAGGTAGTGTCTACATTTTGAGATGGCTCTATGTTTTTTTTACAGTGATTTATATTTTATAGTTATTTTCTGGAAGTTAGTTAGATAAACATAAGTATTGTACAGGTCTTCCTTTGTAAAACCTGCAGAAACCCTGTTTAAAGACTTCCCATCTGAAGTATGTGAAGCTTTGAGACAAAGTTTAAAAAGTTTTAAAGTTCCCATCTATATGGTAGAAAAAGAAAAGAAAAGCATACAGTCATGACGCTTGACATTACACACCCTTCCACTCCTCTCTCCCAGTAGAACAGTAATAAACAATTTAACATTAATAACAGAAATGTTACTTGTTCACCTCTGCTTGTAGTATGGCTTCGAGACAATCTTATCAAGGCTTCTTGTGTCTGATCTACAAAGCTTTGAATCAGCAACCAATGAAAGTGTTATTAACATACATTTCTTTGACAGAATCAGTTGGAGGAAGTAGCTAATGATTACAATCTCATTTAACTTCAGTTACATATTGTGATAAATCACACATTCATCGATACCTGTAACATACAGAAAAAGCATGTTGATTTATTTTGAGGTCCTTTAGTGCCAGATTGGTGGAAATGCTAGTAATGGGCTTTGATTGAAATACAACAGGACACACTTGCTACCACAGTAAGCACAACTTAAGATTGTCTAGCAGTTTGAAGAATAACAGCTCTTGCAGACGGCACAAAATCTGTACTACAGAAAGCAGCACATGATTTAACTTTTCAACACAAATAATGGCTGTATCATACTGTACATTACTTTTCGGTACATTATATCATACGACGGAGGTAGAAGGGCAGCAGTTCATGATTTAGGATGATTGAAGGTAAGACAATATGTGAAAATACCAGAAAGTACAACTATAGTTGTTTATCTCTTAGACAAGTTTCTTAGACAAGTTTCCACTTTAACACAAGGAGTTTACGAGTAACCCTGAACCACAAAGCCACGTGAATGCATTACCATTTGGACAGACTGAGACATATAATCAAGTATACTTCAAGTAATTGCTTGTAAAGTGAATTCTAGTGCAACTGACACAAAATGTCACCAATCAACAAGTCTCAGTCAAATCAATGAACTTCCTTGGGGACAAAGTGTTGGCCAGATTTGAAAAAGATGGAAAAAGAACTTGTGAAAATAATGTGGTGAGAAAAAATGCGTGGGTCACTTGGACATTTTTATAGTAGTAATATGAAACGAATGATTGAGTGACTTGTAGTAGTCCCTGACAAAAGTCTTGTTGCTTGTGTACAAATTGACCACAGAAATGTATTAATAATCAAGATTTTTTCAAGAAAAACAGCTTTTGTAATAATGTTTCAGTGCAAACTGTCAATTTTTGTCAAGTATTGTCGCTTGTCATATGAGCTTCATCTCTGACTAAAAATGGATTAATTGGGTTTGTGTATAACCAAAATCCCAGTGCACTAGACCCTCAACTCAACTGCAATTAGACCTCTGCAAACATGCCTAAGATTCACTCTGAGACTACAGTGTTGATTATCAAGAGGCTGAAGAGACAAGCCCACATTAGGCAGACCCCGAAATACAATTGCTCGAAATAATCTTTTTTTTTTTTTGGAAAATACGAAGCCAGCCCATTTTCCACTACAGCGGAGCACCATGAGACCTGCTCAACCGAAAGTCCCTGGATCAACCAGAACAGTTTGTTGAATGTGCCCTACAATAAGTGCCCAGAAGCCAGCACTAAACAAAAGACAATTGAATAAAAGGTGTGGCATTTGCCAAGGCCCACAGCCTGCTAAGAGGATGGACGCTGGAAAAGTGGCAGAAGGGCGAGTTTTCTGTTCCAGCAGTCAGCGCTAATATTGCAGGAAACCTACTGGAGCCTGCTTTGATCCAAGGGTCACCAAGAAAACATAAGACCTGAGAGAGAGACCTGCAGGGTGAAAGACAACATCAATAGTCTAAAATACCAAATTCTGTTGCAGGATGCTGCTCCATGGCATACTTCCACTACATCCAAGTTCCTTAAAGTAGATAAAGATGCTCCGGGATTGGCCAGCACAGTCACCAGACATGAACATCATTAAGCATGCCTTGGGTTGGATGAAAGAGGAAGCATAGAAGACAAACCAAAGAATATTGATGAACTCTGAGAGGCATGCAAGACTACTTTTTTTGCTATTCCTGATGACTCTGTCAATTGATTGTATGAATCATTGCCAAACCGCATGAACGCAATCGAACGCAGTCATGGAAGTCCTCCATGTATTGATTTGGAGCACCACTACCTACTTATTTTAGTGCAGTAAACACCATTTGACAGGGTTTTAGTTTAAAAGTTTTTACGTTCATTAAAAGTCTGGTTAATAGCAGGTGTTTCTACAAAATAGTGACGAGCAACAAGACTTTTTTTCAGGGACTGTAGTAGATTTCTCTAAAAGGATGGAACATTGAATGTTGATGAATTTATCCTCTACGTTAAAGCATTTGGCAATATTTTGATGGCCACACAGTTAAACTGACATTCGCTGGTAAAAGCTTCTTGACACTTTTAAAGTTATTAAACACTCGTCATTGTCTAAACGCTCCTTAACGTTATTATTTCATTTTAATATAAATATACAATTTAGCTTTTAACTGTACATAATTTATTTTCTAAACTTTAGCATACATTTTCTAAAAGCTTGCAGATGGACTAAGTGTTTTGTCCCAGTGCTTCTGTTGTGGTCTTGGCGGAAAGCATTTGCTCAGCTCCTTAAAGGAAATATAATGTTTGCTCTCGCTCCACCACACAGACACGAATAATGGACCGCTAACTACTGCACTCACAACAACGAGGGCCACTAGTGATCCAGCTACTCCAGCTGTATGGTACATTACGCAACACAAACACTCTCTGAGAAAGCAATTCACACATAGACCACTCAAACGCACAGGATGCACATGAAGACTGCTCCTTTTGATCACTTATTGCACCACTTTTCTTCAAATTACTGTAATACAATCATTTCACAGGGGTCTTTCAGTGCTGCATATAACGTCAACCATTCACTAAAAATGCAACCGTACCATTTTGGTAGCATTCGTGGACTAAAAATACATGCTAGTGACCCCTGCTTATTCTCATCTCTGCTATTGACCACAGTGAACACACAGCTTCTCTAATCGAACCATTCCCATTAAGCACATCCGAGTGAAGAACAGTGATACATTGGACTTCCCAAAAGGGGAAAGACCATCTCATATATTCATTCCCCCTGGTCCACCGCCACCTGCCGGGTAGTGTCGAAGGCCTCCACCTCGACGGAGGGAATGGAGTGCCACAGTGCAGCAACCACGCAGAAGTGAACCAATGTGGTACATTGGCTGACCATCACGATACGGACCACGACACAGCCATGCCACGGTAGGAACCACTGGCACAACCACAGCAAGCAAATCCACCAGGAAATGTCGGCTCCAGTAGTTCTTTGCTGGTAAACCACAGCCTGAGGATTTGGCATCTGTGTTTGGTGCAGCTTCATTAGCACCATCTTCAACATCTTCATCATCACTAATGTTGATGACATTATCTCCTGTACCCCTAACATCTGTTAGTACACTACATGGCTGAGTGGTCTGTGGAAGATCTTCCCCAATTGATGTCAGCACCGGAGGAGAGTTTGCCGAAGAACCTTTTGCACTTTGAGGTTGAATGATGTTGTTTTCACTGGTCAAACTTGTTACAGTGAGGGGTAAGTCTGTAATGGACTCTGAAAAACTAGTTTCCTGAATGGAGGATTCCATGGGTATCAATGGCGAAGTTGCAGGTACAATTGGAACTGATACAGCTGGCTCCCAAGGCTCTGCAACCACTGGTGCAGATTTAGGGGAAAAGTCTGTGAAGACAGAAGTTGTGGCGACTGTTGTTGTAATGGCCGATTCTGTCGCAACTGACTCGAGGTCATCTCCTTCATCAGACATCCAAGTAGAGGTGGGACTGCAGGCTTGAGAACGGAATGTACGCTCAGCAATTGTGTCCAGATCAGAGTTTAAGGATGTACTAGGACCCTGGGCAGGAGCTGAAGCTGGGGCATGATCATAGTCCGTTTGAATGCCTTGCTCTCGCAGGTGGTGCAAATATAAGTGATGATGTGACAGACATGGATGGCTTATGCTTACACTGGGACCTGTCCCAAAGCTACCGCAGCGGAATGGGACAACTTTGGGCTCACTGCTGCACAAACCTTCGTAGGTGGAGGAATGTGGCAGGCGGGAGTACGCATTAAGGAGTGAGGCTGTCTCTTGAGACAGAAATGCAGCTTCCAGGAGCAGGTCTGCCTTGCTAGTTCCTCGTCCACTCTCTCCACAACAAACAAAACCGCTGTCTTGCGTGCCCTCGCCTGACAAACATGGAGCATCAATTCCGTTTTCATTACTCCCATGTTCCGCGCCAGCGTGGTCGCTTAGCTTGGTGTAGGTAGAACTGCGGGTGAGCGAGCGAGCTGGGGAGCCTTCAGAAGACCCTCCCAGGCCCTCGCTGACCTCCAGCCCTGCCCCCACCAACCCTCCACCTGCTATGGCTTCACCTGTTTTGGTAGTTCCGACCTGAGCCAGCTCCATGCTCTGCAGTAAAGATTCCAGTTTATGGTTCTGGAGGTTAATATCTTGGAAGCACTTCTGCACCCCTGTGTCGGCATCCCCAAGATTGGATCTGACAACATCGACGACCTGTTTAAGCTGTTGGATCTCTCTGCGGGCCTCCTTCAGAGCCAACTGGGCCTCCACACGGTGGCATTCTTCCTCAATCCAGTCCTCTTGCATACGAGAAAGCTGGGTGCGCAAATCGTCAATCTCGGTGTCCCTAAAGTATGTTGGAGTATGGAGCATAGAATTAGAATATTTCAAAGATGGGTAGATGATATTTCTAGTGACTTTAAAAGGTAATTGAAACATTTTTTACGTACTTCTTGAAATTATCGGCTTTGGTAAATTGTGTAACAAGCAGGGATTTGTATTTTACTTTACATTACTTTGTAAATGAACACAGTAGTATGACTGCTGTGACCAAGTTCATTTGTAAATTGATGCTCCCAACACTGTTTTGTAATGACCACCAGTCAAAAAAACCCCATCTGGACTCTGATTCCACCAATTGTTCTTCCACCGGTGTCTTTATTAGTATGGAGTCACAGATTGTTTTGCAAACTGTTTTCAAAATATTAAGTCAGTTGAAAAATGAACTTGGATTTGTCCAAAACAGCAGATGGCGCTATGGGTCAATTATTTGGTGCTGGCTTAGTATTTAGTTGAGAACAACTGCAAAATTGGTAAGAATTCCAATAGATCTCTTTAAAACTTTGATGTTGGCTTGTAAAAATGGCATTTAAAAGTATTTTATAAGCAAAATGGAATGGTTGCAAAGATAGAATTTTTGGTTGCTATAGAGGAGTCACAGACAGTACACAGGTGTACATGCCAATATGAAGAGTATAAATCAACCCCATATCTCTATGATTTTCCTTAACTGAGATGGTGATGTCAAGTTTGTTGCTATGGAGGGGTCAGTTACATAATGTTTCCTGTCACGATAAACCAACCCCCATGTCTTTATTGTTTACCAAAGCTGAGGTAGGGTCCACAAAATTTGGTTTCTAGGTTAAACAGTTTGGTTGCAAGAGAGCCTTCATTGTTGTTGTAAAATGTTTAATTTGTTACTATGATCAACAAAAAACAATCCCCATATTGAAAATATTTTTGGTGCCTTTTTCTATTAATTTGCAATGGCCATTAAGTCAACAGTTAATCTTTAACCCTTTCTAGAGCCGAGGGTTCAAATACTTTTACACAAAGATTGGTATGTTATTGCATACCAGACTGATAATCTTTACGTGTGGTCACTTTGAAGTTTCTACAAGAGTCTCAGTCTAAGTTTCACAAAACTTGGCCCCATGTTAAGGCAATGGAATATTTCCCAACTTTAACAGCGTTTATGTCCAGAATTCCTTTAGTTGTACCAGTCTGAAAAGATATAGCAACCCGATTCAGACCAATCTGAACAAAGTTTGGAGGTTTTATCTCAAACAGTCTAGGAGGAGGTGCGTTTTTTTTTGTCTGGAGTGAAAGACAAGCCAACGTAATAGAAGTCTTTTTTACTGAAATGCATAACAGAAAAACCTGGTTGTGAGAATTTAGTGCAGATTCTTGAAACTTCAAATCATGCAGGCCTTACCTGTGTTCTAGCCTTTCAACGGTTTCTTTAAGCCTGGCCCTCAGGTGTCTGATGCAGACCTCTTTCTGTTGTAGAGGGGTGAGATATTGCTCTGGAGGAGGGGGTCGAATACCATGGTTATCATTGCAGGAGGTGTGTTTTATGTTACGCCTGAGGAATGATAAGTTGTATCCATTGGAAAAAAGCCAACTTAGAGAGATATAGAAGTCAAATAAGAGCAGCACTCACCGGTGGGTTGGGCTTCCATCACTTCCCTTGCATGAAGCTGAATTACAACTGCTGCTGAGGGAGGCATTCCCATAGGGATCACGGTTGCTGACAGGTGCCGGACTCCGTCTGTAGCACAACAGAAGCAGAGAATCACCACTCAAACCCCTTGAGGGGACGGAAAAATAAATACAGAAACACAAATACATGACGAAATAATTAGAAAAAGACAGATTTTTGCAAAACATGCCAAACTTTTATTGAAAATTACTAACATGCGACAACTTTAATGGATGTAAAGACAGAACAGACACTTGGATCACATATAAAAGTACTGAAAGATGGTAAATGTGCAGATCTAGACTGTGTCTGTCATAAGTCATGTGTAATCCCTGCTGAAATAGTAGAAACTGACAGCAGTAACACAGCAAAAAGTCACTTTGCATTCCACAGATATGAAACGAACAACGCTCAAAGAAAAGTTACATGGAATTTCCAGATAAAATCAAAAATTAAAAAAAAAAAGTGAATAAATGACGAGTGGAAGCAGACAAAAGAGACAGAACTGATGAGAAAGAGAGTGGTGATGGAGCGCTGACCGACAGTGGTGTTCCGGGGACTTTGGGGTCAGAAATCCTCTGCTCTGTCTCATAGAGACCATAATTCCTGACTCCATGGGGGTGTAGTCTAGCTCTATAAACCTGCAATAGTCAAATCTGTCCCACAAACAAGAAGGAGTCGTTACAAAAGGCTGCACAACCTAAAGGTCACCACACCTGCTTGACTTGAATAAATGCTCAAACGAACAGTTTTGTGGACACCCTGAAAACTGTTCTTTTAAACATGGGGTGAGATCGGTCGAAGCAGTTGTCCAGCCAAATTTCAGCCATTTCGTTCCCCTGCGAAGGTTGGGCTTTTTCATGAACTAAATGTTTATTTGTAGATGCTAAAAACATTGTATAACTCGTTCCCTAACTCTAATCGTATACAAGTGGCGATTTTTTTTTTTTTTTTAATAGAAAATATCTTTTATTAGATACAACAGGAAATACATCACAAGCAGGGAGCTACAAGCCCTTTGTGTAAAGTTGTTGAGATTCGTTTGTTCTCTGCTTTGGAGAGTCGAGAGTGCTCTTACTCCTTTCGATGCGCCCCTATTTCATTTTTCATTATCTTTTCCTGGCTCTCTTAGCACTCTTGTGTTATGTTTAAGCTAAATAAAACAGCATTTTCAGGTAAATCTTAAACCTTGCTTTGAGAGACTTCTTACTTGCTTTAGAATTAATTTCCTATCAAGGTTAAATATATAATTTGGGAAATATTGATGTGATGACAGTGGATACTAGAGTTTACCATGATAAATTACTGGTTTCTCAACACACTTCAAATGTCCAAACCCTACTCTTGCAGTTGTACAATCGATATAAATGTAATTTACATTTTATCCAAAGCAAGAACTCTACTGACTGCCACAGGAAAGTATCAACACTGTGCATCACCCTGGATAAAATTTAATTAATGCACTGTTGCACTGTTAATAGTTGAACATGCATGAGTTTATAAAAGAGTTTAGTAACATTCTTAGAATAGAATGCTAACAACGAATTGCACTAATTTCAGATTTTTGATTTTTAAAGATTATTGTAGGCATTCTTGTTGATCTCCTAAATGTTGAGTTGAAAGTGTGGGGAACCACACAACTTCCAAAGCAGACATTTGTCTTTGAAACTGCCAAGGGTATATCTAGCAGGTGAGCATTCGAAGTTTTTCTAAAGATCCTAAACCGACGAAACAGTTTCTTTTTCAAGTAATCTCTTCTCAAGGGGCAGTCAATAGAGATATTAGATAATACACGTGACTCAATGGCTGAACCATGCAGCTTCATGCTTCATTGATCTTGCAGAGCCTTCCATAAAGTATTACAAACCAAAACACCATCAATCAATCTTCCAGTGGTTCAAGCTTAGAGCATAATCTTTAATCTGCCAATGCATTCTATTTTGGGATAATCAAATCTGGCGTAAGCAGCGCTGGCTGAAAGCACTTCCTTTAGGTGGTGTAGTAATGCATTTCACGAAGGAAAAGATCCAGAAACCCTTGGTATAATGTATTATGTCCTGAACATTTTTTAAAACAAAACATTAATGTATGTATTATATTATAAATCCGCACATATTGAAAACAGAGAAATGGCAAAGTTAAGCCACCATAGCTAGTACTTTCAAGTCCACCAGGACCACCATTGGTTGTCTATAAGAAGTACCACCTAACCATGATTCCGAGCCAAGTCATGGTTAAGGTGAGAGAAAGCAGCAAAAGTAAAAGTGTAACAGCCAAACAGACAAAGTGTGCTAGAGAAGCCAGGGAGGGAAAACGGGGTGCTATCAAATGCAGATAGCTAGAAAAGCTAAAGCAGCCAGCGGTATTGAACAAACCAGGTTTGTCCATTGGGTTTTCAGCCATTTACACTAAACTGGACAAACATGGGAAATGTGTTGTGACTATAAGCACTGCATTACCACACATTATCATTTTTATTCACTTTTAGTAGCTTCTTAATTGACTTTTTCAATGGGATTGCTAAAGCCAAAGAGCAGCAGCACCAGATCTGCTCTTTTATTATCAACATAGGTAGCATTGGATAATGGAACTGGTCAGAGGTGGGTAGTAACTGATTACTTTTACTTTGTTACATTTACTTTTTGGGTTTATTTAGTTATTTAAATTTTAGGGGTAACTAGTACTTTTAGAGTATGTTTAAAGATGGATACTTTAAATGTCTAATGTACTTTTACTCAAGTACTTTAGTTTTGTGCATTTGATGCTACTGACAAAAAATTATAGCAAATAATTGGTTTACGTGACTTGATCTGAAGTCTCACAAGAGGTTGGAGAGGCTTAAGTTCAGCGTGCGCTTTGAAAGATGATGTTTGAGGATGACGTGTGTGAGCTCTCCAGGAGCAGATCACTTGTGACCTCAAATCAACAAAATTTTTTCACTTCAACATGTGAGAAAATCTTAAGGTTCACCTTCATAATGCGATGCAGGCAAAAATTCCAGCTACAACTTGAAAAAACGTAAATATAATGCTGTATTTCTACCATATCAATGGTAATTTGGTAACTATGGGCACTTTGACCTTTTAGTACCATATTTCACACACTGTTTAAAATTTTTTTCCTCGTGCGAGCAATTACAAATACCTTACAAACAACAAGCATTCGTATAAAAACGTTCATTCTAAACGTCTGCATGTTTTCAGATCCATTTTCCAAAACTCTAAATAAATTTAAATGCCTACTGTAACGGTATACACAATTGTGTACACTTCATTTAAGGGTTTGATTGTGACTCTTCACCTGACATTGTGAAAATAAAGAGGGAAAAAACCTAGTTAGAAAAAAAACTTTTGAAATTTAGAAAATGTTGCAATTTTCATGCAAGTGTCAGTAAATGTGATGTTACTGTGCCCATCACAGGCTACTTTTCTTCAGTCTATTTTTGAAATAAACAAAACAAAGACACTTTCAAGGAGAAGTGTGTAGAAGCTGTGCAAATTTAATATTAATGTTTAAAACAAATTAAACTTAATGTTTATGCTCCGTATCAATCACGAGTAACTGGTAACTAGCTACTTCAGTAGTTTGTCAATCGCTACTTGAGGAGTTTGTCCCATACTTTTACTCTTACTTGAATAAATATTTTGAGAACTCTACCCACCTCTGGAACTGGTATTAATTGGCGTGGGAATGCCCAGTGCAGCAGTGTGGTCTACTATAGTCATGCCCTACTAAAGGGAACTAAACCAAAGTCTCACGCAGGGGATGCAGTGGGAGACGACAGCATTTGTTGCAAGCGGTGCTTAGGCTGTAGGGCCTTCAGCAGGTTGAATCTGAGAAGAAAGATGAGACAGAGGCACAGAGCTGGGCTCCACTGAATGATTACCATTTTATTGTCAATCCCATCCATTACCAGGCAGAACTCTGGGTGTGGCTTAAACATGGCTTGAGTGCAAACTATATGTTATCTGTTTTGATTAATGAATATAAATCAGTACAAAACTATATGTTATCTGTTTTGATTAATGAATATAAATCAGTACAAAATGTTTAAACACAGGTGAAATACACGGGACTAGTTTTAAACTGAATTGTGTGATCTGTAGAGCAAGACCAAAACAGCTGATTTTCTGACACAAGATCAAGAGAGAGAGAGAGAGACATAGAGGATTATTAAAGCACTTAAAGCTCAACAGGTCGAACGAAGATAAACAACTGCTGGAATGTTTAGTTGCTGCAGCGAACATCTGAGAGTAAATTTGAATTAAACAATGTGCCGTACTTGCGCGATCCAGACCCAGATCTTTTATTTGAAGGAGAAGACATGGAGTCAGCAGTCCCTCGCTTTTTTCTTCAGCTGGACTTGTCTTCTTCCTCTCTGTCAGCAAACAGGTAGAGCTCAGCCGGCCTGAACAAAGCACAAAACCCCAGACAATATCCACAGTGCGACTAAAGGGAATGCTTTTCTGTGAAGAACATAGGCCTATTGGGCGTTATAATTCAAAACAAAAACAGAAATATTTAAATTAAGAAAATAATTGGTAGAAATTAAAGATTATTTATTTTTTTTGTGACTAAGTATTCAATATGTCTTGTATACAGTTATGCCTACAAGTGTTTCACTTAAAGTTAGTAGTTAGGTGAAGCCATTTATTGTCAAACAACTGTTTAAAAATCATAAAGACGACAGAAACTTTCCAAATCAAAAATTTTACATGCGTTTGTGATTTTAGCCTGATAACATGCCCAAATACTGACAAAAAAGGGTTTGGGTGGCTGGTAGATAGTCTCTTCAGTTCCATTGCATTAAGAGTGGACTTGACAATACAGCCATTCACAGATCCGAGGCAAGGGTTGACTGACAAAAGAATGTGGACATCCCCACAACTTTAGAGACTGGAGTCAGCATTTCTTAAGAACTTTTCAACCCCAGACCTGTACAACGTATAAAAACCCTGAAGAAACTGGGACTTGGTTGATGCATGAACTCTGTGTCGTGTCTCTTTCCTTGTCGCCCTGAGATTTCAGAACTCTGTCTTCAGAACCATCCACTCAAAGGACCACAATAAGGAGATAAATGAGTTTCATTGGTCAAAATTGATGGGACGATGAATGCAGCATGTTATCAAAGGATACTGAAGGAAAATGTGCCCGGAAACTGCACATGGGACGTTACTGGGCATTCAAACGCAACAACAATCCCAAACGCAAGGCCAAGTCCACTTGCCATTGGTTAGACCAGAACTAAGTGAGGGTTCTGGAGTGGCCATCACAGTCTCCTGACCTCTAGAACATTGAACAACTCTTAGGAGAACTTAAACGTGCAGATCATGCAAGAATTTACAAGAGTTGGAGGTGTTTTGCCAAAAAAGGGGGCTGCTTTACCAACAGAGAAGACAAAGAACCTCATCGACAGCTACCTCAAGAGACTTTCAGGCTGTCATTGATGTTAAAGGAGGGGAATACAAAATATTAAGAGTTGGAGAATGTTAAGTTTCATTTGGTAAGTATTTGTTGTCATTATAATGGGAAATAAATGGCTTAATCCAACTATGAGTGGGAAAAACTCTTTTGTGTTATCATTCATATTTTCTGAAAAATAAAACAAATAAATAAAAAAATATATATATACCAGGGTATGTAAAATTATGCATCCAAAAGTGTATACACCAAAGGTTGGCTTGTTTGATTGAACCTACTGACCTCTTCACACTCAGACCAATGCTTTGCTTGTAGAGCTCTAATAGAGTGAACTTTGAGTGCTGACGCAGTTTGGCAGCTCTCTTACTCTGCGCTGATGCATAAAGTACACACAACTGAGCTGTAACCTTCACAATCAGGCCACTCAACACAATAAAATCTGCTTTAAAAAGTGCTTGTGTCATTTCTGGAACAAATGAGGACAAGAGGGTAAAAAGAAGTAATCTGGCATCCCAAGATAGAAGAAAGAGGGATTATTGAGCTAAATAATTAAAAAGGAATCTGCCTAGTCTTAGCAGTTATGCGCAACCCACAACGTGCCTCTCAATTCCTCATCATGAGATGACCTTTCAAACAAACCCTGCACTATTATGGAAATAGGCTTATTCTCCAATTCCCCCAGAGAAAACACACTGACTTTTAACATTTTAGAATCTATTCGAGTCTGGTGATAGCTCTTTTAGCACTTGAATCTGATTAGACAAGACATGAAATGTATGGAATCATGGAAAAAGAAGGATTTTTGTTCTGTTCAAGGATGTTCAATTAAATTGGGAAATTGAATTTGAATTAAAAATCTTAATTGATTTGAATAAACACATTTTTGACGGTTAAATCCTTCGCCCATGTTCCGGAATTCGGTAGCATTTTACATGGCTACCTTTGCCACTCCTCTCTAATTGGCCAATGGTTTCCATATTAATTACTCCCTTCTTCAAACTACAATATTATTGTGCAAGACTGAGTATAATGCATATATTTGAGCAATTACATAAAAAATTAAGCACTTTTTAAAATATTTTGAAAGTAACTTTTTAAATGGTGGCAATTATGGGCATCCTTTTATGAGCGGTGTCATTATATGCCGAATGTTTTGATTTTATTTGGGTTTGTGGACACATCTTGGCTTTTAAACAATTTATCGAATTACATTTTTCATAATTTTACCAAATGAATTATTAATTACAACTTTCCCTCATTGTTAAACAAACCTGAAGATGAAAAACAATTCTTCTAAACATACGCTGGCCCTTGTTACCCATTCTTTTTCAGAATAGGCTGATTGTAGGTAGAACAGTTTTGTAGCTTTACAACCTAGAACAGAGCATCTCCTTTTATTCGTCACGTTCATATTAAGAAGCTGATTGGTGTTATCATGATTGGAGGTGGAGCTGTGTGTAAAACACTATTGGTTGAGGTCCAATGTTAGCAAGTGATGAAGATTTAAGAATAAATGCCATTTTGAGACAAAATGTTGAAATGGTAACCTTTGAGAATCAGCCACAATGACATCACCAGACGTAACAGTAAAGCTCAAGGTAATAAAGGCTACTGTAAGCTAATACTCCATATAACCCCCTCTTTCTTGACACAATAAGTACAGTTTTATCTATTTGGCCATTTGCGATAGCCCTTTTGGAATAGCTTATCATTGATTTTGATCAAACCACTATAATTTCAGTTAAAAATGACCAAAGCAAGCCTAAGGATAGAAGGGGTTTAAATTTTCAACCTTTGTTTTTACATTTTAAACAATTTCAACAATGGTTTTCTGGGCTGTTAACCAGAGGTGAACTCTAAAAGGTTTAAATGTGAAGAAATCTCTGTTGTTACCTAAAATGAAAAAGGAAGAATCCATCGTCCACAACAAGATTTTGCTCCGAACGATGATGGTGTGCTAGGTTCTGCCAAGTCAGTCTCTGCTGCCAAGTAGTGTGTGACTCAATTCATCAAAACGCAGCTAAAGAACCGTTCACAGAAACCCGGGAGTTATTTACTAATCAACAGAATGGAGCAGCTTCAAAAACATCTCTTGCACGTTGTTTGCAGGGCAACTTTCAAGAACGGAGTCAGTGAAGGACAGTGTGTGCTCTCCCTCTGACGCAGTGTGAGTCACACAACAGCAGCCTCTGTCCCGTCTGTGAGAACTTTATACAGATGCTCAAAACTAAAGCACCTAATTATTTACAAATCAGCCACACCTTCAAAACAATGAAGTGCTACTACAAATAAAAATGGCTTGATAAAAGGTGACAAGAAAGAAAGGGATGGACAGATAGGAGCCAGATATTATCTAGGTCTGCTAGAATTTGACGATGATGATGATAATATCTGCAAGCAGCTTGACAATTCAGTGGAATGTGATGCTGAAATTGCTCGAGCTGCAGCAGTGCTGTCAGAACTGGACGACCTCTGTCTGTTTTAAGCATTACCCAGCACTTCTCGGTCCTCGTCACATTTATTTAGATCACATTCACCACAGGAAAGTCTGCTTACTGCAAATAAACATTCAGCTTTGCTTTGGCTAAAAACTGAAGAACATTTATCAGGAGGACTACGGGGTGTTGAGATAGATGCGATCTGTCCATCTGTGGATTAAATTAAGCGGAGTGCTTACATTGTGAAGTAATGAATGGAGCACGGTGGTAAAACACATACAGTAGAGACAGCTCTGGAGGGAATGAGTCATTCAGAATCATCCGCACAATCAAAGCTAATCAACATTAAATGGAGTTATATCTACGTTAGTGACTAGTTTAACGGGTGTGTTCCCTCCATGTGTGATCCCTTCTCAAGTGGAGGAGTTAAAGGCTGTGTTACATTTCTCTCATTTGCCCCTACACCTTCCAATTTCAGGGAAGGGCTGAACCCCTACAAAGCCTTATAGAGCTTATAGTGCATCAAGAAGTAGAGGCATTTGTGGTGGTACAATATGGGGGGACAGCTGTCTGGGACGGATACTGCCATGTTACACCCCCCAGTGACATTCTGTGGTGGAAGGGTGGGGGAAACCTCAGATGTTGGTATTGGCAGCACATGGACAAGGTTGCCTGTTCGAGGTACACCGGTGACCTTCTTGGGTGGAGTTTGCATGTTTTAGCTGTATTTGTGTGGGTTACCTCAAGGTACTCTGGACATAAAAGAGTGAGTGTGTTGCCCTGTGATGGACTGCTGACCCTTTTTCCCAAAGTATGCAGGTGATAGGCACAAGTAGAACCCTGTGACCTCAAAAAAGAAGCAAATGAACTTTATTTGTTGGTAATGTTTTAGGTGGTAATAGTAATGAGATAGTTGTATAGAACACCTTCATAGCGAACAGCTTCTGTAATAAAACTCACCACTTTAATGCTTTAAAGTATGTCCAGATCTCAAAGTGTTTCCAATGTTGAAATCAGGAACAAATAAATGGCAGGGAATCCCATTTCTGGGCAAATCTACATTCATGGACAGTTGCTTATTTGTGGGGATCCCAGCTGAGAATTCTTTTTTAACTTAAGCTTTCAATCATGAGAATGGCATGGAGTTCTAAATCATTTCACTGCTTGTTTTGCCTCAATGAGGGGGTGTGGCCCCGTGGGAAAGCGACATCAATGCATACTCTCTATCAGAACAACCCCAAGTTCACTCCAAACAGGGGGAATCCTTATTTCCATTTATTTTCAAACGAAACATGTGCTTATACTGACTGATCGCTGAGGTAACGGTTCTCTACTTAGTTTTTGCATGATTCGAAAGTGGTTCCAAGAATAATCATATAGGGATTTTAGGTTTTGGGGAAAGTTTTCTGCCTTTATCACAGTATAACATCAACATTATAACAGATTTTTTTTCAGAATTAACTTTATGCACTGTTTATCCTCTCTGTAAAGCATTTTTTCAAAACCAATGTATATAAAGTGTGTTAGATAAATAAACTTGCATACTCCCAATAGTGAATATGGTCATGACGGTGCACAAGGAAGTGCATGTAAGTAGCTTGCATACTGAGAGGATGTAGCGCAGTCTCCATGGAGACAGAAATTCCGCTCCACAAATGCTATGTGATTGGCTTCACTTGCATGTGAGTACATGGTTTGTCAAGACACAGACGGATGGGGTGGCATGGTGCTGCCACAAGACTACCTTTACAAGACTACACTAGCAACCTGGTGCAACCACAAGTCTATACAGGCAAAGTATTGCACCATATATAAAGAAAATATAGAAGAGATTACCAAAGAGATTAAAGACACTACACAACGATCTGTCTACATCCTCATCAATCCACTAAAAAAGCACACCTCTTCTGCAGTCTGCAGGATGCAAGGTCACACGGTACTCTAGGCCGTCCAAATACTCATCTATGTCACGACTCACGCAGCACTACACAGAATGAAGCCAGAGACAAACTTAAAGCGATTACCTGCTGTTAGAAACGCTCCTATGTTTCATTTCCAACACGTAGTTTGAGCTCATAATGGAAAATGAAATGCTCAAAACCAAAACAAACATATGATGCTCACGCATGCTCGCTGCAGGAAACAGCTGCTGTGCACGCGCACACATCAAAACACCGACAAGCAAAGATGAGCCCGCGCACACGGTTTACATTAACACCGTTTTTACACACCCTACGGAACAAGTCACCGCCTTGAGACACAGTTCTCCCTACTTCCGACATCTTATGTGTGTGTTGCGCGTCCCAGTCCTTGACTTGTCCTAGAGGCAGTGTTTGTTCTAGACGCAGCACGGCTTGCGCGCCACACCGAAACACGACGCATTGGTCATTTACCCGCTTGCAGGCTTCCAGCGAGATTCAGCGACCCCTCATCTAGACGCGCATCGGTGTTTTTCGCGTTTCCCCGGGTGCTCGTCCCCGTCAAGGACTCTCCGCCACACACAGCGGTGCTCGACGGGGCGGGAGCTGCTGCTGCTGCTGCTGATGCTGGCGTATGATAATATTAATGAGCGGGAATCTGTGCCGCCGCGACTGAAGCCTGCTGAGGGAGGAAGAACGCTGGAAAGAAAGCACATACGTAACAACACCACGTTCTTCTTAAAGGGGACTCCACATTTTTCTGTTTGTGGACATTTTTATTTATTGTACACTTTTTTTTCTTTGGGCGACATTGCCAATTTCCAGCTGACATTCAGAAACACTTGAACGTAAAAGCTACGATATACAGCATGTAAACAACATGAGATTTTCTTACGTTGAACACTATTTGTGTGTTACATTTAATTGTGTGTAAAAATCTGTAATGTCAATCTTTTGTTCGTGATTTCTGACTTTCTGTTTGAAAATAATTTTTTTCAGGAAGTGACGTGTCTTTGTCTTATACAGCGTATTTTAATAATTCATGAGTCTGACCTCTATTGTCCTATACAGAGTGTTTATTATTAATAACTCATAAGTCTTGACACTTTCTGTCATTTTCCAAGATCGCGCATTAGTTTGGAGTACAGAATGGTTCGCAAGTGTATAGTTTTCATGGCGCAAAGGTGCTGAGGTGATACATGGCTTTCCCATGAACTCTGGCTTTGAGTGGTGAGTTAGCCACCAACAACCAACACGTTGAAACTTTGGATTTAATTCAAGCATTTTCCCTCGAGAAAGCTAGGAGAACGGGAAAATGGTGGATTTGGACATTGCAAATCATTACAGTTTGCGATGCCGTTAAAATTGGGGTTACAACCTCACTTTAGTGCAGGTATATGTGCGTTTTATTAAGCATTTATCTTTGCATAGCTGTACCGAGACGTCACTTTCAAATTGGAGGCAAGTGGCGTAGTCTACAACTGGAAGATTTCCAGTCAATTCAACCCCATTATTGCTGTTATTGTGAACACGACCAAACAGTGTTTTTAGTCTTTGCAATGAATGATGATTCTGGAATGGATGGAATCATGTTCTTGGCCTTGTTTTGGGCAGGCATCCACTCGTTAGGTCTGTGTCTATCAGTTTAGCTCCAACATTAATCAAAAACACCTGAATCAGCGAAAAAAGATCCTTTCAGCACCATAGACAGCGTCCCTGAGCTGCGGTTAAACTTATATGAGCTGCGGTTAAAGTTATTAGTTTTGGTTACTTTATAAATTCTACAGTTAACTGAACAGATTGAGGAGTTTTCCTGTCCGCCTCATTGGATTAGATAAAAATACCGTTTGTCCAACTCTCACCAAATTTACAACGAAACATCTTCAGACCTCGTTTTCATAAACGGCTTGACAATTTCGACCCCGTCTTCAGCAACCTTTTGCCATAAACACCTTAAATAGCGCTAAAACATCAATAGCATCAA
Organism: Danionella cerebrum; assembly: GCA_007224835.1. Classification (NCBI taxonomy): domain Eukaryota; kingdom Metazoa; phylum Chordata; class Actinopteri; order Cypriniformes; family Danionidae; genus Danionella; species Danionella cerebrum. Next base: position 151,786 of record SRMA01025910.1, on the reverse strand, counting down.
TATCTCCTGATGCTATTGACGCCCACATTTCCCGTCTGGTTGCTTTGCAGTATTATTTCCTATATTATTATTACATTTGTTTTCATCCATTGTTGTGTCCTGGTGTCCATTCAGTTAAATACTCTCCTATACCATCAATTCTTACCATATCGCATATTTGGTATAATATTTTGTCCATCTTAAAATACTTATGTGGAATAAAAAATGTATTTTTCTCAAGCCAAAAAAAGTGTACATTGTGTAAATTGTTTTTTGAGGTCATGTGAGTTTATGTTGTAAAATGGCCGATGACCAGCAGAGGGCAGTCGATATCTGAAGAATTTGATTTATTGTAAAGTGAAAACGAAAAGATTTAACCCGTTCAACCTTGAATTGCTTGCATACAAATCAAGTTGTATTTTCTATTGAATTATTATAGCGCAATCTTCTATTTGATTTGAACTTTAATATTTTGTGTAGTGTGATTTGCATAAATCCTAAACGCAATGCAAAATCTTATATATTTTTTTAGCATTTAATCTCTTTGTGGACTGGTGAATAGTAGCTTTAGAGCGACTACGTAATGAGTATTTTTCTGAGACTTAAATTCACGGAGTTATAGTCGTCTGAAAATGGTGGCTGATAGGAACTTTTCATTCTGAGTGAAGAATGGATGCCAAGATGACCCAATGTACCCTCTGTCCTCTCTGGAGGGGAAAAGAAAATTAATTTTTGTGGGAAGTTTGATTGACTTCTTCCTCAATTGATGCAGCTCTTGGGAGTTCAGTCATGTCTCTGATAACAGATGGGAAAGCAAATGGAAAACAAAAATTGATTTCTACTGTTGCTGCTTTTGTGAAAAGCCAATCACAGTTGAAGATGCCAGCAAAACGACTCTTGCCAGTGAAGAGCCCGTATAAAAGCTTTGAGGTAAATCCATGGGCCAACCACAGTATGTGACTAACTCTGGGGTGTTGTGTCCATCTCTCTGTGTGAATATCACACTCGTAAAAATATCTTACACTTTATGCCATTTAATGAACACCCAAAATACTATATAATACTATTTTCAATTTCACGGCTGGAGGGATTGGTTTGCTTTGATGCAAAATACAAACTATTTGAATTTTCCACATCATTTCTTTCTTGTTTTTTTTTTTCAGAAAGAATTCTTCTGGTCTAAGTTGAGTCTTACTGAAAATAGTTTTTGTATCACAGCATTTTGGCATGAAATGATTACCTACAAAGACATTTATGCGTAAAGCAGTTAAAACAACATACATTAGAAATATAAGCAATGTCAAATTTTCCTCATTCGGCTGAGCAGTTTTGCTTAGTTTAAATGTAAGACAGTTAAGGTAGCATGATGTGACTCAAAGAGCAAACGTATACAACGCATATGTGCACCATAACTGAAGCAGTTTGCATATAGCATTTCTCAAAAAACCTATATTTTTCCTGGTTATATAATCATGGTTTTGTATAGTCATGTTTATTTTGTTTGTGTGTTTTAAATAATTTCAGTGTGTGCCCAATATTTCAAAATGTGACCCCTCAGTCCAGAGCACCTGTAGCCATTTTTCTGCAGCACAGTCTCTATGTTTGGTTCACTTGGTTGCAGCTTCTCCATGAAAACCACTTCTGAAGTCCGACTGGTTTCGTCCAAGAGTGCAAAGTTACCGTGGCAGACCACTGCTTTTACAATCCTTGATACTCCAATCTGCTTTGAAATCTTTGTCTTGTTGATGCACCATAACTTCCTTGCTGTGACAATCAAATCTGACAAGAAACTCATTCCTTGACCAGTTTTAAGCCTCTTACATAGCTGTTTCTGTCGCAGTTAATTTCTCAGTGGATCATATAACTATGATTCTAAAACACTCCACAAGTTTCTGCAAGTGTAACTTGCTGCAATTTGTTGTTTGCAAAAAGTAGTTGCACCAAATATTGATTTTATTTAGATTTTTTTTTTTGTAATTTGGACAGTTTGCCTGTCCAAAACCCACTCTTGCCATTTGAAAAAAGGTTAAGAAAAGCATCTTTTGTTTTTTAAATATTCGGTAAGTGCATTTGGATTCGTGTGTATGAAATTTGATTCCCATTTTCTCAGCAATGGTACATTTTTGTGAATGTGACTTGGGTTAACACTGAATGAAAAATGTGGAAAGGACAGAGCAGCTCCTGGAGGCTCGGAACACATGCCACGAATACAATTGAATTTATTGCTTGTCTGGTGTCGGTTTCTATTTTATTGATTTTTTTTTACATTGCTGATGAGATCATAAAGGTCAAAGACTCATTTTCAACAGAGATTTCAGTGAGATGGGAAAGTGCAGAAGAACAAGATCTCATGTTTGAAAGGATTCTGATAAAAGTAGAAGTAATGATTTTTCTCAGTCTACCTGGCTCTCTGCTTAGATAAGAAGTTTTTTTTTATTTACATGAGCATGTACTGCTTTTTGTAGTAAATAAATATGACCTCTGAAATGTCCCAAATATTAGACGCAATATAAAATTGAAAATGAACACATTTTCAGCTGAGCTTCACATAAATCCTGACCCAGAAATAAAAGAGTGGCCTTTTTACACAGCATAAATAAAATAAATGCAAGAGAAAAAGACTGTATTTCACAAAACTTGTAGTAACCGTAGAAAAACAGTAGTGATTTGTGATTAGATTTTAAGTTTAACAGTTAAAAAGACATGAAAATACGGTTTTATGCTATATAATAAAAAAATACTTTATTATCTTTTATAGAAAAAAATGAATTTTACATTTACACATTTTCTTGTTTTAAAAACCAATAATGGTGCTACCCCATATGTGACATTAAACTTTTTTTTACCATACAATTTTTACAATTATTATAACACAAGCTTTTAAATGAGAATTCTGAGATGGAATAAAAGATTTTAGAAATTAACCATAATTATTAATATGGAAACCTTTATTCGAGAAAGTTCTGAACTGTAAAAAAAGATTATAATTTCCTTTAATTATTACATCAAAACACTTAAAATTAGAAGTTTTTGTATTAGAAATGGCAACAAAATATGTAAATTAGACAGAAATAAACCACATCATTTTACAGTACTTTTTTTTTACTGTAAAAGTTATGAAATATATTTTTTACAGTATTTTCATCTGAGATTCCCACAGTTATACAGTTACTGGCATTTTAGGGTGTGTTTTATTACCCTAAAGACAGCTTTGTTTGGAGGCTTCGAGCGGGAAGCAGTGAGTGGCTGAATGAAGACAGCAATGGATCCTGCTGCAATCCCACACAGTACTTTAAAGAGGGGGAATACAATATTTTAAATCAATGCTGTGTTTAACACGAAGCCGCTGCAGATCGATGGGTAATATTCTCTGATCGAGAGGAGCTGATGGGAGAAGAGTATTGAATAATTTGATGCTTGCGAATGATTTTTCCATAAAAAATAGAGCTGCAGAAATCTATTTTTGATGTAAAAAGTGAATTGCTAGTGACAGGGGTGCCTTCAAACATGTATTGGATCCCATATTATACTTACAATGGACTTTTGACCTGAGAAAACATTTGGTGCAGATGACATAGACCTTAAGCTAACCATGTAAAATGTATAAAACAATGTTTACATAAGATATAAACAAAAGATATCATAATATAATTAATTTCAGAACATAGTTGAGTAAAAATCTGGAGTATGTATTGGAAATGTATTGGAAATACATGTCCATGCGAGTTTGGCACTCAGAAACTCTGACGATTGGGAAAAGCTGTTGTGCAATTGACTGCTTGAACTGATTTTCATAAACTTCAGGGACATCATTCTATATACTGTTGAAATCTGATGAAATTAGATGCTGCATTTCAAAGAATTAAATAGAATCTAATTCTATTAGATTCTAATAGTTGCCTATTTCCATTGATTTGAAAGGCCATTTGAAGTCAACTGTAAATATTTAACCTCTACTAGAACGTAGGGTTCCAATATTTTTGCACAGTGATTTGTAAGTTCTTGCACGGACTGGTAACCTCCACAAGTTCCCCTGAGCTTCTCTGTTTTCACAAAGCCTGACCCCATGTTAAGTCAGTGGAATATTTCCCAACATTCTCAGCGATTTCCAACAATGTGGTACCAGTCTGAAAAAATAAACCAGAGTCAGACCAGTTTGGATGTCTCTGCAAAGTTTGTTGGCTGTAGCTCCATCCAATTGGTTCAGGAAAAGATTCATTGCTAGAAGCTTCATGCGCGATACATTTAGAATTGTTTTTCCAAGGTAGATACCAATATTTTGGATTTTTCTAAAGGTAAATGAGCAAACATACATTAGGCAGAATTAAAAAAAAAACATGAATCTGAAACAGTCAAATCCCAACTTTCCTCTCTTGTTTGCAAGATTGGGTCTTGAATCGATGGCTGAATACAAAGAGAGCAGCCTTGAAAGTTCTCCATGAATACAGCTAGGCTTTAAATATAACATAAAGCCTTGAATGGTGGCTGAAAAGCATTACGGATTGCGCCAGAAGAGAACAAAACATGAACTTGGTTATAGTCTGAAATTGATGGGTGAGTTTTTGGCTTCACCATTTCGAGAAGGAAGAGTCATGAGTTAGTGATAACGCTCTGAGCTCTTTCATCAGACTCAAGAACTGACAGGAGCGAGCGAGAACCCAGCTTTGATCACTTGCATTGATCCTCTCTGTGTCTCTGGTTAATTGTGGCTGTCGCTCATTGTCTGTCACTATAAAAAGCCTCGGGAATGAAACTGGGATTTAGATTAAGTTGAAGTCAAGGAGGAGGAAAGAACGCAGGATAGCAGGCGTTGGGTAAAAAACTCTAGAAAGGTATAATACACCACTCGACCTGAGTTCCGTCTCTCATTCTTCTCTTCTTGACTTGCTTTTGAAGTCAAGTCCTAAAAATTCACTTATCTTACATTTATGTATCATCTTTTGGTCTTTGTACTTCCCTCATCGTCTCCACTGGCTCCATTGAGAACATGCCATCACCAGGCAAAGGGAATCAATCAGAGTAAACAAAGGCGTGTGCTCTTTTAAACATTGAATAATTTAAATATTGAATACTCTTGTCACGAGTGATTTCGTTCAAATAAATTCTCTCCTGTTATGGTTTCATTTGTTGTTAAAAGGCAACGAAATGTCAGGTCCTCAAATTTTGTGGTATTTCAGCTGACATTTGGTAATTTCATTAAATAAAAAAATGCTTTTTTACATGACAGAGGCAGAATTGCATCACCTCTGGTTCAAATGGCTCGCAATTTACACTGCATGGGATCATGCAAATGTCTTTCTCTACCGTTGTTTTTCTTCAACATTTATTTTTTTTTTGTTTTGTGTCGAGTTAGTCCGAGTCTATTTTGTTTTCACCAGAGGTTGTAGTTTCTTCTGGACACTTCAAAGTTCAAACCCAATATCACATCTGCTGAAGGTCCACCTGCGGCCCTTATCTGAACTGTTCATTCGTTGAGATTAAGTGTTTTTTCTCAATGTCTTATCAGTATAATGCTTATATATGAAGAGTTTGGGTCTAAAAATGATAAATACCAATTACAAAAATTGTATATTAGCATATTCATGGGTGGTTGTATTTATTCCAGTTAAAAAGAAATGTCAATGATTTTGAGACTTTATATTTGAGTTTTGTTATTGTATGATGGAATGCAAAAGAAAGATATTAGGGGTGTAATAATCGTCAATCGTATCACAATAAAAATGGTCACAATGTGTATCATGAAGCTACTGGGAGATATGCTTCTTGCAGTGATTGTAATTACTTCTGAAGGTTCTTTACCCTGTCTTCATGTTTTATGTAAAATTTAGACAATATTTTAATAATAAATAAATTTTACTTCACTTAGAGTTAAAAGATGACCTAATGTAGACATTAACACTGCCCCCTAGTGGAGGGATGGTTTCAAACGCTCTCATAAAAATAAAACTCTTCTAAACTTTGTGTTCTTAAGACTTTAAATTCCATTTTTAATTTGTTATAGAAACAGTTTCAATAGTTGTAAAATATTATGATGCACATCGTATAATCGACATAATATCAAGGTATGTATAATGAGCATAGACCCCTAACAGAAATGGATTGTTAAAGGTTGAAAACCAAATAATAATAATATTGGATGTTTTTTCTCATTTTATATATATATATATATATATATATATATATATATATATATATATATATATATCTTGTTTTAATGATGAGATTTATCCATTTAATCTCTGAAAATACCAATTATGCATTTATCTTTTTATATTTTACTTCTCACTATATACACAACAATATTTTTTCTGAGATTGACATCACGTATTTCATTTTGTTTATTTGGCTGAATATTTTCTTTTTTTCTCAAAATGTGACAAGTTCCAGTTCTCATTTCCTGCAAAGGTCTTAGATTCATTTGGACCAATCCATAGCCCACTTTGGATCACATGACTATCATGGTGGGCAGTAAAAACATTTTTTAAAGTTCTTTTTTAGTGAGGTAAATTGAGCCATTTTGGTTATGTCTGTGGGGAGGAAGCAAAAGCAATCCAAAGACGGTCACAATATAAATATGTTAAATGAAATTTATGCTCGCCAACAAAAGACGCTTTTGCCAAATGTCTCTCTGAAGTGGCAACTGTCTGTTCAGCACTAGGTGAGTTAATCTCTGGTTCATTCCTAATGCTTAACATTGCACAGTTTTATTTAAACTACACAATAATATAATTTTGAACATAATGTAAGATGAAGAAGTACCTTTCTTTTAAAGAAAGCTCAAGAAAGAACGGTCAAATAGTTAATTTACGTGTTACTTGTTTTTTTTTTTGTCAATATTCAAAAAATGCTGTAAGAAATTTTGATGACTGAATTAAAATATGATGTTTTGGGGAACAAAAATAAAAATAGTATGTTTTATAATGTTTTTATTCAAAATAGACATTTTTAATATAAAAAAGAAATATAATGGAAATATAATAAATATTAAGCAGCATATGTTTTCAGGATTCATCCACCGTGCACTTGCTTCTCCATGATTAGCCGACACACCTGTTTACCATCTCCCTGATTGCTTCCTGATCAGCAGCAGTTGTTTACAGAGTCTCTCTTCAGTTTCTAAGCAGCAGATTCTTTTCACCGAAGCACCGACTTCAGGATTAAAGAGCAGGTAATCATTGTTATTTAAACCTAGAACCATTTATACAACACTTGAAAACGGCAATTGTCCTCAAAACAATAATATAACTCAAACTTTCCATGTGAATGTTTGAACCTTTCCATCCAATTTGTTCAGGAAAAGATTCATTCCTAGAGGCTTTATGCGCGCACACACACCCCCCTGCTGGTGAAACCTCTTAATGGATTTCAAATCCTGAACATAGACCTTCCGGTTTTACTATATTGCTCCTAATTACTCGCAGGAGACGTTCACTCCCGATTTGTAATAGGAAATAACTGCAGTTCATCAACTTGCCACTAGAGGCTGGTGCCAGATTCCAATTTTTATTTATTTTTTTTTTTGCCTGAAAACATTCAAACAAAATTACAAATGTAATCACAGTTATATGATACATACATATAAATTGAAGAAAATTTTACAGATGTTACAAAAAAATAAAAAGACAGGGGCCAGGGGGAAGAAAACACTGAAAAGACAGTCATCACATTAGGAGTGTCAGATTCCAATTGACACCCAATTTTAACAACTATGAACGTCACAGTGGCAAAACCAGGGTTGAAGTAGTTTAACTTTTACTAAGCCTTAACCTTTCAGCCACTCTGGGATCTTCACCACCCAGCTTTACAATCACACATGTGTTTGTGTTTCCATAACAGATCATTATCTTAAGTCAATAAAATATTTGACAATGCTAACATTTTCTTATTCTCAGCGGGAAACCTTAGAATAACGTGAAGGTTAATTGCCTAGGTAGAAAGCACCTTCAATATATTTGAAAACAAGAAAATAAAGAATGTTGCCGTTTAAGTTTGACCTTTTATCCTCATAATTGTGAAACAGTCTGGGGAACTGATTATGAATGAATTGTGCTTGCTGATTACACCATATGCAACTCGATGGCTGGTGTTCGATTATGCAAATCAAACGTCGTAGAGAGGCTTCAGTCTAGGAGTGGGACTTTAAAATCTCAAAGTGTATGAGTATTAGCCATGAATAAATTCTAAGTTATTAACTCTCTGTGCATACTTTGAACAACTGTGCTCCTTGTTCAGGAGTAAGTTGTATAGTCGTACATAAAATGTATGCATTATTTTCTTGTGCAAATTAAAAGTAAGCAAACAGCTTGTACAAAAGATTTGTTTAAACAAATGACAATTGGACACCTGTTTGTAAAAAAACAAAAAACAAAACTAAACATTTTTAAACGGAGACTCCATTAACCAACGGTGTTTGTTGTCATGCTTAGCGTTTCGCTGAGTTATCAGTTGACCCGTGTGTGCTGGCTGAAAGGTGTCTGTTTTCAGATACAATTCCACACACAAAGCTACTCTCTCTGTTGTGTACTTTATAAAATAAAGCATGCACATACTGAACATTTGATTAATTCTTGTTCAGAGCTGGCTGAAAGGCCGATGGCGGACGCTTCGCATAAAGAAATGACCCACACCTGGTGCGTACACAGCGGTGTAAATCTCCAGATCATGGCACAGGGACATACGTCTCCATTCCCTCCAGGAAATAATGGGTTACGCAAGTCATTATCTCTGTGCCTTTTGGCCTGAACTCAGGGACACCTGTGATGTGTGTTGTGATATGGATGCTGATGTGCTGGGTAATTGGTATTTCTCTCAGAGGTATATGAACCTGCAGGAGGTCTCTCCGTTGACCCAGACTCCAGATGAGTGTTTGTGAGGCAGTAAATGGGTGCAGAAATGTTCCAAAAATAGAGAATTTGGGGTAATAGAATTACATTCCGCATATAATTATAATAGTTACCGTAATTAATTAATGTGAACAATGTATTATTAAAATGAAACAATGTTGTGACCCTTTTAAGCACGCCCTATTTATTACGAATGGTGCCCCTCACCCCATGTGATATCAATAAAAAAACTAACTTAAGATAAACTACAGCTACTTCTGAAGTCAGCTACTAGACTCCTCACCAGAACAAGAAAGTATGATCCTCGCTGCACTGGCACTCCATAATTAAATGGGCCACATAGAGACCAAGGGGCTTTACCTGGCTTGATTCCCTCACGAGGCAACTGCATTTTCGTAGGGTTGGATGGCATGTAGCTCCCCACATGAATTGGAATCACAAGTGTGGGTTTTTCCTCCAGGAGCTCCAGTTTTCCCACACTTCTAAAACATGCGCCCTAGGCTAATTAAATTTTAGTAAACTTTTTAGCTGGATTTGAATGATTCTCAAAAACACTATCATTATTAACCCTTTAAACGTCATTTAAATACAGGCGAAAAAAAAATCTCCATAAAAGCTTAAATATTAATTTTTATTTAACCTCTAACGGTAACATTATGTACATTACTTGACATAACAGTGACTTTCCTATGCAAAAGATTTCAATCAAAGAACCTGATCTGGTTTTATTTGTAAACCGCCATTATTATAAGCAGATGGGAAGAGAATTCCTGTTCTTCTCTCTTTCCCTCGTCTCTATAGCAGTTTCCACTTCATAAATCTTGTTCCCAGGTGTTGAGGACACTAGTAATAAGTGAACTCTCTGGGGAATGGACAGGAGTTTCTGGGAATCCTGTTGCTACACTCATCTTTAAATCATGCAGTTCAGCGCCTTCTGTCGATTCCATGACTAAAGACCACATCTGTCATCCTCTCTTCCTATACCATTATAGCAGAACTGCTTTACTGCGGGGTAATTGCATTGTAAGTTTTAAAAAAGCTGAGAAACCGGGAATGGTGTATGTGTGATTTATGTTATGGTATGGTCCAGTAGACTGTTTGTCTTTTAAGGTCTTTAAAACCCCTTTGGGGATCATTCGTGTGAATCTGTTTCAGCAATGAAACCTCAGTGCAGATTAATCTATAGGTGATTTATTTAAATGATGTTTTCCCTTGAATTCATGCTTCAAATAGAAATGAAAAGAACATTTTTTTTGTTTTCAAAGCTCTGTGGATTTGGTGTGTAGGAAACAACTGGTGTCTCCTCTTAACTTTAATAACAACTAACTCTTGTCTGATGGAGAGAGATGAAAGGATGCGCTACAGGTAAATAATGAAAAGTGTCTCAGAGAATAATGCAGTGTCAGTTTGAACACGATCATGGCTGCCTGTAAGTTAGGTAACGTAATAAAACACTGGGTAAAGCAACCATTAAAATCAGGCAAACACTGGATGTTTTTCCTAAATACTCAGTGTAGTGGTTTTCCAGCCTCTTGGCAACACTCCAGGCAAGATGGCTAACATCCTAGATTTTGCAGCGTAATCAAGAAACAGACAACTTCCTCTGCTATCGGATTATTTGTCCAATGGACTACTTGCGTGTGGATTCGTGATGCACACATGATCCAGTAATAGCGCTCCCTGAGTTCTGGTTTGTAGTCTATTGTATTGGAATTTGGAGAAAAAGTAACTTTAAAAAGACAGCAGAAGGTATACGGTGTACACGGTTGTGTTCCGATGTGTACATCGTCTGCAAAGTTCTAAAGAATTTTACGTTTTCACAGTTTTCCTGCTGATTCCTTACAAAAGAGATGCGTGTGAACGGAGATGTTTAGTGAAAACCTGCCAATGGGGGAAAAAAAATTCTAGCTGTGATCAGATTATTAAACCGCAAATATCAGATGCACAGAGAAAGATAGTAACTGGTGCTGTTTGCCTGGAATCACTGCACAGGTAAAGCGCCACGGCCCAGGGTGTGTGAGCCACCGTACCCGTACCGATGCATGCACGATGGATAATAATTACTGTACCATTCTATAACCTTCATCAAAAGGCCCGCCAATTGCTCAAATGCAAAAAAAAAACATCTCTAATGAAGTTTAGGAGCTTAAAAAGCAGCTGCATGCGCAAAACTTTCAGCTTGTTTTCAGATTGAACTGTGTAAATATGATGCTGCGTATTAGAACATAGTGAACGTAGCGAATTAGAAGCGAGTGTAGAACGTAGCCATAGTGTACACGACCACGCCCTAACATGTGCTTTATAGCGTTTGAAACACTGCCACCCAGTGTCCACCACCACTAGTCAAATTTGGGTCAGAATACACAAAACTACTTTCTATACTACTATTTTTTTACTTTTATTTTTATATAATTTTTTTGGGCAAACGTTATTTGGGATGAGAGGACAGTATGGAGACAGGAAGAGATGTCGGTAGAGAGAGGGGGAAGGTTGGGTATTGACGACAGGTTTGGGATTCGACCAGACACCAGTTTTTAACTTTTAAGTAAATACTTGTTCGTAAGAGATACTAATCTTGATTATATTACAGAACAATCGATTTATCTTGCTGAAAATGTGTTTTATCCTGGAAGAACTAATAGAGAGTAGTCTTTCATTTCATCCTCACACTTGAGACTCTTTTCATGAGAGACGTCTGGTCAGTGATATCACAGAATTCAATCAAGAAGCAGGCATTTGGAAGACTAAAGGCAGCAAGGCTGTGCCTCACTGATGCATTGTTTAATGTAGTGGCACCCATTGTTGATTTAGCTCTTGGACAGCTTTCTTTTGAAGAGTAATTACTGAAATTCTATTAGTAAATATTATATTATACTTGGAAATCCACTAGATTAACCTCAAAATGTTTTTTTTTGGTGACATTTAATTTTCATTGTGGAATAGTGTCATTATTTCTAAATGTATGCAGTTACTGGCCACTTTATTAGGTACACGTGTTCAACCGCTCGACAATGCAACTCATGCTGCCGGTGGTGCAGTGGTGTGGGGGATATTTTATATATTTTTGACAAAAGTGCCCTCACCTTCAAAATCAACATTGCGGATGCCCTTCCTCTGTGTTTTCCTGCTACATTTAATCCTCGTGTACAAAATGTCATTTTTGAGCAGTGGGGCAGCTTAAATGTCACCTCAAATGTGAGAGTGGGGTCTGTTGGGGACAGTGAAATCAACAATGAGGAGAAGTGAACAGGAAGCTTTAGCTGTCTGTCTTCTAGCCTCCTGCTGGGGTCTTAGACTCGCTGTGATCAAGACTTGTGATTACTGGATTACAAAACAAATAAATGGGATGACACTTTAGTCAGAGAGTTGATTAAACTAAACTAAATTACTACAACAGCAGGTTCAGTGCTCCATGAGATGGAAATTTATGCTCATATTTGCATAATATAATTGGCTGGTGTGAATTAGGCAATTAATGAAGTGTAGGCAGGCAGTAGGTCAGAGTCAGATTCATTCACAGTTTGTGGATCGTTGACTTTAAGAAGTGAACGAATAACATAAATATTCATGGTTTATGGATGTTGTTGTAGCATTCGTCTGGTTAAATTATGTTGGGGTATTCCCTAAATTAAATGTTTGCTGAAAGGCTTTGATTGTTTAACAGGTGGGAAGCTTAAAGCCAATATTGATCCAAGCTGACAGCAGCCTCTTAGTGATGCATTGTTCATCCTTTGAGAAAGAAAACAATGCAAAAACATTGGGTGCTTTTGAAACAGTCATAACCATTTCACTATATTTTTCCATTCTCAAAGGAGCAACACAATACAGTTATGGGCAACGTTTGTTTTCCAAAGAGCTTATCTTCTGGTCGTAAATTAACTTATTATTGGAATTTCCTGTAAAATTACAGATTTTACTGTTTAAAAAACAAACAAATTAAGAAAAGAAATGCTGCTGAATACAGTTACCGTACATTTGTCTTTTTAATGGTTTTTCTTCAACTTAGTTATATGTTCTCTTTAAATATTAGTAAAATGCATTTTGAATGCATTAAACAGTTTACCTGGTCTTATTGCTAAAACGCGGGTAATTAAGTCAAATTTACATCACTTAGCATTTTCAATCATATTTTAGTTTTTTGTGGCAATACTTTTTTTAGTACAACCCCATCTCCTTTTTTACAAATATGTTTTCATTACATTACATAATATTTCCACAACAAATTGTACGAAAAAACATTTATTTGTATTAAATTTGTCAATTTCTACTGAAAAATTTGAGAATGAATAGTTTTAAACTTGAAATAAAAATTCATAAATTTGGTTGCATTTTGCATGTATTTATTTTAAATTTGCTACATCCCACTCTTAAAATAACATATTTTAAAATTCCTTTATTATATATTAACAGAAATTGTTTTATAATCAAGAAGTTGGCCATTTATTTTCTTTATACATAGTTAACTATTGTTTTTTTATATTATTATTCTGTGTGAGTGAAATAGTTAAGATAAGTTAATGAGTTCCATTTACATGTAGTTTTTTTTACATGTAGAGTTTTTCTATTTAGAGTTGTGATACAGTTCCATGTCACTCAGGAAACACTAATATTAGAAAGACTCTTTGAAGTTTTTATATATATATCACCTAAAGTATTAAAAAAACTAAACTGTATAAATGGAAAATTTTGTGTACAACAAATGTCTTCCTTGATGTAGACATCAAATGACCATGTTGCTGTCAAGGCTTAAAGAAAATAAATAAATACATAAATATATTGTGTTATTTTAATTTAGTGTGTGAAAGAAATAAAGAAATCAGGAAACATTAGTTCTACATTGCAAGTAACAAAATATACTGATTGAAATGATTTCCAGTACATCACAAATTCCCATACGGCTTTGGAATGGTCCAGATTTAATTGTGTACAAACTCTTTACAGTTATATTTCTATTACCGGTAATCTCCCAAAAACAATAGACCATAAAATTCTGAATGAGTTTGATGCTAAAAACGAGGAACAGAAAAGCTCTGCACTGGAAAACTTGAAAACCACTGCGACCGGGACCTCTCATCAGCTGTGGATAGATCAGAGGCCGGTAACTGAGGCAGACGTGCCTCCGGCAGACTTGACTTTGATTATGCTGCGAACGTATGCAACAGTAGCTCATTGCTCATGGGACTTTAAATAGGCAGAGAGAATCATGGGACTTTAAATAGGCAGTGAGAACCTATGAGCGCAAGTGCACATAGGTTAGAGTATTTAGCTGATAGAGAGCGAGAAGCTGGAGAGGATGAAGAGAGAAAACGGAGCAGACAGAACCTGAGGGATTGACATAGCAGCTGTGAAATGAGAGAAAGTTGTGTTTGAGCAAAGTAAGCTTTGGATGCTTTTCATTAAGCGTCTGCTTTCATTTCATCACTTTCTAGAATTACATCGTTGCCCGTATAAACTCATTAAAACATTTCCACTTGAATTTGCATGTTTATTACAAATCTCTCCGGCTGCTTCCTCTGAGAAGCTCATTTCCACTTTGCTTTTCCAAAGGTGGAAGAGGCACAAGTTTATTAATGACCTCACACTGTGTATTTCTGCTAATGTGCAAAAGTTTGCAAAAATGTGCCTTTTTTTTTTTTTTTTAGGTGTGGGAGGTTTGTGCTGTGAAACATTGACATTGGGATCTTTTTAATACTTATACAGGACGATAAACAGAGGTGATGATTTCTTTATTAACGTAGGTATCTTTATGCCTAAATAAGGGAAAGAAATATTTGGATATCATGGATAAAGAAAAGTTTTCTAACTGGTGGTCTTCTAACCCATTCCTCCCTTCTGAAAATAGTGTTTCTGAAATCTGTCATTAATGTTCTGTTTTGTCTACGGCCTGCTTTTGAAATTCAAATGCAATTACGTCTTTCACTCAGGGTATGCATGGATGTCACTTTCCCAGCATGCCATGCACCCTCCATTAAGATTAAGTGGCAAAACAAGTGATAAGGTGGCTGTGTTTAATATGGAAAAGTGCTGAGCTGTGAATTATTCTGATTATTAAATGCTCAAGTTAAAAAGAAATGGACTCTTTCCTGTCTCAGCTTTCTGTGGACAGAGATATGGCCAGAAATAGGATTTCCTGGCATTTATATGTTCCTGATTTAACATACAAATAAAATGTTTAAAGGTGTAAAAGTTAGACAGTGTAAAATGTTCTTTCAACCACCACAGAGATGGCCAGTGAGAGTATAACACTGTTCGTACTGTTTAAATTGTGTTTGGCTTAAGTTCCAACTAAGGGTTTTATTTTAATGTAAATTATACGTAACAGAAATGTCAAACATATCATTTAGGATTATCGAGGAAGGGGCAAGGTGTGGGGAACTATTTATGCATTAAAAAAATTGATAGAGCAGCACAGAAGTACTATGTCCCTTAAAAGGAATGTTGTTAAGTCAACAGCGGGATGGGATCCAGGAAAGAAGAACTGTCGATGTCTTGGAGTGCAGACTCTGAGTAGCTGAGAGTAGCACATGGAGTGAAGGTAGAAACCCAGAAGAGGCACAG
Organism: Danionella cerebrum; assembly: GCA_007224835.1. Lineage (NCBI taxonomy): Eukaryota > Metazoa > Chordata > Actinopteri > Cypriniformes > Danionidae > Danionella > Danionella cerebrum. The sequence continues at coordinate 136,406 of SRMA01025910.1, read as the reverse complement.
CATTTCAATGAGTAATCTAGTGGGAGAATAAAAAAAAAATAACTCAATCTTGGAGAGGCAGGGGGGTGTGAACCGTAGCACAGCATAGAAAGGGGAAGGGCAGATAAGAAACGTACGCTGATGAGAAAACTGGTTTGAGCAGTCAATCGCACAACAGCTTTTCCCCATTCTCTGTGTTTATCTAAACTTTAGTACTAACCTTATCTCTAGTGATTAACTAAATTGTACTGAATAGCTTTGTTCCTGAGGGTGTATGTGGTTGCTAACAATGTTTTAAAGTTTGAGGTACTGAACAGCCCGATAATGTTTATGTCTGCTTCTCAGGTTGCTCAAGGCCATGGGGCACAATCACTTCAACGTTTACATTCATCACGGAGTCTATAGACAGCTCTGAACCCTGGCATTACCTGAGGACAGCCTGATAAGGTCAGCCACCACAGCCATCTGTTTGTCTGTGTAGTTTAGACTCACGGCAATGTCATCATTCCTCATGCTTTGCTCATTTGCTATTAATAATGGACCCCCCACCTTTTCCGCCACCTCTTGTAGGTGTGATTGATTCAGAAAAATGTAATTTGCATGAAAGTTTAAGATTTGAACTAAATTACAAAAATGAATTGTAGGCTAATGTAGTAACTTTTCACAAAAATCTTCAAATTGAGCTGGATCCATTTTCAATAAAACATAAAGCACGTCCAGCTCTGCGGTATAGTGGACCATGAGCCGGACATCTACGAGCGATTGGCAAGGCCGATGCGAGTTAGATTCCCATTGGTGTTCCAAAATCTTCAATAAAAATGTTCACTCACCACGGAGATACTAGTGAGAGTTTTTATTGTTTGTATTTAATAAATTATACAACACAAAGAAGTGGACAAATTGTGGACTTCAAGGAAATGAAAATTGTGGACTTGATTGATCAAGCATTGTAAATTTGGCTATAACTACTAAAATATTACTGGTAATTTAATTACTTGTGAACATTATTAGGGGCTGGAATGTTGCAGCCGTTTAAATTGGATATATTACTATTATTGAGTGTTTATATTTAAAAATCTATTCTTTCATTTTCCATCCCGCTTGGGTCAAAGGGGTCTCCAGCGCACATTGGGCGAGAGGCGGGTGTACACCCTGGACAGGTTGCCAGTCCATCGTAGATTAATAAATGTATTTTTATCTCATTTTATTTGGATATTTAGTTATTCAGTTTTGGAAATGAGCCACACCCTATAAGGGGGGTGGGAAGAGGAAGTGAGTTAGTAGTTTGGAAATGTGGTGGTTGCAAACGTACACCCTAATTCTTGGAGATTTTTGTAAAGATTCACCTATTTAATCATTTTAATATATTTATCATCTTAATTTAGAACTAATTTTTTGTTGAATAAACAAATATATTTCAAAACCTTTGTTTTTTTTTTTTTTTGTCGTCGGTCGGCTTTATTAGAGATGTCGACATAGAACTAATGGTTTCCAACTTATGTCATTTGTGCTCCCTGTGAACAATCATTGAATATTTGAATATTTTGTTCCTATTCATTCATCAGGGTTATTTACTTGCTCTTGAAACCTCTTCTAAAATGGAAATGCAATTTTAATTAGCTGAGGAGACAAACATTTGAGATCAGAAATCAACATCTCAGTCACAAACTTTTGAAGAACAGTAGATTTCACAGTGGTCTGGATGTTTATATAGGCATTGCTCCAGTGTAAATGTGGTTAACCTAATTTGGTTTAACTATTAAAGAGCTGAGTTTAAATAATAAAATGTGCTTCTTTTATGGAGTTAATACAAAGAACAACGCTTGTGTGATTGGGATCAATAATATAGAATATGACTAAAAACAGAAAATACTATGTTCAAATCAAACAGCAGAACGCACATTTATTGTTTTACAGCACAACAGAGTAAACATCAACCACAGGATATCAATACTGTTGACCCGTTACATTGGTTTCATGGGGTTTATATTCATTCATGTCATTTATAACAATATGAGGCACAAGTGAAAGTCATGTAAACAAGAAATCTCATTACTACTGGCCAACAGCAATCGAATTAATAGAGTTTTAGTACAGCCTTACAACGCAAAAGAATTGACTGGAAGGCATGAACAATAAATAAAAAGATTCCAATATCAAGATCTTCGACTTCCAGACAATATGAGGGTAATGTGTCGGTGAACCCCGTCGAGAGCAATCAGCCAAACACTTGAACGTTTCTTTGCACCGTTGCGGTTTCTCTAAAGCCTCAGCTGGTGGCCTTTTATTTTTTATGTCGTTGGTAGGGTCAACATGCTTGTCTTTCACGTCAGGAGTTCAAGGGCTTTTCAGCAGTGTCCCTCCATTCTGTGTTTCCGAGTTCAGTCATGGTGGTGCATTTAATCAAAATGTTAAAAATGTATATAGATTTTTATTACAATATTCAATCGAATTACTGTTCCTGCTAATAATAAACCAAGGATTGTGATATTAAACAAGCTGTGGACCATTCGTTTTGCACTCGCAGATCTGGAGCTCGCTGTTCGTCTCAGTGTAGAGGTAAATTGGTTCTTGTCTGAGATTTGTTTTGCATGAATACTCGTAGATATATTGGAAAGCTCGTGCAAAGCAAAGTTTGAAAACGGCCTGCATTCATCCAAAATGTATTCCCCAATCATTTATATAAAATTGAAACCACATTTTCTCACCAATAACCAACTGTTTGCTGAATACAGAGTTGAGGATGGCTGATACACTGACTGAAAATAAAGTCATTAAAGACTTATTTCGTGAACACTTAATCCACACCACTACAAAAGAAGGTTCAAATTGAACATACACCAGATAAGAACTTGAAAGATAGCTGGAGCTCTTTCTCAATCACATCACTGATCAAATTGGTCTGTTCAAGCTGCCAACTTGCTTTTTGGTAAAATCGCATTTGATTACCAAAGCTACTGACACTATCTGCAATGTTGGATCACTGAAAAGAGTTCAATGAGAGAAATTGGCAAATGTTATCTTTCAGAGAAATGAGCTGGATGTTGATTTGGGCTGCTTCTTTATATTAGTTTATCTTCGAATATTCTCCAGATGTGGCAATGTGTATCGTTTCTAAACAATGCAAAAAAAGCAAGGCCACACAGTTCAACATGAAGAAGAAAGATTCACTGTTGTCCAAACTCCAATTGGCCTATTGCAAAGCCTTGCGCCTCAAGGACATTTCAACCAATCAAAGAGGATTATTCTGAGATAGTTGACTCTCGAACACTCAGAATAGAATTCTATTGACAAGTTATCCTGTATTACTGTTTTAACACCAAAATGGTAAAGCATTGTGCATGTGGAACTTTTAAAATTGATTGCAAATATAGAGAGTGACTTGATTTTAATGAATTCTGTTGTACATCTATCTGCTATAGATTAAGCTGCAGTCAACTAAAAGTCAGAAAGAGGACTAGGACACCTATATTTGTTCTAAGATAAGGCTGAGTTTAATTTTTTGCTTGCCCTTCCCATGTGCCTAACCTTTGAAATCACACTCCGAGAAAAAGAGCTCAAAACATGCCCATATGTAGTTGAATGGTTCTTAAAAACAAGCAAATGCAGCAATTTTGGTCAATTGTGAAGTCAATGTGAAAATTTGTTGTGCAATACTTGAGTCTGTTGTTTACCGTTAATGGTTTTATGCTAATAATACTGCTGTATTCCTGTAAACCAAGGAATTTATTGTGATTTAAACTGCTTTGCTGATTTACATTGACATAGAATTTGTAAACATTTAAAAGATAAACCTAGTAAACTAGGTCCCTAGTAAACCTGCACTTCTAATATAAATCGACCCACTGTTGCTAAACCGTTTGTTATTAAATCCCAAATGCTGGGATTGAGTTTGCGCCAGGAATGGATACAAAACATTCCATCCAATCCAAGTGAAGTGCAACATGCAGTTGTCAGAGTTGGCAAAAGGGGTGGAGTTTTGCAATAGGTCAATTATCTTAATATCCAATATCACACTTCCTATCATTCTGGCGCATTAAAGTGCATCCCAGACCTCATAGAGGTGTTAAAAGTGGAGAAAAAAGGATTGTGTGCTTATATACGGTCGGTTGAGCACTTGGCTCTCCCACCCAGGACTGGCTTTATCCGAATTTAAAGCGTTATATACCACCTCGTGAACACTGCAATGAGACCTTTGACTAATCAGAGTCCTGTCTCAACATTGTATAATTTAAATTAAATATACATTTTTCTGTTTTGTTTGATTGCAAAGGATACAGCTGTCTGTCTCACTTACAGAGGACGACAGCATTTAAATAAAGATTGTTTAGAAGAAATAATTACTTATGGCAATCGTCCTGTGGATAACTCTTCAGTTTGCACTCAGGAGTGTTTGTGTGCAGAGACTGTTGCTAAGGCGACAGAATGACGAAATGTTCTTCGTGCAGTGTAAGTACAGAAGCAAAGAGTTACTCTCTTTGTGTGCAAGTGAATAAAATCAAATTTATAATGGTGGATGTCCTTGTGTACAGTTTTTCCAGTGTAGGCTGGAAATAAAGATTCAGTCTGCAATGCATCCCCTTCTTTCATCACTCATTTAACGGTCATAAACAACAAACACTAATTTTACACCGATCACATTAGCTTTCATTTTATATTTACAGCATTTATGGACCGTCTACTGTGTGCTACATTCTCATCCTTTCAGTCAGCTCTGAAGTACTTAAAAGCACCGAGTCCTGTCCAGAAGCACACGTATAAACACATCTTGTAATAACAACTCGATATGAAAGCATGCATCGCTTCAGTGGTTTCTCCTGGCTGATGAAAGCAGGACGGAGCAGCAGATTCTCCAGAGTTCAGTAAATGGTTTCTTTGATGGCATTGGTTGAGAAGGTCTGGTTGCTGCAGATGCTGATGGAGTGTCTTGTAAGTATGCGCTTCTGCTTCTTATGGCGGCATGGCAGGATTAGGTAGCGAAGTGTGGAAAAAAAAATTTGCCGGTAGTTGGCCGAGACAAGATTGTAGAGGACCGGGTTGATGGCTGAACTTACATAGAAGAGCACGTTGGTGACCATGTACAAGTAGTGGTAGAAATCGTAGAGGCCGCTGTCGAGGAAAATAAAGAAAGGGTTTTGAGTTTTCATTTGAGTTTAGTAGAGGGGTTTGGTAGACTCCAAGCTAAGGTGGCATTATTATCCACTCGCCACAATCTATTCAGACTTATTCTTGGAAAAGAGTTCATGGTTTGATGGTGAGTCATAAATATAAAAAAATACGTTTCATGTCTTTCATCTGTGCTTTTTGATGGCTGTTAAATATAGTCTTTGCATATTAATTTGTTTATCAATCAACCTCTGGCACCTCATGGAGATTTTTCAAAGGGATTGAGCATTCAATTGATTAAAAAAAAGCTCTGGTCAGGAAATTACAGTGTGTCTTTTTACCTCGCTCACAGTTTATTACAGATGAAGCTGGAATTTATTTCTGTGAATGCTATAGGTGACTCATGCTTACATCTTAGTGGTGTTTTTTTTTAGCATTCTTGTTGTTCCATATGCCTTGGCAAGTGGTACTTGTTTTTAAATGTACATATAAAGATCACAGGTTTACATTTCTTCAGTAAATAATTTAGGTAACAAGTACTTGACCCATAGAAGTCTCTAATAAATTACCTTTAAAACAGTTTTTGTGGCAATGTTGGATATCTTGCTTGATGCTTCTTTTTTTCTCTGCGTTACACAACAATTCTATAACAATCCTGAAATTGTACAAAAAAATACAATTCCAAGTTTTATTGTTTCCACTTCGAAAAATTACAAAGTACAGTGTTTATTTTAAAACAAAAAGCATGAAAATTGTAGAAAAAAACAGCCAGAACTTTGAAAAACAAAAGCTATATCACAGGGCTTGTACTTCCTAGGGGTATCCTTTCTTTTCACCACTAGAGGGCACTGGGTCTGTGAAACTAAACTGAAAGTTGATTGTGCATTTTCTCACATTTATGAGAGTTCTTACTCATAACACAATGATGTCACATGGCACGCAGGCAGCTACGCATGCTCCCATTTCATGCCCAAGATGGCTGAAAAGTGACTTTTGCAAGCATTTCTGGGAGTTTGCGTTTTTCACTTGTCAACTGATCCCAGAATAAAGCACCCAAAGAGTTAGAAGGGTCAGAGAAGAGAAACATCAAGCAGAAGGAAGATTCAGACTGAAATTAACAATTCCGTTTGATGGTGACTCAGACACTAAGCCTCATAACGTGTGCTAAGAGGAAAACAAGACTTTGTACTGAACTGCAGAGGGCCTCATCATCAATATTCCATTGATGAGCTCTAGCTAAAGGATTTGGGATCAGCTGTGGAGCTCCTTGGCTTAGCTTTAGAGATTTTGGAGAGGCACTTGGATGGGTTAGTGGAACTGAAAACACGTCCCCCATTTTAATGAACCAATGGCATTGTTTGAAAGGGTTACTAGCATTTCTGCATTTAACCACAACCTGTAAAATTATTTCCTTTTAGAATATTAAGAATGATTTATCTCATATGAGCATTGCAGATGAAATATATTTCTATCTTGAACAGAGCACTGTTATATCAACATGCCAGAGGCTGTTGTGGAATTCCACTAGCCCACAGTCAGTCTGCAGCAAGGTCCATTGGGATTCTGGGAAATGCAGTGTGTGTCTCATTAAGATGAACGTTCCTTTCACTAGGATATGAAATGGTAGGGAAATAAAGCAGTATTTATTATTAATTGTTCTCATCTGTGTGTGAATATGAAACAATACGTTTTTTTTTCACTGCAGTATTTGTCTTTGAAATGTATGTATTTAACATAGTGATGTAGTCTTTGAAATGGAAATTACATTTCTTGGTTTTGTGTCTTAGTGAACACAAAAAGGAAATTGTGTTTTGCCTACATGAGACAGATGTCATGTTCATAATCCATTATCCCTTGTGATATGTGATCACATCAGGATTATTATGCATAGATGAACCTCTGAGAATTTCATCATGGCAAGGACATTGATATTCAGAGCTTGCATTCATACGATCTTGATATTCGTAGGAAATATCTGCTACAAACTCAAAACTTTACATAGGGCCTAAAACATGACTCGAACTAAAATATGCTGTAAACAAAGCATAATTTCATGCACGGAAGATCATTAAATTACATTTTAATGAATAAAAGAAAAATATAAATATTTGATGGAACCACCCATTACCCTCAAAAAAGAAGGTTGTTTCAAAGATCTTCACGAACTAACCACAGATCTTCTGAGGAGGTAGCTTTTTCACATCCCTCTGTCTCTTCATTTTATCCCCAGACATAGTCAATCGGAGTAGAGCTCTGCGGGAGTCTTGCCAACTACTTCTGGTTCTTCTTAATGCTGAAGATCTTATTTTAAGGAGTATGTTTGGAGTCATTGTGCTGTCACAAAATACATTTAAGGCCCCTGATGAAATTGCATGATTCATAAGTAACTCTAGAAGGGATTACCCCTGGAAGTACAAGACCTGTGATATGGCTTGTGTTTTTCAAAGTTTGGGCACAAAAAAGCCCAATGGCACAAAAAGTTGGAATTGTGTATAATAGGTTCATCAGTTTGTTTTAATACAATATTCACATTTTTATTGACCTTGCCTTCTTTTTGGGGCATTTGTTAATATTTATTTTGTCAGAATACTTTTGTTTTTTTATAAAACATAAAAACGTTCTGAAATTTTCAAGTGAGTACTCACAAATCTTTTTGTATAATTGTGGAGTTAATGTGTAATGTAATGAAAAAATTTAAAAAGTATGAGAAAAAATCTGGGGTCGTACTTAAAAATAATAGCAAGTATTGCCACAAAAGCTGTTTTAAAGATAATATATTACAGCAAGGAGAGGCAAGGTGAGTAGCACTGTTAGAAGGCTGTCGGTTCCTGGCTCACCGGTGACCTTCCTGGAAGGAGTTTGCATGTTCTCCCCGTGCTTGTGTGAGTTTCCTCTGGGTACTCCGGTGTCCCCCACAATCCCAAAAACATACGTTAGTTTAATTGAATGATCTAAATTCCCCTTAGATGAGAATGTGGCCTCGCAATGGACTGGTGACCTGTCCAGGGTGTACCCCTACCTCTCGCCCAATGTGCGCTGGAGATAGGCACAGGCAGACCCCCGTGACCCCAAAAAGGCATTAAGCGTGTTGGAAAATTAAAGAATGAATGAATATTACAGCAAACTATAAAGTTGTCAAAAATTTCCTGGACTTCTAAGGATTAATGCTTTCCATGTGTAGTCTTTGACCAGTTTTGGTGACTTATACTTGAAAATATTGCAGATTATGCCTAAAGTCTGTCAGGGTGGAAATAGTAAAATTAAATTTAAATAGAACCTATATATTTGAGCAATTGTTTTAACTGATTGACTACACTTTCTATAATAGTAGTTCTTTCAAAACTTTCCCATAAGATCTCTCTGTTCCCAACATCTTCGATCTTACCTCCCCATCTTTTGAGTCTCTGCTTTATTTAAACATCAAATGTACTATGACTTCAAGTAGAGCCTCAGTGCACTGGCACATCTCTGGTATTAAACATTGAAGACTTGTGATCAATACCACATCAGAAAATATTTCATCACCACTATTTTGTGTTTGTCCCAGACACCACATCCTTTGCTGTCGGGTTGAGAATGATAGAATATGGAGGCTCTAATTGTTACAGTTGCTTTGTGTTCTAGGGCTACTGTTTTACAATGGGCCTCAATAAGTGAAAGCCTGCACCAATCAAACAGCATTACGTTTTGAAGTTCGAGGAGTTTCGTGATCGTATGAATATTGAATTTGTGCTTTGTTTCAAAGCCCCAGTATAAATCTATGAGCAGTGTTCTAGCTAACCTCTGCAGACTGGTTTGCACTGTGTGTGTGGAGTTCTGGATGAATTAGAAGGCCAACATCTGGCAGAGATTTATTGATTCAACACTAAATCACAAAAGAAATCCCTTCCGCCACAAGAAACTTCATGATTTGTACAGCTGCTGGTCTGAACAAAGCATTGATTTTTTTTTTTGGGTGGTGGTGGTGGGAGGGGGGGGGGGTTTGGTTGTGATGAGTACTTTTCTAATTGCTTTCTCTTAGTCGTAGGAAGATCTCATCAAATTGCTGGTTAAAGTGCTACCAAGAGACCATTTTGGGTGGCAATTAAATGGCTACAATAACTCTGCTAGTTCTATGAGTTGATGGCTGGCTTTAAAAAAAATAAAAGAAATAAACATCTCCACACTTTCTTTAGGTTTGCTCTTATCCCCCGTTATCTTTGTGGTCAATTCCCCTCTTTTCCCTATTGAGTCTCATGTAAATAAGTATGATGTCACCCGCTGCAAGACCAAAAAGCAGAGGGATGGGGAGCGGGCGGGGGGTATGGGTGTGCATCTTTTTTGGCAGTTTGAAACCAAACAAAATTAATCAAAAATATTAACAGGCTGTTAATAGTGCATAACAGCCTTTTTAACTATTTCTAGCCTACACATTATATTTAGGGACTAAATTAAACAATAGGTGGGTCCCATCATTCCTACTTAATTCAAAACTGCTGATGTGGTTGGCACACACATCGGTGCAGAGACTTCTGAGGGTTAAATTGTAGATTTAATAATTGACACCAGATTTAAGCCAAGTTAGAAATTTAAATGTTGAGTGGTATGTACAATTTTCATCTAGTCAGGGCTATTCACACCTATGTGTTTGCTTTGTGCTTATGTTCTACTAAACATTAGATACAACTAACACTTACATTTATGCATTTAGCAGACAGTCACTCTTTAAGAAAAAAAAGTCACTCCTTTCCAGATAAAAAGGCAGGATGTCCTTTGCCTGGCAAACAAACCATGGATAGCAGCAGCAGCTTGAATAGCACTGAATTTGTTTTTATTTGCTAGTTGTACAAAGTCTCTGGTTGATTGATATGTCTGATGTCCAATAGTATCAAAGAGAAGATCATGAGCAGGAGCCCATTGAACACAGGGCTGCATTTTGCTGTTTAACATTATTAAAGTATTTTTAATATTTGATAAAAAATCTAATTCAGAAAAAAAAAACATCTTTTACATGGAAGTGAAACTGTACATTGGTAATCTTTTTAAATATTTTTTGGGAGATTAACTATTAAAGACATCATATTTTAAAATAAACCAGCAAATTTGAGCTTCAGGTATGTGAAACAAGCACAGCATTGTGCAAAAACAACAGCTCTGGGGGGGACATGAAATGACAATTATTTTGATGAAGCTGTTCACTGATTGCTAATAAATCAGCAGAGTTGTTAAATAATTTTCTTAGAAAGAAAGAAAACCTGGATTGAAACTCACTTTGTCCATTCAGTGACGTAGCAGTACATCAGTCTTCGTGCATGATAGGGCAACCAGCACACCACAAATGCGATGACCACAGCACCTGTGGTGAATAAAAGACAGGAAGCATGGTTCTAAATGCCATAAAAAGCAGGCGGATAGGTCAGTATGAATTGCTAATGTTTGCGTTTTACAGATGAATAACAAATGGCTGCCTCTCAAACAAGGGGTTTACAGGATTTTCTCATTTCCTTCACTCCTGTCATCATTTCTGTACTGATCCCGTCTCAATGTATCCATCGCTCTGGGTCTGACTTGAGTAAAGCTGGTATTGACTCCAGAAATCTCTCCTGTCGTTTTCTATTAAGACTTTGACTAGAGGCCAGAAGCTTTTGATATCCTTTGTATGAGACAATCACAGTAAAAGTGGCTTCCTCCTAATGTTTCTTGCTCTTTGTGTCTACATCATTCATTTTTGTCTTACATCAGGTTTTATATATCACTTCCCAAGTGTCTGGCTCATGCTGTGCTTTAGAATACAGTAGCTGCTCACATGCTGTATAGGTAATGCAGCACAGCAGATCTGGTTGACATTTTAGTGAGAAAATGGCACAAATGAACAGATGACACATTAGTGAAAACTGGGTGTGTTACTATTCATTTGTGTGTCACTTTTATGAAAATAAAGGGTGGTGCGGTGATGCAGTGGGTAGCACTGTGGCCTTCCGGTTAGAAGGTTGCCGGTTCGAGAACATGAGTTTGCATGTTCTCCTTATGCTTGCATGGGTTTCCTCTGGGTACTCCGGTTTCTCCCACAATCCAAAGTTCCCTTTAGGTGTGAATGTGTGAGTGAATGTGTGTGTTGCCCTGCAATGGAGCGGCGACCTGTCCAGGGAGAAATCCAAGGATCGGAAAATTAACGAATAAATCAATATTATGAAAATAGCATTTTAAATTTATTTAAAAATCAGATAACTTTTTATTTCCATTTTTATTTCACATTTTCTCTTTATCTACTTAAGTTTTAATCAAACCTACTGAAAATCCAAGTTTTGTACACTTTAATTGCCAAGATGTCAACAGTAAAATCAAGAAAAAATTACCACCAACAATCAAGAATGCATGATTATTTGGTGTTATGGCATTGCAATAAAAAAGGTTGTTATAATATCGGTTATAATATCATAAAGTCAATGGGACACAAACATTAATTGAAGGAGAAAAAATGTTTGACATTGCCAAGAATGTGATAAAGGTACAAAAATTTCAGGTCACAATCTATTTTATTCTGAAAATAAGTCTATTTGTTTGAAATCTTGAAGTATTTTGTCAGTTAAAGGGTGAAAATCCTGGGATGAAGAAACTTTGTAGTTTTGATTAGAGCTTAGGTTGATTAAAGCAGTTGATTTTGATTCATGCATCAAAAATTATGATTGATGAAAGATTAAGAATAAGCTGGTCTTCTTCAAACCATTGTGGTGCTAAAGAAAACACATTTTCAAATTCATCAAAATGGATTTGCATGGCATTTTGGAAACAAACTCTTCATCTGCTACGGGAGGGGAAAAAACAATCCACCTACTCCAACACAACCGAAGTAAAACCTATGTGGGATCTGTTTTAAAACCTATTAATCCATCTAGGACTCCATTGAAGTTAATGACATGCGAAAATATCAAATAAATCGTGTAGAAAGTATATTTTGCAGGATATCTTGATATTTACTGAGACATACCACCAACATAGCTGTTTTCCCACATCAATATGTTAAGTACTATACATTTATTGACGAATATCACCTTTATTATTGCACTGAATTGATAGAATGTCAACAACAGTGTTTTAAGAATCTTTAAAAAGCAAACACTGGTTCCATTTAATATCAGTCTTAAGCCAACAAACAATAGAACTGCTTTAGGTTCTTCATCTCATGGCAAACAAACAAAGAAGAACTAAAGCGAGAGACCCTTTCGCGTCATCTTGATCAAACCGACTGCCTATTTCAAACAGATGGGGATTTAAACACATGTAAACATATGTGTGTGTGTGTGTGTGTGTGTTTAACAGAGCAATGTTTATCAACAGATTCTGTTCCTTTTGAAATGTCACACATCTCTTTAGTGAATTATATGAACAACAGACCCGCTTTTCTCAAATGATTAAATCTTGCCAGTTCTTGTAATTTGCACAAATTGAATAGGATTTTTTTAAGGCTAGAAGCATGCAATTAAAAGATAAATCCCAAAAGATGGAAGTTTGAGACTGATAAATGTTGGTTTCGGTTTGTTTCCTTTGAAAAATCTGTCTCAGGGGTTTATCAGGGGTTCCAGCACTTGCAGTGGCATTAGAGACAGGGGCTTTCCTTTCTTTTGATCCTTCACAGAAAAGATGATCGTAAGCATATTTTTCCACCCTGGGTACTTGCATGAGAATGTCAACTTTTTCTTTTGATTATGCAATGAAATAATTTCAGCTCACACTGCAGTTAGCAGACGTTCTTTGTGGATTGTTGGAGTCCCTCACCTAAAGGATCTTGTATTGTTGTCTGATGACAATGTCACGTGACGCTAGATCTAGATGTTAATGTGCCAGGATGAATCCTGCAGGCTGTAAAATGTGAAATCAATCATGAAGATTCATATATTGCTTTTCAATATACAACCTCATTTTTTCTAAAGCCTCGCTGAGCTTTAAGTTTATTTGGAAACATAAATACAAATCAGTGTCTGATCTCAAACAGAAGAGGATTTGCTCTGACAAAGCTGTGAAAATCCTGAATTCTTCAGCTTCATCCTGAATGGATGGAAACACAATAAAGCAGTATTTTGTATCACTGGCCAAACTTGTCTGTCCAGGTGTTTTGTACAAGTCAGTGTTCAATTTTGCAAAATGATTTCTTGGCCATTAAAAAAAATGGAACATCCACACCTGTGTCCTTTTTTCTTGTAATCAATGTTTGTGTATAAAAAGTTTCTGGGCCCCTGACATTTCTGAATTCTGAGCGATGAGGAAAGCAAAAGATCTACTAAAAAGGAAGTTGAATTGTACGAAAACAGGAAAGCTATATATATAAAAAGATCTCCAAGGAACATGAAATGACCAGTAGCAGCGTTCAAACTCTGATTAAGACGTGAAAAGTGAGGAATTCTGCTAAAACCAATACGATTTCTGCTACAACTGCCAGAAAAATGCTAAGGGATGCAAAGAGGTGGACCCCACAAATAACATCAGTGGAACTGCAGAACTCTCTGAAAAAAATGTGGCCTGGCTGTTTCAAGGAGCACAATAAGGAGAGACTTCAAGAAAAATGGGTTGCATGGTCGAGTTGCCAGAAAAAAGCCATTACTGCACAAACGCCACAAAGCAGCCGCTTACAATACATCAAACAGCTCAGAGACTTCTGGAACAGAGTAATTTGTAGTGACGAACATGGAGGTGGGTCACTGATGTTTTGTGAGCTCCAAAGGCAAAGGATACTTCGTCAAAATTGGTGCGAAGATGAATGCAGCATGTTATCAAAGGATACTGGAGGAAATTGTGCACTCATCAGCTCGGAAGCTGCACATCGGACGTTACTGCATATTCCAACATGACATTAATCCAAAGCACAAGGCCAAGTCCACTTGTCATTGGTTAAACCAGATCATAGTGAGGGTTCTGGACTGGCCATCCCAGTCTCCTGACTGCAATGTCATTGAAGCACTCTGGGGAGATCTCAATTGTGCAGTTCATGCAAGAATTTACAAGAGTAGGAGGCTTTTTGCCAACAAGAAGGGGCTACCAACAGAGAAGATGAAGAACCTCATTGACAGCTACCTCAAGAGACTTCAGCTCTTATTAAGAAGAGCTGGGGAATGTAAACTTTCGATCAGGGTCATTTGGAAAGTCATTATGATTTAAAAAAAGGAAATAGTTGTTTGACAAATGGCTCATTTACTAACTATGAGTGGGAGAAATTCATTCATATTTTCTGAAAAAAAAAAAAAAAATGGCCAAGAAATCTAAAACTTTCCCAGGGTGTGTAAACTTATGAGCGCTACTGTATAATAAAAATGTCTCCGATTCTGTGCTTTGATAATTTATGCATTGGTTTTATTATTTTACGTGTCAATATGTAAATTAGGCAGTGTCTTTGAATGTTTTGTTCATTTAAAATGCCAACCTGAACACTCTTTCATTGTTTGGCTGTGGGTCAGCCCCATTTAGAAGATTAAGACTCATTAACTAAATGCAAGAAGAATAATTCATGGAGACGACATAGGACAGAAGTGGGTAAAGCAATAATTAGCATGTGAAAGATTCCTCTTCGCAGACAGTGTCACTTCCTGTCATGGGTCAATATGAGCTCAGAATCGTGTTGAAAGCCAATGAGACTAGATCGTCCCCTTCTTTTCTGTCTCTCTACCAAAGCGAATTGATATTGACTGGTGTCATTTTGCCTCAGTTGTGACCTAAAGTCATAAACAACCTTTACTCCATGACCTTTCATTACAATTTTTGTTAAATCCACACCCCCTGTTGACAGAAAATGACATGTTTTTCCTCTAATATTTTTTACTAATATGTTCATTAACAAGGTTCGGTTGGAGTCTCCAGGGTTTCAGCTCAATACCACATCCCTTTATAAACGTAATCATTGCATTTGTTCAAGCTACCCTGCCTTCCACCCATTCGCCACACTCTGGAGAGGGTCACCATTCATTCTTACTTGGAAAGCATGCCAATTACACTGCTCAAAACACAAGGGGAACATTTAAACAACAAAATAGAACTCCATGCCAATCAAACTGACAACTGAGGAAGCTCCACTGATTGATGAGCAGTTGAATTATAGGCTATTTGTAAGACCTCCCCCAATATTAAAGAGTTTATTATGGGCCACTTCTGAGTTCCTATGCTTTCTGGTTAATGTTTTAGTAACTTTTGAATGCTGCATGGTGCTTGCACTCTAGTGGTAGCATAAGATGGAGTCTAAAACACTCAGGTAGTGCAGCTCATCCAGGATGAACACTGGTGCTTCCTCCAACATGACCCCTTTTGGCAGTGGGTCAGTAATAGTGTGGTGTGGTGTTTTGAGGGAGGGCCGCACAGTCCTCCATGTGCTCATAGAAATACCTTGACAGCCATTAGTTACCGAGAAAACATTTTCAGACCCCTTGTGAGACCAGTGCAGTTGGCACTGGGTTTCTCCTAATGCAAGACAATGTTAGACCTCATGTGGCTGGAGGGTGTCCAGCAAGATGAAGGCATTGATGCAATGTACTTGCCACACGTTCCTCTAACCTGAATCCAATTGGCCACAAATATTGTCTTGCTTCGTCCACCAACGCTCCATCATAGACTGTCCAGGAGTTGGTGGATACTTCTGTCCAAGTCTGAGAGGAGATCCCCAAAGAGAACATATGGGGAGGTGTTTTAGGCATATGGAGGCTACTCACACCATAGTTGGATCTGCTTTCCAAATCCAGATTCCAATGGGTTCATACATTTGACTTCCATTGAAACGTTCATCTGTGTACAGGTTATATTTACCAAGAACGTTTAAATCCTTCAAATGTGTTATTTTAGTGTTCCCTATATTTATTTGAGCAGTGCATTTACCTACTAATTACACTGCGACACAAGGCTGGATAAATATAATGATGTTTTAGACTGTATGTTTTTATTTATGTATTAAACTTTTGTTTTAATTGTGCATTCACTAGATCTTTGTACTAAGTGCCTGCTCTTGAACTAGTTCCAGAACAAATATAATGGCGCTCTACCAAAAATTTATTCAGCTGATATTTAAACCAGTGATGCTAACTGAATGAAATGCCTAGAAGTTCTGGTCAATTTCTGACCCTGCACAAATCTGCTGGGAAAAGGAAAATGTCCACTGCAGATGAGCCCTAATTGGAGCCTTTTTGTCAGCAATTTAAAGGCTCTTATAGAACATCATCCATCAATCACTTTCCCCACTCACATTCCCACTTATAGATGAAACGTTTCAGGGGATAATACCTTGAAACCCAGATGGTTTAACTGAATCCATCATGGGAAGGTAAAATTTCATGTGTGAAATATGTTTGAGGTTATAGGTGTAAACAATCTGTCCACAGAAGCAATCAAGCAGAAAACAAAATCTTCACATTCCCAAGATCAATGAACTGTACAAGGATGTGAGTGGCAAGCCTGTAGACATGCACAACACGCAAGAATACAAAAAAACCCCAGCAAAATACATATTTAATGGTAATTAAAAAGTGTGGAACAGTCTCAGAATTACACGAAGTTCATAAAATACTCCTTTTCAAAAAGGTACTTATGCAGCTACATGTTTGCCAGTGTCCTGTTTGGCATGAAATCAACTTCCAAAGAGTATTGACATATTATACTCAAAAGTAGCATTGTCCTCCTTTTGTGCCAGATCTTTGAAAAACACAAGCCATATCACAACTTTTAGTGGTATTTTCACCACTAGATAACACTGATGGCACCAATTTTGGGTCTGTAAAATGGAACTGAAAGACAATGATTTTTTATTTTTATTTTTTATTACCTTGTAAATTATGTGTCAAAACTCATAACAAAAATATCAAAACGATTCATCTTTTTGAAACCTACGCATTATATTTAAAATCAAAATTAAACAATAAACGGGCGTGTCATACCTGCTTAATTCAAAACAGCCGGTGTGATTAGCACAGAGACTTCTAAGGGTTGAGAAGTCTAAGCCATTTTTTTTCAAAGAAAAGATTCTCAATCCAAATGCCTTACCGAAACATTGTGAGGCGTAACTGGTCAAGTGCTCTTAATGAGTCAGGTTACTCATGGTGTGCTTCAGGCAGAAAATGTCTTGTGAAGCAGAAAATTAAATGAACAGTGGATTTCAAGAAATGTTGGCCTTTCCTGTGATTCTAAAAGCCCATGTGAGAGATGTTACAGCCTTCCATTGACCCCTTAATGGAAGCTACAGTTGAAACAAACCAACTCTAAAATTCTCAACAGAGAACATTTATCTCCACAACTGCCACAGAAGCATGCTACCCCTCTTAATTAAATCCACAAAGTGACTTAAACTAATTAAAAAAGTACACACATTGCATAATATATATTTTTGCTCTTGTCTCTTTTGTAGAGCATGTTTCGTCAAGATGAAGGCATTGATGCAATGTACTTGCCACACGTTCCTCTAACCTTTTTCTAATTTGATTTATTATGTATGTTTATTAGCTTTACATCCCTGAGTTATGCTGTTGGTGGTACGTTCGTATTGCTGTGAGACTCAATCTGATAAATCTGTTCAAAAGAGCTTCTGAACACATCATTATCAAAACATTTTCTGAAAAAATGTGTCTCTATTAATTGATAGTCTAGTTAAAACATTTTGGTATTAACCTCACGTTTGGCATTAAATGGTATTATGTCTATTAAAACAATCTGCAGCACCCTTAATATATCTTATTTGCATATCTGTGGTCAGAATATATTTTTTTACTGGTTGCTAATCTTTTAAATCATTTCTGAACCAGAAAAAGCAGCAGGATTTTTAATTAAAGTTTTTATTTTTTAAATGTAGATCTTGACATGCTTAAATCTCTGACCTTCATGGTTTTCCCCTTGCATTAGTATCTACCGTAGAGTAGTGTTTGAACATTCAAGGAGAAGAAGATTCCCACACTTTCTCTTGTCAGTCTAGATCTGAATCAAGACCACTAACCCCTATTTAGTTTTATAGTGGAGGCAAAAAATCAGACCTTGGGCCTTTATAAAAATTAAATCTGTAGCAAAACATAACTATTTGCCTGGGACAGAAGATAACACAAAACTGTTTAAATAATCCCTGGCTGAACCCTTGGTTGCCCCTCACATCATTGATAAAAGATTGAATAATGTACTCACGCAGCACCATGACTCCATGGCGCATCGACTGGGCCCGGTTGGGTTCCACAGTCACACTGAGCATAGTGGCATTTCCTCCGACAAGGCAGATGCGGTTGTCCTGAGCAGACTCTCGAAACATGCGCAGAAGCTGATTGGCTATGACTCCATTCAATGCGGAGATCAATGCCATGGGAACCACAAAGGACAAAAGGGCATTTACCTTGGGAATAGAAAAGGAAAGAAAAGGATTTAAATCAAAGTTGTTTAATGCATATTTAAATAATGAATATGATGCATAAACTAGAGAAAAAGTTACATTACTGAATGTAAAATATCTTGAATAAATATTAGATTTTCGATGTCTAATTTGAATGAACAAACTAACGGTGTCATAATTTTTCTAATTTATCATACGATGAACCAGCCACCAATGTGTTTTACCCTGTTTACAAGTTCCAAAAACAGAATCATCTAATAGATTCTAATGTTCACACAGCATGAAAGCTTTTGCTACGCATATGTTAAAATAGTTGATAAAAGCATTTATTTAAAATATCATGGCAATAATTCATATTCGACAGATCTATGCACCAAACAGCTATGCTAATTTCCAGAATAAGAAACTTTTAAAAGAGATTTTAACACGTGAAAAAGCCATTACAAGGAAAAGGAATATTTTTAGTTTTTAATGAGGGGAGTGAGCGATGTAGGAACTCAGCATGTTCAGTGAGAACATTTCCTTAATGTGTTTTACTGCAAGGTTGAGTCAGAGTCTAATTTAAACAAGACAAAATATCAGGATTACATGCATCACATTACTTTACTGCCAATCTGCATTTGGTTCATTAACATCCGCATTTATTTCAAATGCTAATCACATTTTGTTTCATTATTCCAATATAAAAATCACTTTATATACAGTGCAGCTTTAACACAGAGCAATATCTTACATCACGACATGTCATGACCCTGAGACATCAGTGACACATGCATCATGCTTCTGTGACATCAGCGACACATTCGCTGTACTCCTGCAACACATGCATTGTCCTCCTGCAACATCAGCGAAACATGCATCATGCTCCTGCGACTTCTGCAACACATGCGCCGTGCTCCTGCGACATCAGCATCACATGCGTCGAGCCCCTGCGACACATGTGTCGAGCCCCTGCGACATCAGCGACAAATGCCTCGTGCTCCTGCGACATCAGCGACACATGCGTCGTGCTCCTGCGACATTGGCCGCACATGCGTCGTGCTCCTGTGATATCAGCGACACATGCGCCGTGCTCCTGCGACATCAGCGCCACCTGCATTGAGCCCCTGCGACACGTGTATCCCCCCCGTCGACATCAGCGACAAAGGCCTCGTGCTCCTGCGACATCAGAGACACATGCATCGTGCTCCTGCGACATCGGCCGCACATGCGTCGTGCTCCTGCGACACATGCGCCTTGCTCCTGCGACATCAGCGACACTTTTTTTTTTAACATGTATCTGTCAATTTCACAGAAGAAGGATTTAAATTTGGCACACGTCCTGTCCAGAGACGACACCGTCTGATTTAAGCACAAGGAGACCCATGAACCTAATCAGAATCCTGCGGGCAGGGTATATAAGAGGAACATTTGGAAGATTGTTCCATAGCAGCCCATATGTCTGAGAAATAAGTGTTATAAAGATCAGAAACCTGTTCTTTTTTTTTACCATCAAGTGCTTATAAAGATACATCATTTGTTAGCTTCACCAAGTGAGAAAATTAAATGTAAAAACCCATCCATGAAAGAGTGGCAAAAACTAGAGAGTGATTCATGAAGCTGATAATAAACTGACTAATGGAGCAGTAGCGCTATAGAGCACAGGAATAGGTTAGCATCATTAGAACAATCTTCTACATTGTATGCATCCATTCATGTCGAGCTCTGCACTGTTTGATTTAACCAATTAATGACCCTTAGAGGTGCTAATGAAGTAATTAACTAAATCCTTGGCAGTGGTGTGTAGCTGCAAACGGCATGTGTGGCTCTTAAGGGATATGCGGATTATAATTGCGTATTTGTACACTTGACATGGCAGCACAATGTGTGCATTAAGGCTTAACGTGGATTAGTAAGGTTTCCACAGTGATCAACAGCAGTCTTTGGCTAATGTTCACGCTGCTTTCTCTCCCGTGTGTTAATGTTATTTTAATCATGTACTTACTACAACTCTTCCATAAAGATCATTTCTGGCCAGACATCTCCAGAAAGTAGAAGTGTTCCCTGATCTGATGGCTGATGGCAGATGCTTGTTGCATCTGCCGAACAATTTTTTTTTGGGCCGACCACTGCATCTACAGTCATCAGCATTGCCAACATTGTGTGGGAGAGACTTGTTGATGCAGTATAACTACCCTGGCTCTTGTTCACTTCAGTCTGTGCATCTTTCTCAACCTCACCTTGGTTTCATATTTTAGCTGTTTCTCAAACTACAAATCCAGATTTTGAGTTCTGATCACCCCAGTGCTTACAAAATGTCACATACTGAAAAAAGTGTGGGGATTTCAGAGTTGTATTTAAAACGATTCATTAAAAATTGTGAACGTATGGCTATTTTATGGTCATCATCTCTACTGTCATGGTGTTCACCATTTAGTTTCTTGTTTGTGCCCTTCTTAGGCCGTCTAGTTCTCTCCTCTTGTCTCTGTCTCCTTGCCTGTGTCTCTGTTAGAAGTCTCTGCATGCATCGGTGTGCCAATCACAGCGGCTGTTTTAAATTAAGTAAAAAAAGACACGACCCACCTATTGTTTAATTTTGATTTTTGAAAAAAGTTTATTAGAGCAAAAACTGCTCAAAAAGGCCCCAGAATACAAAGGGTACAATTTTTAAGTATTATTATTATTATTATTATTATTATTATTATTGCACTGCTGTAGATGGTGAGTGAAGTGAGGAGGTAAAAGTCTTGGAGTAATCCATAATTCAGGTATACCGGTAATTGTTTTGTTGTTTTATTTATTTGTTCTATAACTGTTTAGGGTAAGTCCTCCCAGAACCACTGATAACTTTCCTTCTCTCTTTGACCAAATCTTGGCTCCACTTTCTTTCATCTTTTCATCTGCCAGAACCTGCTGCCCTGATGTCCGTGAAGGTGTCTGGGGTAAAGACAGAGTCTGCGAATGCTTTGAAGCACCTTGACTCTATAATTCAAACTCTGGACATGGTGTTGGACAAAAGGAATGGGAAACTGGACGAGGAATGACTGATATTTTGCACATGCATAGAAACACAGCTTTCATTGGCACCACTTCTCTTCTTTTATAAAGTATTCTCGATGCCAAACTATAGCTGTGTTTCCTTGACTTGCCACTCACCGCGTTCAACTAGTGATCTCTTCCCCAAACAAAGATTTCATTCTTCAAAGTAGACTTTCTTACCTGTTAACATCGGAGTCTCTAAAATTAGACATTGGTTGCTTTCACACCTCCCTCTGGTTTAATGATGTTCCCTTTGGTTTGGTTTGTGTGGATGGGTGAAAATGCAGTAATTGCTTTTGAGTGAGTACTAAAAGTTTAAAAGTAGTTCTGTTGTACCATCTTCAAATGTATCCTGCTATACTTTTTTTGGAGCTAGTTTTTGGTTCATCTTGACTTTGTCCAACATCAAAATGTTTTTCTCATTCAAAACAAAAACCCAGAGGGAAAACATTTGTTCAGGCAAAAGGCAGAGGTACACCCTGGACAACTTGCCAGGACCTCACAGAGTGACACTGATTGTCTAAAATGAATTTCGAATCTGTGAACTTCTTACTCACTTCATTGGATCACCGTGCCGCCCTATGTTGCTTTTTATTCATACTTGACTTCCATCAACACCATAAACCAGTGGCGCCCAATACTCTGATCACGATTAACCGGAATTAATGCATGCGAAAAATGAAGAGTAAATCAGCCAATCATCAATCCTCATGATTCTTTTTGCCACTTGATGATGTGGAAGTCTGGCATCAACCATTTTCTGACATGAGTCACCGTGCATGAGGATGCAGTATGGGTGTAACGATATAGTGGCACAATATATCGCAAAACAAAATATGAGAACTTTTTACAAAAAGTATATTGTAAAAAGTGTATAAAAAGAACTCCAGAA
Organism: Danionella cerebrum; assembly: GCA_007224835.1. Lineage (NCBI taxonomy): Eukaryota > Metazoa > Chordata > Actinopteri > Cypriniformes > Danionidae > Danionella > Danionella cerebrum. The sequence goes on along the minus strand of SRMA01025910.1, from coordinate 114,096 downwards.
CTTTCCTTTTAAATTTGTAATTTCTGAGTTTACCAATTCTAGTGCTGCCCACTAGAGGCTAGAAGATATAACACAATCTAATACGTATGAAACTAGACCCTGATGTTCCCACTGCGCCATCGTTTCAGTAAATTGGTAAAGGTTTTTTTTCATTTTGGTTTATTTCGTAATACTGTAAACAAAGTATCGTGCTGTGTGTCATATCAGTACACCCCCAGCACGCATACAATGGCGCAGAGTGTTTACATTTATACAGATCAAACATAATGAGAAAATATAGTTGTATTGTGCAACATTTCAATATTGTAGTTTTGCCACCTACACCAGCAATTTTGTATGTTTATAATTAGTTTACCAAAAAAGTGTGGGCACTCAAAAAGTCCAACTTCTTCACAAACCATACACACCTATAGTAAAAAATCTTTGTTCAGGAGGACAAGATTCTCCAGCCATAAAGTTGTACTTATGAGTTACATTGTGGTGTTAAAGTAAAAATATTGGTTGTTTAGTTTTCAACAAATGTATCAGCTCCTGTGAATCACCTCCAAGTGAGTCTATGTTCATTCGTCACAGAAAAACCATTAAAAAGCAATCAGAAATGCATCGCTGTCTAGGTACAAATGTAACCAATTTCAGCCATGCACCTGGCCTCCATTATAGCCTCCACCCATAAATTCATTGGGCCTAATTTGTTGGGGCATCTACAATGAAATGCACAGCAGTAGGGGGTAGGTGCATTAGGCAAAGCCTTTTATACAAATGCTCATATTCAACAGGCATCACCAAACACAACGCCTTGAATAACATACATATTTATGCTGGGTTTATTTTGTGGCAAGTTGAGGTCACATCTGAAAAAAGCAATAAACCAGCAGCATTTCTGTTCTCTCTGAGCAATGCTTCAGTGCCCTACAGGGTGCTTGAAATCCAGGCGTTGCCAGCGATAACTTAGAATCACATTTCATGCATTCTGCATATGAAAGAAGACATCTTGGTGTTTTCTCTGGTAAAAACAGTTTGACTAGATTGAAACACGATAAACGGTTTGCGTCACAGAAGTGACTGGAAGCACTCCATCTCTCTTTCATTTCCTCTCTATTCCATATCTGTGTGGCTCTGGTTTTACTACGTTTTCTTATGTATCACATGTATTTCCAAATCTCCCTCTGAATCAGATTCGAATGAGCTTCAGTTATTGACAGGCATTTCAAGGACTTGGTTCTGTAATATAATGACATTTAGAAATCATTGAACACAAGATTCTGTAGGATTCCCATGTTTCTGTTTTACTTTGAGACTGTTTATTTTCATAGAACTTTGTAATCTTGAATATTTAAGCAGAAAAAGCACAATTGTCTGAGAACCTGAACATAATGTTGCAATTTTCCAACAGATTAAAATCCAATTTTGTGTTGATTTCATCTCGATTCAACCGTAAATCTCCAAATGTGCTTTCATTGTTCTAATTTCCAACAGTCGAGTTCAAATCATTAGAATCACAAGTTTTCATGACAATGCTGAGTGCGGAAGCAGTAAGGACCCTGTTGCTCCTCAAGCGAATAATCAAGACATTTGCAATTCACTGATTAATTAGTGGTGTAATGTTTATTATAGGATCTCGAATAATTGTTCTAAATGCTTTGAATGTGAACGATTGATTTAATTAATTTAAATCAACAAGTCAGATGCTTATTTAAGCAGATGTTGTTTTTCCAAAAAGCCCTGATGATGGACCCCTCGAGTGTTTAATTAATAAAGGTTCCATGTATCTATACATACAAATGTCACATTGCTTGTTTTGGTGCTTTGTTGAAATGAACACCCTGCAGTAAGGGACATTGATGATCTATTTGGCGTTTGGCTTTTATGGCGCAAGTACAATGTTAAAGAATGGTTTAATAGGCTTTAAAATGATAGTAAATTTACTGTTAATGTAAAGTTGAGTCATAACAGAGGTTACAAAAACATATACAGTTCAGCAATGTACAAGATTTTCTCCTGATGCAGTTTGTGTTTCATTCTGTCTTGATTTAATTTACCAAATGCATCTCATTATATTGAAGCTTAAGGTGATCTATGTTGATGTTTGAAATCAGGAAAACAAATAGAGTGGCATCACTTCACAGTTTTGATAGCCCCGGCTCCCACATACATCCATTTTAAACCAGTACAGACTATTCTCCCGAACATATGTAGCTCACTTCTCCAGGATAAACAAAGCAGCCTCAGAGTCCAGTGCTAGCTGGCCTCTCGTCTTTAATTGTGTCCAGCACTGAAAAGCAGATCCTAAGTTAACCAGAGTTGTGTTCCACAGTTCCAAGTTTCTCTTGAGCTTGTGTTCTGCCAATTTTAGCCTGTTGTAGTCTATAATCGGCAGGAATCACAACTCGTGAAGTGTCGACTCGGCTCCGTTTCATTAATAGACCCAGGTCACAAATTTACATTTTTTTTAGGTTTAAAACCCCACCTTTAACCAGTGGCGTTGTGCAGGGATCCAAGAAGCCAAACCATACCTTACATGCACTTTCCCCTAGCTGAGGAAATACCAAACCATTTCAAGATCATTGGCATGTTCTGGGTCTTCCCCCTGGAGCTCCCATGCTTACTAGGAATCCGAGCCACCTCAACTGGCTTCTTGAATGGAACTTTTCCAATGGATTTTAGTAACTCTTGCTAAATGGAAATTGGCAGCCGAGGTGTGACCTTTTAAAAATGCAGAGAGTTTTCTCATGTGGACAGCGAAAACAAGTTTATTGGTGGAATTTAAGGTGTGGTCTGGTATTGTCTTCACCCAGTGTGCTTGACTCTTTCTTTACAAAGTCAAGGCTTTTGATTGGTCGATATGCGTTGTGTGGAGTGTTTTTTTTCTTAGTTTTTAAAATATATTATTTTTAAAAAAGCTGTTTTTTTGGATATAAATTTTTTTAGTGTGCTTAAAAACCAACACGTGAAAAAATTCATTAATTTTCCATCCCGCTTATTCCCTTTTGGGACAACGGGGGTCTGCCGGTGCCTATTTCCAGCGTACCTTTGGCGAGAGGTGGGGGTACACCCTGGACAGGTCGCCAGTCTTTCGCAGACCAACACATGTTTATTGCATAATTAAATACCACTCATTTGATGGTCTCCACTGGTACACTGTGCTGTGTGCGCTCAGTGTTGTGCATTTCCTCTTCTTCTGGTTTTGCTTTCCTGTTGCATTGACTATGATGTCACCAAGGGTGACTAGAATGATGTAGTGGAGGGACACGTCTTGAGTGACACGGCCAATAACAAGCCCTCTCATATCTGATACTGGAAGTCAGTGGAAACACAAAGGTGCACTGCGTTGAGTAGAGATAACCAAGCTGAGTCATACCATTACTAAAATCTGGTGGAAAACCTGACAAAAACACAACTGGAACCTGCCATGTGCACAAAATTAATATTATTTACCCGATTGTATTAAAATGTGTTAGTACACTGTAAAATGAAGTTAATCCAAATTGTTTTTGTTCAATGTAAAAAACCTCTTTTAAGAGTTAAAAAAACCGTTTTGAAGGAAAACTAGCTGGGGTTGCGGTAATTAATTAATACCAGAACAACACAAAACGCTACAAACTCTCCAATTAAAACACAACATCTGGGTAGAGTTGACACTAGTTTATTGTAACCCTGCGTGGGTGCTTACCTGGAGGACGGTTTTAGCCGTGAACGAGGACACAATTGTGGTGCAGATAAACTCATCATTCACCAATCGCTGTCCCATGGTGAAGAGCATCGGTGTAGCTAGGATAAACGCCGCCACCCACATGGCGCTGATGAGCTTCTTGGTGCGGCTCCGTGACATGATGCTCTTGGCTTTGAACGGGTGGCAGATGGCCATGAAGCGCTCCACGCTCAGGCTCCCGATGTTGAACGCCGTGGCGTACGAGCAGCCGTCCCGGAGGAAGTAATAGCCTTTACACACAGCCTCCCCGAAAGCCCATGGGTGGTGCACCCAGATGAAGTTGTAGAGCTCGATGGGCATACAGAGCACCAGGATCAGCAGGTCCGAGACGGCTAGACTCGCCAGGTGATAGTGCACCGTGCTCTGGAGGTTTTGGAGAGATTTCCTCGTCAGAAGAGTGTAGAGTGTAATCGAGTTCCCCAAACACCCGATAACAAACAGAAGCACGTAAATCACAGTGACCAAAACTTTGGAATAAATATCCGTATTCACGTCCAGGTCCTTGTCAGGTGGCGCTTGCGTTTTGTTGTAGGGAAATGGCACAGACTGGTTCGCGGAGGAGAGAAGTTCCAGAGCCAAGTCGAGCAAGCTGCTATTTGATAAAGTAGTGTTGATCTCCATGGTTATCGAGAAACATTAAGGTTTCGTGAGGAATGCGAAGGGAAAGATGAGCGAGGCGCATTTGCTGAGCGTGCGTAAAATCTGCGGAGAACAAGTGACCACGAGCTGCACGAAACGCGCTCTCGCGGTTTCCGGGCAGACGCGCTTTTATCAGGAGGAGGCGGACTAACGCAACCCTTGAGAAATGACGCAGTGGCATTCAATGATCGATGTATGATTTTATTTTGTGTTTTATTCTGTGAGGCTGCAGCTCTAACCTTGGACAAATGGGAGACAATGTTACTTCTGAATGCGTTGGCTTGGTTTCAAGCAGAGATTAAAACAAGATGCTAGATGTTGAAATCACACTTTCCAGCCAGTGGGTTACGCAATAATCTTTAGCTTATAAAACACATTTTTGCCATTTCTACATTGTAGGCTTTATGTGTTTCCTTCAGGAGAAATTGATTTTGGTGTCCTGGGTCAATGTGACCTGCATGGGATTTGTTTATTCATCCGTTATTATTAACCCACTGCTAATCATATAAATACATTTAATGCACCATTGTGTCATTTTTTACCTTTCAAAAGATTTCAGTTTAATTAGATTTATTGATTTATCATTTTTTATTGATTACAAATATGCAAAAACATCTGTCTCTTGATTAACAGATCAATTAAAAGCTCTGCCAGTCTTGACATCCCATTGCTTTATTCAGCTCGTTTCTGAGCGATTAACACCCTGTGTAAAGTAATGTTTTCAGTACATGGAATTTTATAGTTTGTCCTTCCGTACTTCAAATTTGATGGATGGATGCAGTTTCTGTAAAAAAAAGAGCCAATAACATGTTTATGTCATCCACTGGCACCATAGAGGGTGACTTTCATACACAGACTGGCCAATCGCATGGGTTAGAAAGATAGATCTGCTGCAGTTCGAACTGAGCATTAGAATGAGGAAGATTTAAGATGGTTGTTGGTGCCAAACAAGCTGGACTGAGTATATCAACTGCTGATCTACTGGGATTTTCTTGCACAACCATCTCTAAAGTTTTACAGAGGATGGTCCAAAAAGAGAACATTTTGATACCAGAGGTCAAGGAGAATGGCCAGATTGTTTCAAGCTCATAGAAAGGCAAGTAACAGTAACTAAAAAAATGACTCGTTGTAATCGAGGTATGCAGAAGAGCATCTCTCTTTTCCCAACGTTTAACTGTTGGGAAAAAATAAAATATTAATATTTTCTTACTGAAAAGCAAAGAAAATCAGGATCTTGTTTGATCAGTTTCTGTGAGTAGTATATCATACACACACTAGGTGGCAGCACAAACATTTGTGTACTGACAGCATGAAATGATTAAGAGGAAGACATCTCTTTTGCTCAGAGTGAGCTCATTTCATAGATGATTACAAAGTGTCTAATTTTATTGCAAATAAAGATAGTCTCCTAGTTTATTCTTGATACACTCTTAGAACTGCCTGAACTGCATCTTTGTCTTAGATGATGAGTTTTTTTAGTTGATTTTTTTTTCATAACTAAAATTTCCAGAGTTTTACAAAACTTTGAAAAAAGTGTGAATAGAGTATTGTACAAGCCTGTCGATTTATGTATTATTAAATACTTATTGGTTAGTCACTCAAAGAAATAACATGGTATTACACATAAATAGCCAATCTTTTCAAATTGGCTAAACATTCAAAAAATATGAATAGCATTTCTTGTTTTTTTATTGAGTAAATTGGGTCCAGTTGGAGTTTAGATTAAATAAACATATTAAAAATTATAAAAATTAAGTAATTTTGACACACAATGAACCAATATCAAGAATATTTTTTAGTTCAAAGTATTTTGGATAAGACTGTGGATATTGCTGCTTTTTTAAAGGCACTGGCACATAATAGTTAAAAGAATGAAATCATACTACCCCCCCAATCGTCCTTGCCCCCCTTCCCAGTAGGGCCACTCCTTAAATCCTATATACACTAAGAATCTATCCTCAGTCTGAACAATCAAACTTGTATTTAAGTGACCTTTATGTAATTCTAGAAGTAAATCCTGTTCCCTCAAGAGGTGCTTCAGAGAATCTCCTGTAAAATGTCATAAGTGTTCATCGTATGATTGTCAGAGCAGGGGAGGTTCTCTAAAAACACGTACTGCATGGGGGCGGCTTAATATTTTCTGCAAAAATAAAAGTGTTACTGCAGTATGACCCTAGTCTAAAATATAGGAAACTATTTACTGCTTGATGTGTCTTGCGTGTAATTTGAACATAAACAATGAACAGTCTGTACTCTACTATGCTGACATATATGGCAAAGATGGCATATATTCCCATTGATAATGTTCAGAGGATAATGGCATTTAATGGCAAACAGAACAGTACATGAGAGAGTAATGAAGATTTTGGCTGAAGTCTGTCAGATAGCAGGGAGACAGACACTGATGGATGAGAAACACTAGAGGCATGCTGTCACACTGTCTTGTGATCTCTTTTGTCATGAGTCCATCTTTTGTTTTTAGACTAACGGTCTCTGAATGTCCTTTGATTATTAAATCTTAACAGCCCCCCCCCCTGATCTCAGCCTCTATAAAGTGATTGATAATCAGCTCATTGCTTCTTTGGTCTTTCCCTTCTTTGTTCTATTGGCTTGAAAAAGTTGCCATATTGGGATTCGTCCTTTGCTTTGGAAAAATTGTTTTTAAATGTATCTCCTCCTAGACCATTCGAGCAACAACCACCAAACTTTGCCAAGACATCCAAACTGGTCTGACCAGGTTGCTATAGCTTTCCAGACTCGTACCACTGAAGATGACCTAACATAGGGTTAAACTTTGGAAAACTTAAAATCAAATGGAGACCTCACAGAAACGTCAAACTGAGCACACTTATAGAGGTCTTTGCAAGAACATACCGAGTGTAAAACATGTTTGAACCTGAGGCAACAAAAATATCTTCAAGAAATAAAAACATCATAAAGAAATGATGGCTTTTTATGTTAATCATAGTAATGTCATTACTGACAACTCCCTAGCAACCAAACTGTTTACCCTAGCAACCACAATTTCTAAAATTTATCTCAGCTTTGGTAAATGATACAGACATGGGTGTTGGTTTATGTTATTCACAGTGACATTGAGAATAATAATTTATGTCACAGACTCCCCCATAGCAACCATACTGTTTACCATAGCAACCAATTTAGCATTTCTCTATCTCAGCTTTAGGAAATTAGTAGACACGGGTTTAGGGAGCTAATTTCACACGCTTGTTTCCGGGATCTCATCATTTCGTTCATGACTCATGGCCATAGCTAATGGTTTGGTTGTAGATGACCGCTAGATAGAGAGTTTTGCCTTTCACCATGACCGATCACTACATCGAGCGCAGGGTCTGCACCAGTCCATCTATCAATCTCTCGTTCCATAGTCCCCATGAACTTCTCCACTTGGGGCAGGATAACTCGACCAACTCAGAGAGAAGATTCCACCTTTTTCTGATTAAGAATCAAGACAAAGAGCGGTTCAACCCCCCCAACCCTCCCATATCATGACCTTAGACATTGCCCGGTGTGGTAAGATCTGTGCCTCACCCTGGAGCCAGGCCTGGGGTTGGGTCTTGAATGCTATTGCCTGGCGGCCTTACCCCCAGGACCTGATTTGATAAAGAAGATTGGTGTTCAAAATAGTGCATCAAAAAGCTTAGAAAAAGCCCAAGGAATTGAATTCACAAATAATTTATCCACAGGAGCAAATGCAGCTTTCTTCTAAAACCACACAGCTGCGTTCGCTTGAGGGCGTACTTTTTGTTGTACTGGTGAAGCTTTGGTTGCTATGAGACTGAATATCCCCATCATTTCTATTAAATGATTTCATCCAATTAATCTGAAAGTGCAAACATGACACAATGAACACAGATAAACAAACCAAGGAAATGGAACGCGCTCAGAGTTGGAAACAGACTTAATAAATTCTCTTACAAAAGCAGCGGCTTGATTTTTATTTTTATCCACGGCCTTGCCAAGGCTCACCAGAAATGTACAACTCCTGTAGTTTTCTCTAATCCTCCCTCTCTGCTTTGCGATAACTTTTGTTCCCACAGTTGTAAATCATGCAGAAGCAAACAGAAGAAAGGGAGAATAGATTCGATAAAAAACGAGACTAAGAAAACATACCAGTGTCGCTTTTATTTCCTCTCTGAGTATGACTTCGTTTCTAATTTCTCCTAAAGCTATATTTAATTTAAGTACTCCCCATGTTGTGGCTTCAATTGATGCGGTTTAATAATTATTTAGATTTAAATGAAAGCCCCTTTCTCATGTTCAAATTGCGCACAGAGAAGCTTGTTAATTCCTGTATCTCCGCAACCCACTACAATAAATGATTTTGGGTAAATGATTATAAAAGAGGAGAAATATAGCAGAAACTATAGTAGAGTAACTATAGCACATTTGCTTTACTGCTTTTTTTTATGTTGTTCATAATTGCAACATTCTTCTTTCCAATCAGGGGAAACATGTAGCCATAGCTATCCCATAATTACACATATCTTAAGAAGATTACATAAATGCTCCTTAAATTAACAAAAGAAGTAAAGTGGTTTCAAGAACAGTCGATTGTGTGAGTCTGTGGCAGGGTTTTGGCTTATTAATATTATTTTTTTTTCGATCATAACAAAAGTAAAAAGGAATTTTCTTGATGGAGTTCTGTAATTTCCACCTGAAGTGGTTTCTGTCATTAAAATGTTCCTCTGAGAAAATATGGCCGATCCGATGGATGCTGTGATTGATCTACGAATAGGTGCTTTAATGATCTGCATTCTTTTCTTCTTGTTTTGTTGCAAATGTCTTCTAGATCCATTTTCAGTCTTTAATACAAAAAGAGAACAAGAACAACACCAGTCGGTAAAAGTATGTCAAATGTGTCTTTGAAAATGTCCTGAGCAAGAAATTCAGGCCATGGTTTATTTAAACAGTTAAACCTGTTACCAAAGTAACAAAACCTGCAAATAAATAAATAAACAAATGAAAAAAAAGAATATTAGACAGAAAAGGGGCCTTCTTAGGGTTCCCAGAACATGATACAAAATAATATAAAACACAATTTATTGCACCTAAAATACTACAACACATTAACTGCAACTACGTTTTCTGCAAAAATATCTTGATGAAACACATCTCAAACTAGATTACACAGACCTGCGCAAGTGAAAATGAATAGTATCTGAGCTAAATAATAATTTTCAGAAGTTTAAGCGTTACATTCTTCCTCAACTTCAAATATTGTCTCTGCTTGGTGTTGATATGAGTCATTTGAATTTGTGAATGAGAAGAGAAATTGATCGAGTTGAGTCTTTGTCTGAATCACTGTTCACATCACATCCTGGCAGCTCATAGGGCACACAAGTAAATGCCACAACATAAAGGAGTGTAAATATAAACATGATCCAGAATGGAGAAATCTCCCTCAGCGAGACATTAGCACAGCTTTGCCCCTGCTCTTTGCCTCCCTTTGTCTGATTGAGCATCACCGGCGGCATTTAGTGTGTTTTTGCTTGAATAATTTTCTGCTCGGGTAAATAATTAATTTTGTTTACGTTTCATGCATAGGGAATTTCATTTTTTTAATTGTTAAGCTGTGATTCTATTTTTGTTTTTGAGTAAAGCTAAGGCTGAATTTGTTCTCTGAAAACAGTCGTATCAAAGATGCAAAAGAACAGTGGAATTTTTATTATCAAGCTTGTCGGTGAGATGAAAAAAATCTCCTCTTTTGAAGTTACCAACTTGAAACAAAATACCACTGATATAAATGCAAATATATCATGATTCATTTCATATTAAACGTTAGACCAGAGTCTATGGAATTTAGTAGAAGAAAAATGTTTAGTCTGTTTTATCCGAGAAATTAAAATCTAGGATGCAGACCAAGACCCCAATTACTCCCACCATTCACATAATAAACATGTTGGGACTGTGGGAACACACAGCCTCAAGACAAATCAAGGTTATTTGCAAAAGTTGAACTGGAAATATGCTGGAAGCAGTTGATGGACCATTAAACTTGGTTCAAATCATCATGGTTTTTTTTTCATTAGGTGATTAAACCACATTTCCTAAATACCACATTTCCCAATCCCATTGTTTAGCTTGTGTATGCAAACTAGCATGAATGTGATGTGCAGAACAGTGTCTAATATTGCTATGAATAACTTAATTTCAGGAAGGACTTTGTTAGTCATCCTTCAGCTGATAAAGACAATGATGCTTCATATGCAACATGAAATTGGTCTATAGTCAGAGCATCAAATCCACCTTTGTTTTCATCCTTTGAGCATCAAGAATAGCACGAGGGAAAGGAGACAGAAAGCTTGAAAGGATGGATAGATATTAAGATGAAAGAAAAACAGCTGAGTGTGTGAGGATGACAATGAAACTCAAAATGAGCTTTCCCTTCTTATTTTCTCCCAGTTTTTTTCCCTTGCAGTGATTGCACTCTTCTTATCAGCACAAGGGCCCTTCTCTTTACTCGAAAGCAGCATCTTGTTTGTATGCACCCAAAAAGAGCCTCTAAATAAGTGCAGGATAATTGTTGGAAAGCTTTTTTTAAACCGCCATCTCACCCCGGGTTAAGGATCTTATTATAAACCTCAAAGTCACACAATTGTCACTTGAACACAGGACCCACTCATTTAACCCTATTCACATTTCAGGAATAGATTTCAAACGGAGGGGACTTGGTTTGATTGCTGGATCAAATGAATGCAATGGAAAGGCTTTTTTTCATTAATCAGTGTTATAATTTACATATATATATATATATTAACTGATTGATTAATTAATTACTGGTAATTTAGGAATCTCATCCACGCTGTTATGTATATTCAATTCTACAGTGGTGTTTGGGGATTAGTCTTGTAACGTTTCTGGGGATTAGTCTTGTACTCCAGTAAAATCTCAAGTGAAATGTATTTTTTAACTTGCAGAGATTTAAGTGTCACAAAATTCATTCATTTTCCAACTTGCTTACTCCCTTTTGGGGTCACGAGGGTCTCCAGCACAAGGGGTGGGGGTACACCCTGGACTGGTTGCCAGTCCATCGCAGAGGTCACAAAATGAAAAAAATGTATTAAGTCATTTTTTTTAAATGCATAAAAAATAAGTTTAAAAAGAAATAAGTGTCACAAAATATTTGTCTAAAGATTTGTGGATTAATTCTCAAAGCTGCGTTTCCATCCACCTATTTACACACATTTTGGAATATCGCATAAAAAACCCTGGATGGCAAATGATAAGATGCGCATACGTTGAGAAAATGTGCTTAAAAAAACGATGCACACAACTGAGTAGGCAAACTTTTTATTTTACTTCTGGGGGGCGATGGCGCGGCAGTAATGGACTAACTCACGGACCGATTTCATCACACAACATCTGAAATAAGGTTTTGGTCATTCTAAAATTCCTTAGCCGACGTGCGTCATCAAAATTGCTCGAGTTTATCACCTCCCAAAACTGTCTTCCCAAAGAGCAGTCTCCCGCCTCCAAAAGCAAGATGACATGACTATTGCATAGTAATTATTTTAAACTAAAAATGCCTTCAATGAATGCAGATCCATTTTTCAGTTGCCTGTTTCTCAGGAAGTGATTATTTTGTTTTCTTGGACTCATTGGATGGAAACGGTGCTTTATTCACAAATATTGCAATATTTTAGTTTTGCGCATTAATTTAATTTGCGTGTAAACATGGCTAGTGTCGGCTTCATCGAGAGTGAACACTGAAAGCAAGGCGAAGGTGCAGATGTGAGCTTGAAAGCTGGTGTAAAGATTTTTACACTGACTTATTTTTAATTACTAAGTCATCGAGCTTAGTTATTATACAAAGATAATAAAGTTATAGTGCATTGGAATCTTGTGGAAGAGCGCTCCCGTTACACAGTTTACCATCTTGTCCCATGTTTTGATGTGTATGGGTGTTTAGAGTTCTGGTGATTTTGATCTTTTCTGACATATGTGGAGACCAGAGCACCCAAAGGAAAACATGGAAACTCCAAACACAATGAGATGTACTGGGATACCGGCCAGGAACCATTATTGAAACCAAACACTGACTCTTAACCACGTTCTGTACAAAACAATGTATCATTTGCTCCCTATAAAGATTCATGCACAGTATGCTCTTTAGCTAATCATTATGATTTAAATAGCTGTTCTCAACATAAGAAGACTTGTGGCTATAGCGACAGGTCTTTCCTAGACCCAGGCACTTTGAGATGGCAGGTATTTTACCCATCAAAACTATTCAATCTCTGCGAAACCCTTCAGCAATTAAAACTTAAGCAGGTTCTCCTCCTATTCTCTTTATAAATTACTTACCCGTCACTTTCTAACAGGATTAGCATTCATCATGTCAATGGAAATGACAGGAATAATTACGAACTGATCACAGCTTACAAATAAGTGAAAATGACTCAAGATCAAGCGGTTTATTGCTTTTCTCTCAAAGCTGATGGATGGAAAAACAGAGGCTTGCAATCCTAAATCAAAGACTGAAAGCAGTGGACGGCATGCTTTTTAAAATTTTTGTCACAATCATTTTGATATAGAGTGTAAATCCATCTTTTTTTTAATAAATCATTTTTTTCTTGTTTTTACACATTCTACAGATACATATTTTAAAATGTTTCTCTAATCTACTAAAGTCTTTGAAATTGATGTTCAAGATGAATCTGTGCAAATTTATATTATTTTAGTTTCATCTAAAAACCCTTACAGACAGAAATTAGCTTTTCAATTGCGTTGGTTTGCATTTTTATTGTTCCTTATAAAAGCAAATTAGCATAAGGACAGCGATGCTTCAAGCTGTAATAACAGAATGAAAAGAAAGAGATTGGTTGTCAAACAAAGGAATAGGAAATGATGGGTCATAAATAAAACAAATAGGGCTTAAAATGTTACAACAGCACATTTTTGACGAGCATAACAAATGATAAATCTGTGGCTGTATTCATTGTATCAGGGGAAATGTTGGTGGCCTTATCAAGAAATGATATTTACACTCATGTTTCAATTTCCCTTTCTGGGTTTAATCACAAATGCCTTTTTCCAATGCCAACTAATGGCAGAAAAACAAAAGAAGGCCGACAACAGACGTCATCAGCAGCACCTTTGAACCTGCAATCTCTTGTTGAGGATTTGAACGCAAGACCTACTGTTTTCAGAACTGCTGTGGCCTTTAAAATGAAATGATAGGAGGATAAAAGGAGGATTAAGATTCAATCTAAGAATTTCTACAAAGAGGACAGATTATTTTAATAGAAACCTTTAACAATGCCACTTACTGTAAACACACATCCCGTGGTGAAAACATGGTTATCAGAGAGCTGTTGACGTTTGACTCTTTTTCTGCTCTCAGTCCTATACATCATGGTGGCTGGAAGAATAGAAACTATCTTTATTTACATGCTTTAAAGGCAGTTTTAGAACAACATCCTTTAAAGGTAACAACACTCAGCGTTGAATACTCAGTCAGACTATGAAGCAGTGGAACCCATGGTGCCTTCAGAGGAGAGTAGAGGTGAGTTCGGGAACACTGTTTGTTTTGGGTGAAGAGTAAGCAAGATTAGACACAGGTGTCATGAATGATTGTACGCTATATATATATATATATATATATATATATATATATTTTTTTTTTTTATTATGTTTTCGATGGTTTATAGTCTAACAAACACTGGTCTAAAGTTTTTGTCAGGTGTGAAGAAAATGCTTTGGAAAATGGAATGCAATTTCTTTAACTTGTAGGTTAACTTGTAGGTTTTGATGTAATTGTTTACTTTTGTCAATTGAAGTTACACCGCTAGTAGATTTTTGATGTTCGTTTAATTGATTTTTTTAAAGTTAACGAATTCAGTCCGAGCCGGAATGAGAATCAATTTGATAAATTTGATAATTGGTAATTTTTTTCTCTGTTTATTTTGTTCTTTTGTCAAGTGACCTCTCCATAACACGATTCGGTCCTCCGGAGTCACGTCAAAAAGAACGAATCAGCTAAAAAGAAAATATCACATAAAATCAGATTATAGTCTTTTCAAAAAGCTTAAAGTACCTCGATCATTGTCCATTTTCTTTAAATTGCATCTTTCATACATGTGTACATGTTTTAACCACTGAATCATCTTTTATTTTACATTTCCGTTTCAATAAAAGACAAAACATGTCATTTTTTACATCACACTCTAAAAATGTCAGTTTCGCTCTCAAGCAGTTGTTAAGCCATTCATCAGGGAGAGGCACTCAACACAACCAATACACACTCCAGCACACCTGGCAGCAGCCTCTCCTGTTTCACACAGGTTTCAGCCACAAACGGAACTGAAGTTAATTAAAACGAGCAGCTGTGAAGAAATTAATGGAGCTCATCCATCAAATGATTTCTCCCAATCACATCTCAATACCCAGAGAAATGTGAAAAGAAAGGCAAAAGTTCATATCAGCTAAACACAACTAATATCCAGAAATGTTTGTGTTGTAATTGTTGTTTGTTTGTGCAAAATGTAAATCGGTTTCGCCGTTGACCTCTGCTAGGAGAAAGATAACGAATTGGATTGTAGCTCATGAAATCCATCGAGTGTAGACGGGTGTGACTTACAGTTATGTGAAGAACCGGCTCCTCAATGTGTCAGCTAGAGAGGGATGAGATGAAGCCGAGGTCATTATAAATTGCCTGAGAGAATAGGAATTGTCTGCAATATCCTCGATCACTTGCTAGTGGTTTCCACCCCAGGCCTCCTTCCTCTGCGCTCTTGATAAACTAAGCTATACTCGTTTAATCAAGCCCAAATCTTCTCAAACATGAAATAGGAGCAATAATTAATTAGAATTTATTTGAGCAAATGTTAATTGACCTGCCGAGAATTTCTGTTGAGTTTGTCAATTTGAAAAAAAAAAAAACTTTTAAAATTGTATCAATGTTTTATATGCTTTAAACGTCTGACATTACAAATGGAACTAATGTTGTTAGGACTAAATTATTTGTGTATACTGAAGTTTTAAGCAGGTTTGAAAAAATACTGTAATTGTTTACTTTTGTCAATTTAAAGCGTGGTCAGGTGTATGATCAACCAACTATGATCATTAATGTCACAGCTCCAAATTGGGTGAAGAACAGCAAAACTCTACTAAAGTGAGGATGAGAAAAGCAGTTTCTTCCCATGGCAACATTGAGCAGAGCAGCAAAACACAAGGTTGTTATAATGCATCAACAAGGTCTTTCCCAGACAAAGATTTCAAGATGTTTTGAAAAAGCAAAGGAATTGATGAAATATTTGATGCAAGGGCCAGCAGTGCCATCAGCTACTGTCTGGAAAAGTATGGCTAAAAAAGTCTTTATGGATGAGTTGCAGGCAAAAGCAATGTCTCTGGGAGCAAAGCTCAAGTATGAAAGGATCCTAAACACTTCAAATAGTTACATAGGAACGGAAGTGCAGAAAAATGGAACTATTTGGCTGCAGCAGAAGGAAATTTGTTTATTGAAGTACAATAATGATTGTTTGTAGGAAACAGTGAAACATTGTGGAGGGTCTTTAAACGTTTGGTCAGTATTAATGGTGATACTTATACATCATGAAATGCCTACAGGAAGGAAAACAGTTCTGCTGCAGGACGGTGACCCTAAACATACAGCCAAAGTCAAGAACTATTTTCAACATCAAAAAGTGATCTCATCAAGAGTGTCTAGGATTACAGGAAGAGACAGAATGATGTGAGAAAACCATATCAGACATTTGGAATATTCTACCAGCCGAGCTCCTTCAAAACTTGGAATGTGTGTAATGAGAATTGAATATATTTCCTATGGTGTCTCTTGTATGATGCTGTTGGAAATGTGCTTTGTGATTAAATACTATAAATAAATAAATGTATAAAACAAGGTCCATTTAGAATTCTCTGTTGTACAAAGTATATGGAGGACATGACTCAGCATTTTCTGTGAATATACCACTAATGCCTTGTTGGTGACGTTCTTGAATTCTAGACACTCAACTGGTCACGTCAGTGTTTTTTTTTTTTTTTTTTAAAATTGGCATAGCTGCAGATCAGCTTCCTTAGCTCATGAAAAGCTGAACATAACTAATGTGTCAAATAGAGATTTACTTACACATAAACCTGACTTTCTGTGTCCATGTACAGTATCTGCCAGGAGTGTTTGTTTGTAAATCACAAAAACACAGACTGTGTCTCTACAAATTGCATGCCGATATTCTGACTATCTACAGAAGCTGAAAGGCTTTCCATTGCTTGTTCTGTTGTTGGCTGGAGTGACGATCTGTGATTGCAGCAGAAATTAACTGAGACTCTTGTAGGTGTATGCTGGAGCATCACTTCTACTCACAATGCTTACTCTTGAGATCTCATTTAGTGTAATAACCAGTGTCTAGTTCTGCCCTGAATTCAATCTCTTACTTCATTACCTAGGCTTGATCAAGTCTCCGATATAAAACATGCATTGAAAACTGATGGACCTGCACAAACACACAATCGCTCTTCTAATCACATTCTTTTCACCCTCTTTCAAATTCGGTCTGCCACTTGTCTAGCTGTAATAGTTTTGAAGCCTCTTTACCTTTCATGGATGGCTGTCACAGACTGCATCTCTGTTATTGGAAATAAAACCTTTTACATTTAGAAAAATATATTCTAGTACTTATTTGGAACGGCCTTAATTCTTCATGGGACGGATTCAGAGTGGCAGGATGGAGCCATGCTTTCATGTTGTTGATGCCAAATTCTGACCCTACCATCTGAATAATACCCATGTCAATACAAGTAAACTAAAGCAACCCCCATGACTCTGTAATTTTCCAAAGCTGAGATAGAGATATGTCAAAATGGTTGCTATGGTAAACAGTCTGGTTGGTATGGAGGAGTCAGTGACATTATATAATGTTTCCCTTTTAACCCTATATTATGTAAACCAACCCTCATATCTCAGTTGAGTTATATGATGGGTAAATGGTTTGATTGCTAGGAATGGGTTTGTGATGTCATAAAAGTTTCATGTTGAAGATACTTCTAACCCTTGCCATCAACAAGGCATTTGTGCCCACAGAACTGCTGCTCATGGGATATTTTCTCTTTTTCGGACCATTTTCTGTAAACCCTTTGCGTGAATATCCAAGGAGATCATCAGTTTCTGTAAAGTCTGTCTGATGATGTCACATTTTGCCTAAATGCATTAAGTTGCGGCCATGTGATTGGCTGACTAGGAATTTGCATTAATTAGCAGTTGGACAGGTGTGCCTAATAAAGTGGCCTGTCAGTGTATGTGGGCATTCTGGTTAGTTCTGTTCACTTCAGCTGTTGGTTTGTTGGTAAAAGGCACATATGACATCAATATATGGTTCACATAATTAATAGAGCTTTAGCACATTGTAATGAAGCTTTAACGTGACTATTTTATACTAAAACTGTTAATTAGATTCATGATTGGGTGCGGTACTCTCGTGTGCTGTGGTGCAGTTTTAATACTTGTGAAATGATTTGAGATGAAAGAGTTGAATAGAAATAATAGTAAGAATGATGTACAAACACAAGTGTTGTTGATTTCTTTTTCCAAGCAAGCGTACCAAAACAGCTTAGAAAGTTTGGAAACCCAACGAATGTCAATGTTTTTACTTTAAAATATATAATCTTGATCCTTTCAAAAGGTACAATACGTTTGGTTCCGCTTTGTTTGAAAGCTAAATGAACTGCAGACATCCATCAGCAGCTTCCTGTAATTAGATTCCATTATCTGCTCTATTCCTTTTTAGAACAGATTACCTGTGTCCCAACAGTCTGAATGGAAAGCTGTTTGATTCTGTCGAAACTACTGAATACGTTTTGTGTGCTAGAGACAAAATTGTGCTCTCATCTAAAACTTGACTTGAATTTATTTGTTTTTAATATACCAAATTTTTACAGAGGGGAGTGACTGTGGCATGCACGCACACGCCCTCCACGCACAGGCCATCCAAACCCCCTAAATCATTCTTCAATGATGCTCCAATGCAACAACGTCTACCCAAATCAGGCAGTAGCAGTGTATTTTTGTGTTTTCTGATGAAATAAAAATTCTGTTAATGAATTTGATTGACGATAGTAAATATTATTTTTTTTCCTGTGGCTCAGTTGGCAGAGCATTGCGTTGTGGGTTCAATTCTTGTGGAAAGCAAGAACTGACAAAAAATGTGCTCATTCATTCGAATGGATGTTGCTTTGAATAAAAGCGTCTGCCAAATGCATAAATGTAATGTAATTATTACTAGAAGCAAAGATGCTTTCAAATCAAAATCAAATCACTTTATTCCACAGCACATGTGCACAGGTGAGCTTTTGAGAAAGCTCAAGAATGTGCAGTAGTCATTTACATAAGTTGTCTACGTATTTACATTCATCAATACAATAGAAAACAATGTGCAAGAGATGATTTTTATTTTATTGTAAATATTTTTATTTAACATATACATATACCAAATGTATTATTATACAAAATAAGTGTACTATTATACATGGCATAACATTAGATGCTCTCTAACGCCCTGCCGTGTTTCTGAGTAAGACCCCATGAAGCCTCTGGTGTAAACAATGAGGTTCTGCAGTTCGGAGACAGAACAGTGTGTCCTGGGGATTATAGCACCGTTGGGTGGCCAGGAATGAGCCGATAGCATTCAAACGAAAGGTTCATGTAAAGTAGAAAAAAATGATTTGTTCAGTTAAACTGAAGCTTGTTTTTTGACAACTTTAATGGTTTTTACAACCCATTTGTATTCAATGTCATGGGCTATCCTGCAACAACTAATTTTATTTCATTATTCTCTGACAGTTCAACCCGATGATTTGTCTTTTTTTGTGTTTATTTTATTTGAACAAGAATTTCAATCGTTTGCTGAATGCTGAACCTAAACCGTACCTATTGTATTGTTATTAATGTGCTCTATAATGCTAATGTTTTCTATTGGATACAGTCTCTCAGAACATAATTAATTTAAAAATGTTAAAAGATTTAGTTTAGAAGCTCATAACCCTGCAGTTTAGTTACAACCCATGCTTTAGCTTTTAACCCTTTGTAACTTAGCTTGTTCGATATTTTTCTGTCATGGTGCCATTCCTCGCCATGTATCAATACAACCCTTATATCCAATATTTGAAGAATTTACATTGCAATTTGGCAATACTAACTGAAGAAAGTACCAATAAACCAATGTACCATGTGTTATCAGTGTTTGTGTCCGTCAGTTGAAAATCCTGCTAATCTCGATCAGATGGAGAGGTTCTTCTCTGGTCAGTGTGAGACTGCCATGAAAGACTTGACCTTCACACTGCTTGATAACCACCAGAGATGCATCATCTGCTTAACAGCACCAAAATATCAGGTGTCTGTGTGTGACCGACCCATGCTTCCATCCCTTCAGAGCTCCATTATTCTTGCATTCTGCATGAATTCAATGTGACACCATCCATTAGATCATCAGATTTCAGTTCTGCTTAACCCATAAATTGGGTTGGTGTGATTATTTTTACTTTTCCCACGAAAACTCAGCTGACACCCAACCGATCACCCACAGCTCTGAGAATTCAGCTCCATCCGATTGTGAGCTCCTGTTTCCTACTCCTGCTGAGTATATTTCTGCATTTACGAGTCAGATATTTCCTTCTACAGAAACATTTTGATAATTCTGCTCTTGTCCTGAATAAACCTGTTCCAGTCAACTCCAAACCTTACCTCCATCCTTTATCGAGAATGACAAAGTCTTTTCATAATGAAGATGTTCAACCGAATTCTTCACAGTGAGGTTTTTCTTTTTATACTTCTGTAAAATCACGGATTATCTTGTAATACGACCAGATTAAACATATTGAGATTAAAATGGTAACAGTAATCCTTTCATAGTAGAATCCACTCCAGCAGATTGAGAAGTGTGCATTATCAGTAACTTAATTTTGCATTTCCACGTATTTAAATCCACCCTGCTAATTTCAGTCAATTCGTCACTGTAAACAAGCAACAACTGCCACTTTTGTAGTCATCTCTTTTTTTATCTCTCTGGTTGCCAAAAGATAGCATTGAATGATGCCGATTTTTTTTCCCAAGTGATTGGAGTTTGGTGGTTTCAAGGGATACATTGAACAAAAGAATTCTAAGTTTGACTTGAATAATCGTTTTGAGTCTTCTGTGACAAACAACCAATGTCAGAAATAACTAATCATTTTCACCCCAAGCACTCTTCTTTAGAAAGATTCATCCATTCAGTAGAATGTAAGAAAAATGTTTAAGCACACAGGATGCACTGCAGTCAGCGTGATCTCCCCAAGGAAAGATTAATTGCATCAAATACTAGGTACACATGCCTTCATCATTATTGTGGTACTGAAAATGTTGTGAATAATGGATTAATGTTCATTAAATGTCCACCCTGAGCAGTTCTGTGAATGGATGATGAAACCTGTAACACAAAGGCCCTCGGTCTGTGCCTCTGAGGTGATAGCCTCCCGTTGAAGTGATTACTACAATATATCTTGAGTTTGTGATGATATTGAGTCTCTGAGGTGCACTGAATCGATTTAATCCTTTGCTTCAATGACCGCCATCATGTGTTGTTTAGCTGCACCGATGACATTAATGCAGACATATTCCAGTAGGGAATAATCTTGTTAGTGGAACATCTGTAGATTCCCCACCTTTCCTATGATTCACAGCTGTATTAACGCATCCCACAATGTCCTTTCTTTGCCTTAAAATCTCTCCAAAGTCATGTTTCTGTGAACTTCCTCCCTAAAATATGATCTTGTTAGAGCTATCAGACGGCAAACTGTGTTGATGGAGTGGTTTGATTTTCAAAGTGAATAAAGATAAAAATACCTTCTTATTGTTTGATCATATTTGTGGTAATTACATTGTATTATTAGATTTGATCATAATATTTGATCTTGAAATGAATTCGAAAGGTCTAAATACCCCAGCATTGTTCCACTTTGTGACAATTTGCTGTGTTATAATTGAGTAGTTAATTATCTTCACCGCTAGTCTAAGCTTAGAAAAATGTGAAAGACTCTACAGAAATCCAAAAATATTAATTCAACCCCTACGCAAGATCTTGAAGAATCACTCAAACCAATAGCATCAACTTCCGAAGTATGAGAATTCAACCTTTAAGAAGGCTGAGTTCATGCAGGATTTCACACATAAAAGGAAAGCTTAATTGAAAAATAGAGTTTTTGAAATAGAAAGAAGATTTTTGACATTTTAGAACCTATTCAGCTCTTCTCCTAGATAGCATTTTAGTTTAGCATAAACTTAAGAGTTAGTTTTAATATTCTAAGAACTTTTGTAACCAGAGGAAAATGATTTATTCTGGCTCAGTAATTAAGACACACTGCTATATTTCAAATGATTAACTTTGGGGGAGTTGGAGAGTTGGGTCTATGAAGAATTACGCCATACCCACCAGTCAAATTCTCTCATTTGTAACATTTCAGCTGGAAACCGTATTTATTGGATGTAAGATGCACTTACACTTGGTGTTCAAATTAAAATGGTTATCATTGATTCCGTGGACTACATCAGCTGATAGACATTTTGACAGACGTTTTGAGCATGAGCCACAGGGAAACAAGAGAAGATTTAAAAAATACATATTTTTTGCGAATTTATTTAAAAAATGTAAGCGTACCAACCACCCACTTAGTAAATGAAGTGATAATGGACCTCCGGTGCCATCTAGGGAGTGTAGCACGCAATACACTAAGCAGACAGCAGCATGCGTCTGTTAAAATTTATTATTTGGAACTATATTTTAGTATTTGTCTCAAATTAAACACTAAACCGAAGTTTATGAGCTTGGAGTGAAGAGTTAGCTCAATATAGGTAATTAGCTTAACCTGCATGTTTTCATGATCTACTTACAAGAGGACAATCGAATGCTATATTCAGGGTAAAACCATAAGTTCTTGGAACTGTCTAGTATATTTTTATTGACACATAAAAAAATAAGACAAATAGATTAAGTTTTCTACAGAAACATGATTTATTGTTTGTTTTTAAATACAAAACTTTGACAAAATTCCAAATAAAAACATCATTTTTTCCTGATAAATGACAGGTATATTTTCATCAGGTAGTGATATAAATAGGAAATGAATTAGTTTATATTTTGGTTGTTGCTCAAAATTCAAAATGGTTGTATAAAAAGTACTTTTTAAAAACAGGGAAACAAGTACGAAAATGATGATCAGAATGACCATTTAACAACATTAAAACAGTAAACAGCCTAAATTACCAACAAATAAAAAACAAAAACATGGCTCGAATACAAATATTGTGTAACGCTTGTTGCAAGTTTCATTGTGCAAGTCTTCATCTTCTGTGTGATGGTCAGTCAGGCTTTGACATCATTGGAAACCAATCACATTAGTGAAAGAGTAGACTACAAACTGTGACAAATAAAATAAAGCATTTAATATTTTAAAAACAAATCTTGTGGTAAATAATCACTGGTGAAATCTTTTACTTGAAAATTAAATAAAAGTTTTAGTCATGTTTCATAAAGAACGGTCAACATAATCGACAAGGAAAACACACTTAAACCATCCTTAAAAAAAAAACTAAAAATCTGAGGTACAGATAGAAGTGCTTTCAAGAAAAATGCATGTTTAATAAAAAATTTTTAAATAGAAACATTCTATAAATCTGTTCACCCTTTTTGTTATGCTTCCATCTCTCAGGTTATCTTTTACCCTGTCCAGGCCAACAGTGTTTTGGCACACCAGAAAGAATTACAAAGTGTGTGAAGTTAATTTAAGCTGTAAGAGGTACTGCATGCTTTAGAACAGTCTTGATTAAAGTCATTCCTGGAGGGCCACACCCCAGCATGTTTTGGTTCAATACATCCAGCAGTCTGGCTTCAAATAGGTCCAATGGTCCTCCAGGAAGACTTCAGTCATATCTGCTTTCGAAGGTATTGTAACGGTGTAATATAGACAAGGGTAATGGCACATAGACGGCTTAGATGTCTTTCCATAAGTGATGTGACTTTAAAGTGCTTTGTAAAGGGTCAAGGGCTTGAAGACAATATTGTCTTTTTCTCTTGGAAACTGTGCTGATTGACGCAGAAACACTAACTATAGGCACAGTTAATTAGCACTTATGTATAACTGAGCAGCTTTGAATTCTTGTTCATTTCATGTTTTCATAAGGTACAACTTGTTTGAGTCCATTACATTATAATTAGGTGCATATTCTTTACATCCTCTATGGCTTTTTCCAGACAAAATGCCTTTTTTCATGTCTTTTTTTTTTTTTTTTTTTTTTTTTTTTTTTTTTTTTTTTTTTTTTTTTTTTTTTTTTTAATGATGCTGCTCTTCACTCAATTAGGCAAAATGTTTTTCAGGTTCATCCAAATCTCACTCCAAACACTAATCCTATATTTAAAGCATTGATGGGCAGCTAATTCAATTCTTAGCATCATTTTACACACGTGCAGTTTAAAGCACTCTTTGCATCTTGGGACAGATCTACAGCACAGTGACAGTGAAGAGCTCATGCACAAACAGTCAGACACAGACATACTCATTCATGGACCATGGTCATAATTTGGTGTGCGGGTTGGCGATGATTTCCGCTCTGAGCTCTTTTATCGAGAGCTCTTTGGTGCCCTCCTGCAACCCCGTGTCTGTGCTTTCACAGCTGCTCTGAGGAGACTCTGGGGGTGCCTGGTACAGCATGGCAGCCATCATGAAGAAGGTGGCTCCTAAGACCTAATGTAGAGACAAATAAATGTCAAACTACAATATTTTATATGCTTTGAAATAATTGATTTGAAAAGCATCAGCATTTTAACAACATTATTGACTGAAAAGATTCAATAAATTTGATAGGTTGCCTTTTAAAAGCAACATTTCAATATGCCACATCAGCTGAGGATCAGTTGAAACCAGGCTGTAATAGTTTTGGACTTTAGTTTTAGTTTTTATATCTTGGGTTAATCAGCTGCATTAAAATTTAAAAGCATCAGAGAGTATTGCATTTCCATTTTTTATCGTGTAAGACAAATGACAACACACCCATCAAAGATGTGGCTAATCCTGTCTTTTTCGATCCACCTACCTAGAGGTTATTTCTCCTGTTTCTCAAATGTTGTGGCATGCTTCCAGCACTGTACACTTGCTTTTGTCCTCTTTGCTTCAAATTGAAAGAAATCCCATATAGGGCTCTGCCGCTTTCTTCCAACTTTAGTCAATTTGCTCTGACAAGCTGACCTTTAACAAGCGACAAAAAGGTCTTTTTTTTTTACTTTTGTAAGGTGCCGGAATCTTAAGTAAAATGGCTAAAACTATGAATTGATTTATTTTATATCAATGCAAAAGGCATATAAATAAATTGAGAAATACTAAAATGAAGAGCATATCATCTATTATTACAGTTCATTTTAGTTACTTTTGTAAACAAACAATTCAGCTAGTGTTTTAGCGTCCATTTATTAATGAAATTGTTTTAAAATTTTAGTCCTCTTTATTTAGTTTGTATTAAGAAATGTATCTACTATTTCCATTTTTTCCTCTACCTTGTAGAAGATGCTAGTAACAAAGGGTATGCCGACACACACTTAACCGATGCGGTTATCCCTGTGCCAGCTTCCTGTAGTGCAGAATATATTAATAGCTAGTAACTAGAGACTAATAACTAGTCAATTTCTATAATTTTTGTCCTCTTTGCTGTCATATTCAAAGAAGTCCCATATAGGGCTCTTACGCTTTCTTCCAACTTTTTTCAATAGCTCCAACAAGCTGACCATAAACAAATGACAGAAAGGTCATTTTTGAGGTGCCAGAAGCTCATGTAAAATAGCTAGAACTATTGATTGATTTATTCTATATTGATGCAAAAGTCTTGTAAATTAATTTGAGAAATACCAAAATGAAGAGTCATTTATCTATAGTTAAGGTTTGTTTTAGTTTGTAAACACACAATTCAGTTACTTATAGTTTTTTTTGTCTGGTATGTTTTCTTTTTATCCTCTACCTTGTAGATGATGCCAGCAATAAGTGAGTACTGGCTCATGGCTGAGTTTTGGTAGAGGAAACAGGAGCCATGCTGGCCACACTGCTCCTCCCACAGGAGGCAGGAAATGTCGATCACTGAGCCGAAAGCTATAGGCCCAGGAATCCCTCCAAGGGTCCGAACCACAATCCATTGAATGCCCAGACCAAAAGACCTCTGACTGTCAGGAACACACCTGTAATATGAGAGCAGTATGCAATTATGCTTTTCAATAGGAAAACAAACACTGGTTGTTTTTCATGTTTTTGTTTTTTATTTTATTTAATCATTATAAAACTTATATTAGATGACTTTTACAAAATATTACTTAAGACTTATACAAAAAACTTCATAATAGATTAATCCATAAACCAATTTCTAAGACTTATCTTCAGCTTAATGGTAAATTTAAGATATTTGGTAACCAAGTGCATTGTTAATACCTCAGTGTAGCAGTAAGTGCAGGAATGCTGCAGAGGAAGGTGAAGAGGATGGTGATGAAGAAGAATACGAGGAAGACTGGCATATGGTTGCAGGAGGACACACATCTCCCCTCTTCAGCAAAACCTTCCTCTCCCCAAGATACATTCCCCACCACACAGCTGCACCCAGAGAACACCTAAAGAAATCATTGCTCCGGATTAAAGTATACGCAGTGTGAAACGAGATTACAGATTCCTCAGGATTCCATTTGTGGCGATAAATACCAGAGTTTTTGAGTACCTGTCTGCCTCTGGGTCCTAGTGTGTGGTTGAGAGAGCTGCAGCCAGCATGACAAGGAGAGAAGTACACCACTCCATCTGCACCACACACGGGGTTAAACAACTCCTCAGAACAGTGACAGCCAGTGTTGCAGCCTGCAGTCAAGCTCCCCACATCTAGAGAAGCTGAGGAGACGATAAGAAATCAGTGAAGCACTGAAATCATAGAGAGTCTGGTCCCTGATTGGTTACTGGCAGTGTTCATCACCTGCTGTTGTGCATATTCTTCGGGTGGGGGGTGTCGTAGCGGTTGTGTGTTAAGTTGCTGTAGTAAGAGGTGGTCACTCCAGCCATGGGCACATTAGGGCAATGTATCAAAAAGATAAAGATAGCCATCAGACTGACCATTGCACACATCATGCAGAACCGGATGATTCCACGGCAGCGAAGGTTTAGCTTCTTAATGATGAAGCCGCCCAGGAAAGTGCCACCTCCTCCAGCAGGTACCACCATATATCCTACGGTTAGAAAATGGCGTACAATTAAAAGCTCAAACAAAAAGTGACACCAGTATTATTTAATTTACAGAATCAATTGACATTTTTCTGGGTTTTGAAAGAGGAAAAAAATACATTTATTTACTTCCATTTTTAAAGAAAATTTCTAAATCAAATGAACGAATGGTGAACAGATTTTCTGAAGTGAAGAAGTTCACTTCCACCAGAGATTACGACACTGTCTATAATGCATGCTACTCAGAGGATTTTTAAAAGTCACTAGGTGGTCTGAAAAGTCAATAAATCTAGCTTGTTGGCAATAGTGGCCACAGTATACGAATGTCATGGGGAAATCATCAGAATATCTTCGGTTCTGCACCTTTCTGTGCAAAACACTGCAATTTTTCTGCTGGTTTAACTACTCAGAAAAGGGGGCGTGGCCTTGTGGGAAAGTGACGCCATTGCATTACCTCTATAGTTCCACAGACTGGTAAAACTTGATGTTTCCTCTTTATAAAATAGAGTACAGCAAAAATCCTTCTCTCAGTTTGACAACTCATGAGCCATAAAGTTTGGCTTTAGCCTTTCAAAAGTAATTCTTCAAACACTAGTATGTCTTAAAACGGCATTTTAGGTTTAGGAATAACTAATATTATTTATTCATTCCAATGTAAATTGTGAGATTTGTGCTTTGAAATGATTTGCAGAAGGGTGTTATACTTTTGTTCAAAGCAAGTTACATTTCAAGGAATAAATACATTTGGTCAATTCTTGCTTTGCCTGGGGTTTAATCCCATGATCTTTATGTTGCTGATAGTGACCACAGAATAAACATCATCTTACCAAACCAGGTGGCTGCCTCTGAAGCGCTCAGGCTAAACTGAGACTCTAAAAACTTGGGTCCAAACGTTGACATCCCAGCTATGAGCGTGGCTTCTGTGGCACCAGCGAGGCACAGGAAGATGAATGTAGGATTCTTTAAAAGAAGCAGCATCGATCTGTAGAGGGAAAGGTTCAAATCTAGATCATTTAAGTTGTTTTATTACTGTTTTATTATGCAAAATGTACTTTACAGTTACACTTTTGCATTGGTCAGGTTGACTGTATAATTATTCCTTTGTGGATGCCAATGTTTGTAATTTTCCAGAAGATAACTGGAGTATTTTGTAGATTGTATAAAGAGTTTCGAGAAACGTAAATCAGGATGAAATGCCCACAATATTGCTTTCAACTAATCCCTATTTAGTCTTTATAAGCAGGTCCAATCCACCCAACCAGGTCTACTCGAAAGCATCCACGCAAAAAGCTAGCCTGCACATTCGTACTCAACCACTCCCACTCAAAACTCCAAGCCCTATAACGACTTCACCATTTCATCCCAGTGATTGAATAGAATCAGAATTCTCTAATTTATTCATCAATTGATCCAATGAATGATCCACATTCCACCGTTGTTTGCAAATCAGCAGCTCATGGATCCTATGATGCTTTCTACGAAACTTCTAATATTTTCCCAGTTCTTGGTAGCCCACAACCAAATCTGAAAACCACATCTTCATACTTGGGCATGTCCTTTACAGTTTTTCCAAACTGTGGATCGGAGGCAGTGATCTGACTGCCATCCTTCAGTTGGTGAGCTTCTGAGATACGCATGGCCACGTATCGCTGAGAGCCTGTGTGTGGAACAAAGAGAGAAGAATTTCCAATATTCATTCTAGACTTCTACACATTTGTCTTGTAACATTGGACATCTTTTTGGCGTTGGGCTTTTGGGTAGCACCTGGTAGTTGGCGTGGGTAACCCAGAATAGGCAAAGCGATAAGTAGAGCTGCTGCACCTCCTGCCAAGAAACCAATCCACCAAGCTCCAACCCAAAGAGGGTTCTCAGGAGTCAACTCAGTCCTGAGAGAAAGGTTTGTAGGATTAGAGGCTGTCATAGTTTTGTTTGTGAAACATCAGAAAGGTTGGTCAAATCTGTTAAAATAACTCATTAGTGACTCACGTTTGGTTAATCTCAGTGTAAATGTCGAGAAAGAATCCACCCAGCAAGTATCCCGCTGCAGGACCTAAAATGGCAGCTGTGTAGAAGATCCCTGAGAAAGCAGAAGAAACCTCTGAGTTACGGAAAAGCTGGTCTGGTCGCAGGGTAGCAAATGTCCTCAGTGGCCTATGAATACTGGATGGTGGTGAGACAAACAATGGAAGGAGGTTTTATTGATGTCTGAGGTGGAAACTAGTGGAAACATAACTAGGTGTGTCAAAGGCGGAATGAGACAAAAGTTCACCGAGGACAACTATTAGGGCTTTTCTGGTCATATACTGTTATTTGAGTGCTTCAACACATTTAAGAGCGGCCATATCATGAAATTCTTGATATTAGTAACCTGTGGAAGGCACTTCCCTCCAATTCTGTTCAGTTTTACACTGTGCAAGCAACTTGGAATGATCCGACTCACCTATATATACTGGTGCGTAGTTTGACTTGACGTTCTCATCGAGGTAGGTGACCCCAAGGGTGTATAAAGGTGTTGCGCCAACCCCATGAAGAAACTGGCCAAGCATAAAGACATAGCAATAAGCCGCGAGCCCGCCTTCCTCGTCCATGCATGTCTCTGTGTCATTGGCTGAGCATAGACCAATGTGCTCTGGTTCTCTCGCCTGATAGGGTGGTGAGGTGAAATGGGGCAGGGCAAAGACCAATGAGCCCAAAGCCATGATCAGCACACCCCATCCTAGCCACCGAGGCTTGTGACCTGTTCCACCGAAGTAGCTCACAAAGGTCAGGCATAAACAAGCAGCAATGTCGTATGAACTTGCAATGAGTCCTGCCTGAAAAGATAAAACATTATAGTCACGGTCTGAGAACTGGTCCCTAAAGTGTGATGTTTGGGTTCTAAATTGGCAAATGAGAGATGGTAGGGGAACCTTAAGCTGGCAGTAACCTCAATTATAGTTATAAAATACCATTACTAAAGCAGCATGTGTTATTTAACACAATATAAAGCGCATCACATTTGGGTCCTTGCATATTGGAAGCAACTGAGCATGTTTTAGTGAAAAGGGGAGGGTTTTGATGAGTAAGATATGTGATCTGTTTTTTTTCAGGGTTTTAAATTTTTTTCTTTTTTTTTTTTAAGAAAAGCAGTTTACTCAATGTTTTTGTGCATTCTTCAGTGTCTGGGAATGCATATGTCTGTGCTGAGTTTATAATTACCCGAATGCAAATTTTACTGGATATTAACATTCTTATGAGAATGTTGGCTTTTTAAAATCTAGCTCAGTTCATGTTTTAAGGTGTTTTAAGGCTAAGAGAAAAATTTGCGAGTATTATGTCCCCTGGCAAAAATAAATCTATTAAAAATTGTTCTGTTTTTTTTTTTTTTTTACTAGGACTTCCAATAACATGCGAAAAAACGTCGCATTTTAGTATTGCTTTTGCTTTTCACCACTGGTCATTGAGAATTGCACGTTGCTGGTGAGTTTTTTTTTTCTATGATTAAGTCTGATTGTGTGCTTATTTTTGTGAGCACATGGCTGTCATATTTATAGTTGCCGTTTGCTCTCCTATTATGTCTTTCATTAACCATCTTATTCATTAATCGCTATATGTCCCTACTGCTTCTGTTTTTGGTGCCAATATTGCCTGTGTTGATGTTGCTATGCTGTAGTCCTGTCAAGTTTGTCGGTTTAATCCTCAGTCTCATTTTTAAAGTCTTAGCTTTATTTCTTCGATGTCCTGGTTCCGATTTATATGTGTTTTCCCTAACCAAGGTGGATATGGTTTTGATGTTTGCTACATTTATTGATTAAGAAGTTTATTTGGTACCTACTGGATTAGGGCCCCATCTCCACCTCACCTTTAGGGCATTTTGTATTTTAATGCATATAAAATGTGTACAGACCTGGTAGCTGCGCAGATCAAAGCGCCTCTCGATTGAGGTAATGACTGTGTTGATGAAGCCATTAATTATCATGCCCTGGAGGAAGGAGGCAGCACAAAGGAAGAATAGAACCCAGCGTGGTGTGTTGAAGGTTTGGATGCACCGTGGGGTCAGTGCTCCCCACCCACACAGATTGTCAGAGTCAGTTGTGACAAACTTCAAACCAATTGCTGGATTTGAGAGGTCAAGCCCAAGTTTGCCTGTCTTGTGGATGTCACTGTGTGGATCTCCATACAAGATACTTGGACCAGAGCCCTGGCACTCCACAGGACTTGAAGTATCTGGACTGGGTCCCAGTGGGCTGTCTTGTAAAACCAGAAGCTCTTCCTTGGAGCTGAAGGACATGTCATTGTTCATCAGGTGGGGCATGACCCCAATGAGGGGCAACCTTAGAAAAAGTAAAGAAATACCTCCAATAAACAGGTGGTTTGTACTGGAAAAAAAGTGGTTGAAGAATAATAACCAGCTTCTAGACAAGAACTGTTTCAATTGAAGAATAGTTCCTTTGATGTAATGGGATCCTGCAAAGAACAGAGGAAAATATAGTCAGCTTCTTGATTTATTCTGTGTTTGCAGGATTAGAATCCTGTATAAAAGAGATGTTGCAGCATTTTTCCACCATTTTTGTAAGACATGTTTTTACACAGTTGCATTTTCCATTTGCTCCATTAACAAAACATGTTAAAGTAATACACATGTTTTTTTAATTATTATTATTAGATATTACATGTTCTGCAAACCTTCTGTACTCTAAATGGTTATTGGCATGATATCACAATGTTCTTACGCAGTGTACCAATGAACCTCTACCTAATCAGTGACTTGCACCACCATTAAGACATTTATGCTCTTCAAAAGTTATGGGAATTGAACAAATGTAGGAGTAAACCTGAAAAACTCAAGGTAATAAATCCCAATTAAGGTCACAGGGACCCTTAGCTCCATTCAAGATAATATTCAAGGATTGTTCAAACGCATTCTTACCAAACTGTATTTTGTTGGTGTTACATGTTAAACGTGAAATAGTATATATTTACACATCAACTACAACTAAACCATTTTGATTTTTGAGTATTATTCACACACAGAAGATTTGCTCCATGGAGAAGGAACAGAGAAATCAAAGATAACCTTTTGAATAGAATAGACATGCAATTTGCTATTATATAGATCGCATTCTGTGTCCATGTCAATCACTCCATTAACAGAAGAACAAAACAAAATGTACATTTGCCTACCTTACTCTTGAACAATTGTCTGATTTTGCCAGTGCAAAAAGAAGTGAGAAAGAAAGAATCACAAGACACTGGGAGCATGCAGACAGCCCCAATAAGGGGCGTTACTCGGGGTGTTACCAGCTTCTTAATTATTCCTTCACATCACTGAAGCAGAACTTTTTGTAGATGCTTCTGCAAATCTTTGCAATTACTTCTGACAATCACTAAGTTGTTAAGTTTTAACTAAAATCATTACTTAAATTTTACCTAATGATTTAATTTTAATTTCAACACTAATTATTTTGAATATTCTTTTTTTTATTTACCCTTTGATTTGTTGTAAATGTATGGCACTGAAAAAAATGCAATGTGCATCTGTTTGTACATAGAAAGCATTGTTGACAAGTATTTCGGGTTAAGCCCATCAGCCATTTATCAGAACCTCATGGGTGACATCACAGATAACATGTTTTTTTTTATACTGTCCATGGAAATCTATGAGAGAACTTGTCTAAACTTAAACATTAAAAAAGTCCTTACATGGGTCAGAATTCTATGTTCTAAACCCAAATGCTTCTCATCAGAAGATTTATTTTATTTTATAGCAATTAGTTGTGATCCTTTAACAAAGAATAGAGGTTTGTGGTGTAATTACACCTTTAAGTTCTGGCAGCCCAGCAGAAAATGTTTAAATCAGCCAAAGGGTATTATTACTTTTTATTTTTACAAATCATTTAATGAAATGAAGCATGATTATTCTGGGTTTTTTTTTATGTTCTATGATCTCTTTCATTTCTAATTTTAAACAAGTGATCAAACGTTGGGAATGATAACATCAACAAGTGCTCAGAGACTCAGGGTGGGAACATGAGTTTGTTGTGGAGAGCAGGTTCCTTCCCTTTTCTTTGAACTTTGTGGAGCGTAATGCTGAGAGGTATTACAGAAAAATCAGAGTTAAAAAAAAAGCAAACAAAGCCGTGCCAGAAAAACACCACTTTATCGGTCTGAAACGGAAGTGCTCTCTGAACCTTTCATAGAGTTATCTATTTATAAAAGTTGCATAATGGTTGATTCTGGTGCTGGGACTACTTAGAAATGATCTAGAAAGTTCTTACAAAATGTTACAAAAGTGTTAAAAGAGAACATTCAGCTTCATTGCAAAATACGACTGGTGCTTTTATCCGCAAATGTTGCCGTTACACATTTGTTATTGTTTTATTGATGCTGTCACAAAGTCCCTTTGCTTGAATATGAAGAGTTTGGGTCAAAAATGCTATAAATTCAAAAATGTTAAATTTTTGAGGCAATTTGCACATTTATTTTCTAGCATTTGTAAAAAAACAAACAAACAAACAAAAAACTACTAATTCCCATATTGTTTTTTTTTTTTATAATGTAACAATAACAATACATTCCTGCATCCTAAATTGATGCACTCCATTACTGTGGTGTTGCCAGCACTATCCTTTATACAGTTGGTGTCAGTAGAGGCATTTGTACAGACACAACACAGTTTTAGAAATAATTACACATAATTAATTTAGGACTGACTGTGAGTGAGTTGGGGTGTAATATGTTTGTGTAACCCAACACAAAACGCTGTACAGCAGCACAAATGCTTTATATGATTGATTTTACTGGTGTACACTGTCTAGGAGCTACAGCACACTCAAACAGCATGTGAACGAACATGAGAAACAGCAGAAGCAAAATGAACACATCTTTGGAATAGATTAGGGGTGTAACGGTACGCTAAAATCGTATTCGGTTTGGTATTTTCGGTACAAAACAATAAGAGCTTACAAAATCTTTATTTTGAAAAGCTGCCAATACACAATAGAATTCTTGCATAAAATAAATAAAAGTGACACATTTGGGTGATATTTTAAATAAATTGCACTCTTTATAAAGAAATACACATTTTTTAAACTAAAAAATGAAATACTTTAACTAGTTAGGACCTGAAAACTTTTAACACTAGCAACAGCTTCAGCTTGTATATCAACAAAACTAACTATTCAAGTTTTAGGCTAAAAAGATTAACCTATCCACATTTTCTGAAGAGAGCACAGATCTGGTTGCAGTGACAATATCTCCAGCAGTAGAACATGTTAGATCTCCATGGAATAATGTCGGCATACAACTTTAAATTTATCCACTCGTCTATCCCCGTTATGTATTTTAACAGAGAAGCCAAAGTGTTCCCAAACAGGAGACCGTAATGAGGTGGGAGGGTCTTTAAGCTCTGGCTTCTCTTTCAGTGTTGCCATTTCTCACAGCTACCCGTGCACCTCTACTGTGCGTCACTCAATAGCGTCCGTGCGGAAACTCGCCAAGGAACATTGTTCCGCTGCGCTTAATAAATTTAATAAAAAAATACCGAAACGGTACGCAAGTGTACCGAACCGAACAGTCCGCACTGAATGGTTCATTATATCCACGTGAACCGTTACACCCCTAGAATAGATGGATGGAATTGTAACAAAGCATCCATTCTATATATAAATTTTATAAATAAAATAAAAGCTAAATAAAATGTTCAAATGTAAATTGTTTTAGTACCATTTTATACTAAGCTTTAAAAGAAAAGGACAGAACCTAAACTTAGAACAACTTGATGTGAGCCAATTGGAAGTAGTCTAGACCAAGTTAGTAATGTGATGAGTTTAGACAAGGGCTATTTCTGAACTATTAGTGAGTGCTGATGTCACTTCCTCTTGCCTCAGTGAGGAAACCACATCCTACATGCACTGACATTTCAGTGTAAATATATTTTGTGCAAAGGCATTGTCTTACACAAGGAACCATACATGTAAAATGTGTCATATTTTCTGTGACTGGAGGTGTTTATGTAGTGCTGACTACAGTAAGTGTCCCATATGCCTGGCCATAGCTGCAAAGGTTTGCCTAGGTTAAACCAAGTGGAAAGAATGACCTACAGTATCAGCCAATCAGCCTCGCTGCACTCCAGATTTCGCTTTAGGCACCAGGAAATGTGGGTTAACAAACAGGCATACAATACATTTGCATGCCATGTTGCAGCTTTTGGGTGCACTTTAAACCATGAAAATAAAAGAAATGATCATTCTGTGTTTACGGCATTTTTTCACACCTGCCAAAACCTTTTCACACTACTGTAACGGTCATGTAAGCTTCGAATAAGTAATTGAATTAAAAGCCAAGTAGATGGGTGTGATGAAGCAAAATCAAACTATAGATTTTAAAATATTTAGATGTAATTGTTTAACACCTATTTGCTACTGTAGGTACCATCAGCCAAGAGAGGATGTTTGAGGTCTAGTACGTCTTTCACATTGTATTCTGAGCCCCATGTACGAAATGAGAGATGCTGATTAGATTATAAGTGCTATATGTGGTATTTATAGATTAGCAGAGGGGTAGAATAGTGGGCAAGATTATATACAAGCAGCCAATAAGATTCCCAACTAACTTTACTTCCTTCCACCACATTAAATACCATAAATCTAGTCTCTTACTTATTACTATTAAATGATTTTGGAGCACAAGTTCATGTTCAAAGTTTAGCCGCATGATAAATCTCTAAAAAGTCATTCAGCCTCAAGATCCTGCATGAATGAAGGAAACAACTGTAACATCTTTAGTTCTCATCCCCTGTGGTGGAATAAAGCTGTGCTGAAGATACTTTCCTTCAATCTAATTTAAATGCATTTGAAATCCAATAAAAAAAAACCAGTGCATTCAATAATCTATTAGTTTATCAAAAACAAAAAACAAGAATTTTGTGCGATTTAAATTTGTTTGACTGCAATTACAACAAAAATGTGCCTTGAAATTGCTAGTGGAACATATATGTGTAAAATATCTGTAACGACATCTGGATCTTCGTTGAATAGAGCAAGACAAGAAAGACAAGTGAATTAGACAAGGATTACCATAATCCCAGTTAGGCACATTACACCACATAAAATTGCGAATTACGTCATTTAATTGTCACAAACGAAATTATATATCACGCAAATAACCAGTTTCAGGTTTCCTTACAACAATGAAAACAATACAGCGAGGAATTCTGAGAAATCTCAGCGAATCGACTCTTTCAAAGAACGACTCTTTTACAAACGGTTCAGTAATACATGGTTGTGTTAGCAAAAAGATTCGAATCTTCCATCTGTGAATCGAACTAAGTATATAAATATTTTGTAAACAGAGTGCGCCAGTCATTATTTAAAATAGAATTATTAAATAGATTAACCCGTTGCGATGGGGTTAACATGAAGCCCATAATTTGAGTCGTGACATGCCATGACTTTTACTGAATCATGGGTCTACATCGGCATTCTGAAAACAGGTGGAATTAAAACGCAACCTTGGTGGTTTTCACAGCTGTTCGTCTACGTGCAACACACAATGCGATCAGCCATGGGTGCTGAATGTAGGATTAATGTTATGTTTGACAAGTGCTACCCTTCTTTCTTATTCTCACATGGTTCACCCTTTGCTGTCACAACATGGAAACGAGAGGAAGCTACTCACGTACTCACGATAAAGAGCCTTCAGACGACCTCTCCATTTTTGCCACCGTGCGTATTTCACGTGCATTCACCTGCTTCCGTAAATCCATGAATAAAACGTCGAGCCTTAGATATTATAAAACGTTTAGCGTTTGGATTAAGCAGCTGTCATCCAATAAGAATCCGCCCCCCATGGCGTTATTCTGTTGGACCAATAGGTGTCATCCATACTTACGGCTACGTGCGCGCGCGTGTGATAACGGTCTTTACCGCGCTAACGGTAACAAGAACACGCTTATGGGAATCCCCCTCCCCTCCTCTTCATCCTCATCCTTATGCCTCATCATCACCAGTTCAGTGAGACCGACTGCGCTTGCGCTTTACGTTACGATTAGCTGTAATATATACAATACAAAAATATAACTGATGAGAAATTCGCAAAAAATGGATCCAAAAACTCTAACAAACGACTTTTCAAGAACGTATATTTCTTTTAAGGACCCCAACCCCCCTTGAGATATTCAAATGCATACGTCTGTGTAATTTTTGTACTTCCTGCAGACATTTTTGAAATTCCACTTTTACTTGTACATCTTTGTAGTTTTTAAGATTTAATACCTTAAATAGTCATATTTATGTTTCTCGTTTTAATAAGTTGCTTTCTATAAAATTACAGCACTCTTTCTCGAGAGTAAATATATATCGATAAATATACTGAATCCATTTATTTATTTATTTATTTATTGTACATCCGTGTCTCCCAGTGGCTTACACTTTCATACTTTTTAATTTTTCACCTTTTATTATTTAACCAATGTCTGTTTGATGAATAGTGTTTTGTTTTTGAAAAGTGGTTAAATAAATGTTCTCTCTATTATCTCAATATTTTAGGGCATATCGATTTATATAACAGAGTCTACTAAATTAATCTAAATCTGTAAATTGATCTGTATGCCTGATATTATATCTTAAATTAATTTTGAATTGTACAGTAGCTATATAAATTGTTGTCTGATATGAGAGTTTCAAGCTGTATCCTGTTCTGAAAACAGGATATTGTCGGTACGTCAAAAAAG
Organism: Danionella cerebrum; assembly: GCA_007224835.1. NCBI lineage: Eukaryota > Metazoa > Chordata > Actinopteri > Cypriniformes > Danionidae > Danionella > Danionella cerebrum. The sequence continues at coordinate 76,792 of SRMA01025910.1, read as the reverse complement.
TCTAAAATACTGTCTTTAAATGAGGCTGTGACCCTGTGGATGCAGGTTTAAGAGACCGCATTACTAGTTTGTGGTTTCATTTCTTATTTCCACGTGAGAGACAATGCATTTCTCAGGCAATGTTCTGTTGAAAATGCTTGTCCTGCAACCACAACACAGGCCTGTTAAAGGCATGCTGTGCTTTGACTGAAGAGTGATTCACACATTATTGTATTGGTGAAATCAAACTGGAATAGGATATGAAAGGAAAACCAAGTTTGTAGAACAATGACAATACAGTCAGTCGTTTTAATACCAGAACTTGACTGGTATTATGAATGCACATCTATAGGGCTATTGTTTGCCTGCAGTCCCGTGTCAGTGAATGTCAGTGGATCAATGTATTTATTTGTGGCTAAAATGAGCTACTGCAAATCAATCTGAAAATGTAATATTAGAAAGCTTTCTAGCAATGTGTATGAGCTTTTAAAGAAAGTGTTGATCAAAGGAGTTTGGCCCACAGTACTTTACTATATACGAACTGTATTGATGAACTAAAGATAAATCAATATTTGGTGTGACCTTTTTTTTTGCCGTCAAAACAGGAGCAATTTTTCACTTGTTCTTGAAGGAACTCTGTAGGTTGTTCAAAAATATCTAACAGTTGTTCTATGGATGCCTCTGACACAGCCACATATTTTAAAGGACAGTTAGCTTGAATTGTCTTGCATCTGCTGTACACGTTTCTGCACACTGTGCTTCTTCAGAATTGCTTGAGCATCTTGAAACCTCAATTGTTGTTTGGGAAAGAGACCTTGTTGATGCATTAACTACCTTGTGTTTTGTTGCTGTGCTCAATTTCGCCATTAGAAATTGTGTTTGTTAACCTCGCCTTAGTAGCAGAGTTGGCTATTCCTTACCCAGTTTTAAGCCTTTTACACAGATGTTTCTGCTTCTTTACATGGCTGGGTTTCATCATATGTGTGACATTGATGATCATTAGCATCTGTTGATCATACACCTGACTATAATCCTATTTCTCCAAGTGCATCTTTGATTTGTGTTTGAAGACTAAAAGGAAAAACGCAAACAATAATTTAATTTACATTTTTCCCTGTTCACTCACTTTACATTTAGCAATTCAAAAAATATACAGTCATTTATATTTCTTCATTTTATCCCCACCTGTCTAAAACTTTTGCATATTATTGTATATCATGAAAAAACAAACCTGTCTTATTGGTCTGGTGAACCCACCAATAAATGTAATTGTTTACAGACTTTGTTACATTAAGGTTTACATTACATTAATTTAGGACATCATAATGTAAAGTCCTTCACTCGCAATGACTTCAATTTGATCCGTTCATTACATTTAGATTTGTGCATTTTAAGAGATATACAGTTCGATCTTACAGAAGGTTCTAATTGATTCAGAGTTAGGAATTTTATATAAATATTTTAATATTTTAGAATAAAGAATAAGGATTGATAATGAACCAGTAATTGACAATGAAATAGTTTTCCAAACTATTTTCCAACTAAATATATTAAACACCCGTTTTTTTCTTGCAACTTAAAACTAACATAATTGATTTTATTTCGGCAATTGATTGGTTACGCCTTATGACGTCACCGTCAATCAAACTTCGATTTCTCAAAATCGCACTCAAATAATAATAATAATAATAATAATAATAATAATAATAATAATAATAATAATAATAATAATAATAATAAAAAAATCGCACTCAAACGTGAGTTTCTTTTATAATAAATCCTAGTTAAAGTTTAGGCAGCTAATATTTTACAATGTACCTATAATTGATCATTTTTTACCGTTTAAGAGAGTACATTTGTGCTCAGTTTCAGTTTATATTCTACTTTCAATTTCATGTTGAGAGTCGAACAAACTTTTAATAGAGGTGTAAGTTATTTTTTGCTAATGTAGGCTGCTGAATTTAACACAAAGTTTTCAGTAAACATCGCCAGTTATCATCTTTGTGCTTCTCCTCTCTACCACTAGGGAGAGACATCCGCAAAAGCATCATCGGTTACATCCTCTTTATTTACAGTCTATGGTTACAACACCTAAAATTATAGATACAGGCTCATAAGAGGTACATAAATGTTTAATTGAAAACATAACATAGGCATCACATTCTTGCATATCTACACAGAATAAATAAATAAATAAATAAATAAATAAATAAATAAATAAATAAATAGACAGAAGGGGAATTTAACAAAACAAGGTGCACACAGATCAAACAGTTACAACATAAGTGGAATTGCATATAGATGTAGTTTAATAGCGTTCTTATTCTTTGTTAATTTAGCTACTGAGATAAAGATAGAAAAGCGAATTTAGATTTAATAACTTCAAATATTTGTCTTTGGGATTTTTCATTGACACCTAACTCGCATCTTTCCAACATAGGATATCATCGTTACAACACGGCTGCCCCTTTGAGCTCATGTTAAAGTGATCGTTTGTAAAGTGAAAAGTTTGTATTTCACTTTAAAAAAGCCTGATATAAAACTGAAAACTATGTCACTCAGTAGTCTATATTATCATGTAGACTATGGCGTCATTTGAAGAATTATTTTCCAGTTTCTATTTTTTAAGAATGCTGGAAACCACAATTAATCTAGTTAACCATTGTATTTTTAACCCGACTACAAAAATCTTCTTGTCAATTCCAATATTACTAAAATAAAAGCATTCTGAACAAAGCAATTCGAGAAAATTCGAGAAAAATGACATGGAAAAATCCTTGACACCAAGGATTTTCTAATAACTTTAATCCTTTTTATCTTTTATTGCCTATAGGCACCAATAGAGACCAGACCTCAGTAATGCTTCAGACCACCATTAGGTGTTAAAAAATGAACAATTTGAATGAAATAAAATAACTTACAATACCATTGATTTTGAGAGATTAACTCGTCATTAAAACAGATCTTCTAGAGGCTGTTCTGAACTTGTATGTTTAAGTTGGATATACGGGAACAGTCTTACAGCAAGAATGAAAATCTGATTGGTGCCGTAGTCTTGTCTAATGTTATCTCACTGGTGTGTTCGTGTTGTAATGCATTTTAGTAGATGTTCCTTTCTCAGGCCAAGAGCCCTGTCGAGACTTGTAAACGGTAAGGTGTTTGCAATTTAAACAGTTTTTGCGGTTTCTTTACTTATGACCTTGCCTTCCGCACCGGCCTGTGTGTGCGAGTGTGAGAAACTTGGGAACTCTGCATGGATACATTTGATTTTGTTTTAAAGCATGCGCTACCCTTGTGTTTGTAAAATGTACGTGTGGTATGAGACAGTTTCTCTCATCTGTCTCAATCTCCCAGTCTTTCACTCTCTTTGCTTGATCTAAAGGAAGGAGGTTATCCTTAAACGTATTAGAGCAGGTGTGGTGCATTGAAAATCCATTGCCTGCTGCTGTCACAGCACTTTTGTTCCACTGAATTAAGTGGGGTCAATCCAGCAAATCAAAAGATTACACCGTGCTCTGTAAATAGCCAATGACACAAACATAGACACAATTACCAACTAAATGATCAAATCCGAGTCACTAATGATTTTGGTAATTTATTAATCATCAGACTAAAAGTACAAATATATTTATTACGTAAAATTGTGATTCAGAATTGTGGAAAAGTTTTAAGATTGGTGTAAGAATTCTTTCAGAAATATAAATCATGATTGTTTTGTAAATATGCAAAGTGAGTAAAGAAAGTAAAAATCTACATCAAATTATCTACATTTGGTGTCACTACTTTTTGCCTTCAAACCCACATCAAATCTTACAGGTTCACTTGAATAAAGTCAGGGGTGTATGATCTATCGCTTATTATCGCTTACAGCTTCTGATCCTCGATGTCACACAAATGTTGGATCCCAGCAAACTGAAACAGAAACAGGCTTAAAATTGGAATAAAAAAGAATATTGGGGCCAAGTATCTTGTTCTGAATGTTGTCATGCTGCATCAACAGAGTCTCTCCCAGACAAAGATATTGATGATACAAGGAAACGTGGTGCAGAAGGTGCTAGCCACATCAAGCTAATAACCCTTTGAAAAATGAAAGATGTCCAGCAGTAAGATCAAGTCCGTAGCCGCGTTTCTATATATTCACTTCCTGATAAACTGGCACCAAATAACAAAATAAAAAAAATTGCCGCGTTAGGAGGAGTCCCTTTTTTCATGCTTTTGGAGGCGGGAGACTGCTCTTTGGGAACACAACTGGTCAAGACAGTTCCTGGAAGTAAAGATCCCGAACCACTTTGATGACAGAGTTTGGGTAATTTTAGAATGACCAAAACAACATTTCAGTTGTTGTGTAATGAAATCGGTCTATTTATTCCCTCCCATTGTGCCCCAGTTACTGAAAAACTCATTACATTGGGTTTATTCTGTAATTGCGTTTCCATTGACGTTTAATGCAACATTTTTTCTCATCCGATTAAAAGTTTATCCTTGTCAGTTGTAGGTATAATGTGCGCATTTTCATTTTCTGCACATTTAGAAGTTTCCATCCAGGATCATATGAGGGAGATTTATGAATCTGGAGAAACCTCATTCCTCTGGTTACTCCAGAGTGTGCACCAGGTTCATTTCTTTGTTGCAGATTCATTAATTATCCACAATTTAGACAAGACTCTAATTAAAGTGAAAATGTATTTATATGTTATCAAAAGTGAGCTATTGTGCTAATAAACAAATGAAAAGTCACAAGCTAGTCAAAAGATTTAAAAAATATTGTTTAAAATAAATGGTTATTCCTTGGATTGAACTATTAATTTGTTGCTTTGACTTCTGTTTTTAGCTGAAAATGTTTATTTTTTTGGAAGTGAAAGAAACCCCCAGGTATTTAATATTGTTCATAAGCATACATCACTCAGATTGAAGATGTTTTTTTACCTCTAAGAGGAAGTTGATCAGTGTGAGTGTATGTGAGGACATGGTGACCTCAAAGACTGCACCATCAGCAGAAACATCCCCTGTCTGATCATTGCTCCTGTCATTTATTAAAACCAATGTGCCACAGACTTTAGAGATGTTTGAAGGACACTATGTGCATCATGTCTCTGTCTTGGAAATCTGTATTGTTGTTATGTGATTGTAAATCAAATCGTTGAATGCAGATTTTGTGTTTATGTGGGCTTAGCTAATTTAATTAATTCGGCCCTGGCCCATTGATCCTGTGCTAATTCCAGTGTGTTCTCACATATTTATGAACCTGTCTTTGGCAAAGATGAAACCATTGTCGCTAAATGATTTTTGTTAACTCAATTTTGACCAAATTTTCTATGCAGAAAGATGGCTATATGATATTTATTTTCTTTTATTGAGGAGGATATGACAGTTTTATAAAACTGAGCTTCACATCTCCATTATATTTGTTGTGTGAGTAATTGAGGTGAACAGTGTGATTTCATATATTAGATAGTGTTATGGGCTTGTAGCTTCCGTCCATGCACACCAATGCGCTTAAAAAGTTCTGTTTTGTGTTATCATTATTTGGAATAGTAGTCAATAGTAGAAACCTTGTATTCTTTCCCAGCTAAAGTAAGAAACAGCTGTGTTTGGTCTGATCAGATTCGATTTTTATAATAAGATTAACTTGCTGGAGACCCCTCGTCCTCCCAAAACAGCAATGGGCTGGAGGGCCCTCAGCTCTATGGCCCCTTTGCTTTGGAATAAGCTTCTTTACTGGGCTCAAAATAGCCCATAATTTATAAAAATCATCTAAAAACTTATCTTTTTAGACAGGCTCTTTCCCTAATTTTAACTATTGTTGAATTTCTCCGTTTTATACTTTTACATCATCTGAAGGTATTGGGTGTTTTTCCTGTACAGTGAAAAACACCCAATACATACAAAAACAAATAAAAAGAAATAATGCTGTTTTTTTTAAAGGTTCATTGTTTCATTTTTATACTCTCCAACAAAAGGTTGAAGCACAAGCCCAGTGCTACTAGCCAGCTACTACTGCTTTGTTTGGGCGGAGACATTTTATGCACAATATAGCCAAAAAGATTCATTTATTGACTACTTTTTTACTGAGTGGACTTTTTATTTTAATTTTATTAAAGACAGCAACTTAATAGACAAAGCACTTCCACATTTAAAAATCCTGGAATTTCCTAAAACAAAAAAACCCTGCATAACTGTATTAACACGACATTGCTGAACATTAAAGGCTTTCCAAGATTCCTATAAGAGAATTTGTGTTTGTCATTTTTGGGAAAGGGATGAATTAGCTGTTGTCAGAGGCGCTATCTCTCATGCGTTCAGGGTGTAACTCGTTTTACTAACCTTCACTTTATTTTCTCATACTTTTATGTTTCTCTTTTGTGCCTCTGTTTGTTTTACTATCTTTGAGCAGTACTATAATAAGTTGGTAGATCGCTTTTTCTTTACTGCTCTTATCAAAACCTGGTGGCGTTTAAAATGCTGGTATAAAAAATTAAATTCTACTTGTAAAAATGTTATATAGTTCCCAGCTGATTATATCCCATTTCAGTGGGGCAGTTTTCTGCTTGTGGCTAACAATAAATACAAAACATAAAGTTTAATTTTGGTTTTAATTTGTATTAAATAACAAAGAAAAATGTGGCATGCCAGATATTACTTTTTTTTTCTTCTCATCCTCAGATTAACCTGATTAAAATGTGGCCCCAGCTGCTTGATGGATGGGAAAACCCACCGACAGCCCTTGAATTGACAAGGTTTGAGAAAATGGGTAAATACTTTTACATTTATATTGTGTGCACTCAAAGTGATTTATATAGTTATGAAAATACAACTGCACCAGAATGCACACCATACACGGGGTTATTTGTAAATAGGAGACTTATAGTGGGAAGCAGAAGGGTTTATTAGAAGACCTTGATTGCTGTAGGAATGTGTTGTAGTCGGAGTCATTATTTGTCCAATTCTGTAATATACTTAACATTACTTTCAATACTGGTGATGTAGCCTTCAATAAAACCGCCAATGGGATTCAACATTTGTTCAAGCCTAATTTTAAACATAAATGACTAAATTTATTGGCAGTAGCTCCAGGTTTGTTGTCAATGCCATGGTTGTTTACCTCTATTGTGAGTTTCTTCTCACCGGAGCATCTTAAAATGGCGGTCGCGTGAAATCGGAATAGTGCCTTTTTCACTGTACTGGGGTGCTAGGACCCTCACTGATAGCTTCCTTCAGAAAATATTTGTTCAAGTAATAAAAATGTAACTATGACGTGAATAACTAAGTTTATACAAAATCATTATATCCAAAAGGTATGCAGAATTTACTTGGTACCAGAAAAGTAATTTTAGGAAATCACTGAGAATGCAGGGAAATTTTCCATTTACTTAACACAAATTTTGTAAAACTGTAATTCGAACTGAAGACATCATTGAAACAGGAACAAACCAACCAATGTGCAAGAAGGCCTCTAGGAGGGGTTTGAAGATTTATCACTGGCTTATAGTGGCTTCTGAAAATTAATGTATCTCTATCTCAGCTTTAGAAAATCATCGAGACATTGAGATTTTTTTAGTGTATGGTACTAATTAAGACTCAAGAAACCTATTGTGTCACTGACTCCTCTGTAGCAACCAGACTGTTTACCATAGCAACCAATTGTGCTTATACCTATCTCAGCGGGTTGGTTTATTTCGCTCATAGTGACATAGGCAACATTATTTTGTCACTGTCCCCTGCATAACAACCAGACGTTTTACCATAGCAACGAATTTTGGTAAAGCTTTATCTTATGAAAATCATAGAGACATGGTGGTTGGTTTATGTTGCTCACGGTGAAAACAGGAACCTTTTACAAGCCCACATCAAAGTTTGTGTACAATGTTTAGCCATCTAGTTTACATTAAAATTAGTGTGCATTCATATTCTTCAAATTATTAAATTGACTTGTTTTTTAATTATTGTTGATTAAATGTATTAATATAACTCATTATTAAATTGCATTTTGATGTATCCTAAATAATCAGCTCATAGGGTTCAGCAAAACATTGTATGTTCAATCTTTACCCTTCAATCTGACATTGTTAGGATAGAAGGGTCCTATACTTTTGCACTGACTCCCACAAAGACAGATAAAGATTCACCGGCCTCATCAGTTTACTCCCTCCCTCCATACAGACTGTGTGTCAACTCAATGTGGGAATAAAAGATCTGTATCATTAGATCCATGTAAATCTCAAACTAGAGTTTCTGTTTTATTGAGCAGCACATAATGCATTAAATTAGGAGTTGGACATCTTTCCAGATTGGAATAGATGAGCTAAAGGATTGTTCTGGCTGACAGATGGAGTCCAGTATGCAGACAAGCTGAAGTCATAAACCTCACTGTGAACAAAGGGCAAATTCAAACTCAATTGATGTCTGTAGGAAAATCTGAAGAAAGTACAAAACAATCAGAGTACAAGAAGAGAGACAACCTATCAATGTGAAGTGCCTGTTTGTGTGAGTCTGCTGTCAGGAAGTGTGTGTTTGAAGAAGATGAGCCGGGACCAGCACTATATCGGCGATGCGGTGTGTGGAATGGGAAACAGGGAGAGTAATGGGAAGAATTTCTTCAATTTGGCCCCCTATTGATTTCTCCTTCTCTCCTTCCCTTGTCCTCTTGCAGTCACATGACAGGAAAGCATCTAACATAAGAGATGCCTCCTGGTTATGGCTCTGTGTTGACCTGATCCAAAGGAGAAGACAATGAGGCCCGGCGGCAGCTGTAGAACATGCATTTAGTTCATTTATTTAGTTAATTGTGTTCTTGAAAAGTTCTATCATATTGTCTCACAAAACATCTGTGCGCTACACTAACTAAGGTCCTGGCGGAGCCCGTAAAACCCCCGGCTCAGCAGTCTCGAGGTAAAAACTGGCAAAAGAGCAGGCCAGTTCGAAATCTTGATTAATTTATCATTAGATGAGTGAATGTGAAGCGCTTGGGTGACAAAGTTTAAACACACCGTGACCCACTGCGGGTTTGAATCGCTGCCCAGCTTCTGGAGAAACTCAATTGGTAATTTTCAGAGTGGGTGAGCCGATCAGGGCTAATAAAATCAGCACTTCTCAAAGCCATTACCCCGAGGAATCTGAAGAGAAAAGTGCAGACCTCTTGATCTGGAGGATTTCTTGAAGGTGATGATCAATGGGAGGGAAAAAAAGGAATATTGGAGCCAAGTATCTTGTTCTGAATGTATCTTTCTTGTGTCTGGAACAAGGAAAAGATGTATGTTTCTGTTGTCATTTGTTTTACAAGGCTGATACTGAATTAATGGCAACACATGGCAGTGGATGTGGATCCCTAAAACCCTCTTTCATTAGTTATCGGGCCCTTCTCTCATCCCTGGTCCTCCCTTGGCTGATCCAATGATCAATTTAATGGACAAATAAAATTAAACATACATGTACTGTACTAATAAACCAATATTTTCAACTTTATTTCACATTTTTTTAAATAGCTCATTAACTAAATAAAAAACTACTGTCCATGGGGGCTTCTTATTATGGCTATCACACTTTTTACATCAATAAACTCAATGGTTTTAAAGGAAATGGTTTATTTTTTGGTCTGAAAGGGTTGTAACTCCATATTCAGAGTTACCCTTGAGCTTTGCTCTGTGATTGGTTAAGATTTTCATGTTTCTGTGGGATTTCTTCACACACGCTTTGCCAGGTGAGGAATGAAGCTAAACAAACCTTTAAAGAGAGCGAAAGGTTACACAAAGTAATAAAATACAAGCCTATTACATCAAAGACTTTGCAGTAGTTCGTTAACACTGTAGCATTGATAAATGCGCAGATAAGTTCAATAATGTTTGCTGATTTGATCTCTGAAAGAAGTAGATGTTCATGATGATTTTGGATAGATAGGATATGACTATAACAAGATACAATTTTATTCTTGACAGAAATGACTATAATGTTAGAGATGATGATTAATGCCAGGGTTTCCAAAATACATATTTGCATTGGCGGTCCAGTGTGTTTTTTAATTCTCTGATTTTATTTTCGTGTCGTTCATGATCCTTATAAAAATTTCTCATATTATTTTTTTTCTATTTTTTTCACATATTTTAGCATCAATTCTTCGTCATAAGCTATGTATTTCCTTGTAGGTCCAGTTTTATGGATAAAGGGCATCAGTCCTTGATGTTTCCTGCAGATTGACCAGTGACTCTTGATTCTACAGTTTGAGTGTGAATGGTGAGTGAATGTGGCCCAGCTGTTAAGGTTCATTTTCAAATACATTCAATTTCAATGTCTTCGAGAGTTTGCAGAATCAACATGCTTCTCTGTACTGAATTTGGTTCTTTTGTTTCACTCTCTGGTGTAGCACAGGGACTTGTGTACATACATTTCTTTCTTCTGAGATTCTGCATTGTTTATTTGTGTGCACTCGGTGGCAGACATCAGCTGGTGTGTGAAGGAGATTGGAGTCAGGGAATAGACTTGTGCTGCTGAATTTAGTGCTTGGTTACTCCAGTAGCTCCCTGTGTCCTTTAGGGTCTCGTTCTGACCCAGAGAGCTTGTCAGAGCACTGCTGATCCAGGTTTTTTCTCTCTTGTTTAATACAGTGCTCAACCTCCATAACGTAGTGCCATGTAACTGCAGAGAGTAACTCCAACACCTCCAGGAAATTTAACCTGCAAAGTCAAATCAGAAACAAGCAACTAGAATAAAGCAACAAAATCCTGCTGCTGTTCAACCTTTATGCTGCTTTATGTTTATGTCCACAGTTTGTTTCTGTTGGCGTCAAGTGTTTTTTTTTTTCGTCACAAAATGTATTTATTCATCACACACTGCAGTCTATTATGGAATAGCATTATATCTTAAATTAAATCAAGTGAGATGTTAACAAATAAAATATAATTTTTTTCTTGTGTATTACGGTATATTGTTCAGTTTTAAAACCATATTAAATACCTAAAATATCATATAAAAGTAAGTGTAATATAACATTTTTGTGTTAAAACCTATATGTTGCATACTGAAATTGATCTTTTTCATGGGGGTTGAGGATCTAGTATTTGCATAAATTGTTGGCAAGTAAAAGGGGAAGTCTACTTGGCAAACTTGGCAAAAAAGGGGATGAGGAGTGATCTGGAATTGAAACCCTCCTGAGTTTGAAGAATGGAGATGATTTAGCGTGAACACATGTTGATAAATCCCTGGTTTGATAAGGCTTATGTAGGGTGGCATTAATGAGTTGAAGTGGAAACACCTTAGTATAGTCCTAAAAAAAAAGACTCAAGATCTGCGGGTATATTTACATTTAGAAGTTTGACTAAAAACAGCTTTTTTTTTCATTGAACCTGAAAGTCTCCTGAAATTGCATCATGTTTAAGGCTGCTCATAAATTCCTATTTCGACTTCGGGTTCTTTTTCCTCAGTCTGTCGTTATGACTTGACTTAGTTTTCAATTGGCTACAGCAAAGACATTCTTTACTGGCAACGTTAATGTTCAGTTCTGCAGTTCTCTCTCTCTCTCTCTCTCTCTCTCACTCTCTCTCTCTCTTTCTCCCTCTCTTTCCTCCCTGGGGGAGTTTGCGTGTGATGGCTGAAGGACGTAACAAGGTGTTTAGCTCTCCATCTTTAGAGTGTGGACTGATATACATATACAGTGTGTGTGCGTGTGTGCGTGTGTGTGTGTGTTTGTATTGTATTCTTTCCATATCTTTTTATTCCATTTAGTTTAATTCTAAGATTATATTAGACACAGGGTCTAGATCGTGTGACAATTTGATATAAAAGCTGATGTTTAATATTTATATGATTTATTATTATTTAAATGTATGTAATTATTCAGCAAAGACTTTGTAAAATATAAAAGTATTTTATAATTTCATGTGGATTATTTGATGTCACCAGGTGTTAAAATTTCAAAACCTGCATTTCAAGTCAATTCTCTCTATTTTTAAGTAAGAACTCTCTAATTATCTGTTATGCTTCAATATGATTTGCGATCCATTTGAGCTTGAAATGCACATGTTCGAAATTTGTTGATTTTAATTTTATGGAAACTGATCGAAAAGGGGCACCCTTACTATATGAGTCACCCATAAAAAGCCAATATAAAATTCTGGTTTCAATTCAGCTTCTGTCTCCTATTGATTTCACTGGGGAATTTTGTAATTTAATAAAAAATATGCCATTTGTACCAAATGTAATACCAAACGAAACACTTGCTCGCTCCTAGAGTGATTTGGCATTTATGCCTTTCTTTTTCTTATTTTTTATTTATTTATTTTGAATATATTTTTCTATTTTATCTTTATTCATCCATGCCTTTCTTTGATTGATGACATTAACAGGAATGAAAGTGGATGTGTGTATTGCATGTCACTACCAGCGGAGGTCCAATGTCTGCAAGGGACGTAGATCTGGAACATGGGATCACTTTGATGTGGGCCATAATGAAAGCAATTTTTTTTAAAGAGTCAAAATCTTTTTGATTCAGGACCAATTTATAGATTGTGGCACAATTTGAGGAACCAAATCTTTTGGTGCTTGATACATTTTTTTCTTGTAATTCTGTTAGCAGTAATAGTGATGCACCCTAAACTCTCTTTTACTACAATCCACGTTCATCTGAGGAACCATTATCGAGCCTCTCCTTAATCTCCTCTTTAATTTTCACATTTAACCAATGCCTAATTAATTAATATGGACTCCAATTACCATTCATTTCCTCCTGCAAGCAAAGTGGTGTTGGTGTATATTGTGTTGCACTACACTGCAGCACTGTAGAGGCCACACTGAGAGGTGCACTGAGGTTAATCACAGTAACAGGAAAAATTAATGATGGTTACTGTAATTAAATTCTATGCAGCATGCAGCAGTTTTCTCATGTTTGACGATGTGGCTCAAATTAAATCCGATCTGTCTTGAAATCTTTTTACATGCTTTTTAGGATTCAAATGTACATTTATTTAAAAGCTTTTCAGTCTTGCATGCAACAAAACGGAACCTAAATGTGTAATATTTAAAATGTATTACTATAAACAGTTTTCATACAGGTGCTTGGAAACGTTTTTCATAGTAAGAAAAAATGCTTGAATTTCGGATGATGTTCTTGAAAAAACTTTAATGATGATATTCTTCAATTCTCCAATAATTTAGTCAGTCTTAAGGAGAACAGTCAAGAGTGCCTATGATCAAGCATGGTGGTGGGATTGTCATGCATGGGATTGCATGAGTGTTGCCAGCACTAGAAAGCTACAGTTTATTGAGGAAAACGTAAATGCCAACTTGTACTGCGACTTTCTGGTTTGCAAAACCCCAACAACTGTGACATCCATGCCCTGCCAATCTCGAAATTATTAATTCAAAACCAATCATTTTTTTTAAAACCTTTTGCAGATTTATTCTTCATTTACCAAGATCTCGGGTGGAGTGTCATGTAAAACAGATGTTACAGTAGATGATAAACGATAATGATAATCATTTTGTTTTGAAGAAGTGTTTTCTATTGAGTAATACAGAACATAAAAGAGAAAAGACCCAAGACCCTTCAGAATTTATGGTGATGATCCGGAGGATAAACAGGGCATGTCTATAGGCTGACCAGGACATCTTCTGACGGCATCGACTGCATTGATCTCACTTGCTCCGGCATGTCAGTGGTGCAGTCGATCAGGTCTCTAGCAAGCTTGCTTTTATGACTGTGGAATTGCTGTGGTTTAACTTTGAGCAGTTGATGTGATTCTGGGAAAGAGAGACTTCTATATAATTGAGTTCTTACATCAGATCCTGCTGACAACTACATTTCTCTTTGAGGATTTGCTTCAGCTATTGTATTTTGACAGATACGTAGTGAGGAAATTATTGAGTGAAGAAAGGATGGACCAGACCTAGAGCAATTTATGTCACAGTTAAATGAAATGAACAACTTTTCCTGATTATTTTTTATGGTGATTTACCCTGAATAAACCTCCCAAGATATTGTATTTTTTGGAAAATGCTGCTGAACAAACCATGGTAGGCAAAGGTTTAATTTGAGTTTAATTTATTTTTTTTTGTGTGTTAAATGTATACTAGATAATATTTTGCCACGATAAATAACATTTGGAAAAGAACTGTTCATAAGAGTTTGGAAAAGTCCAAACTGGGCCCAAGTAGGCATTTTCCCTTCTATCACAAGGTTTCGGTGTGAATGGAGAGCAGATGTGTTAAATTTTGTATTTTATGCCCACTCTGTCATGCTGGTCAATGGAAGTACAATCGGACTCCACAAGAACAAACTAATTGTTCTGCCAGTAATTGCTCCAGAGGTTTAAATGGTTAGTTGGTCAGTTCTCAGACTATGCGCTGCATCAAACTGCCAGGGTGTCATTCCAGAAAGAAGTCTCTTCTAAATATGGTTCATAAGAAAGCCAGCAAACAGTATTCTGAACACAAGCATTCTGAGGACTGGGGCCATATATGATTAGACCAAGAGAAACTAGTGCATTTCAAATGGTGTCTAGCTTCTATGGAAGAAACAAAGATGAGGAGTACAAAGAAAAATGCCTATGGTCAAGCATGATGGTGGGAGTGTCATGGTCTGGGGCTGCGTGAGTGTTGGAAAGTTACAATTTATTGAGGAGACCATAAATGCCAAACTGTGACATACTGAATCTTAAAACCTCAACATCTGTGACGTACAGCCCCTAGCGAATCTAAAGAGTTTCACTGCCTCATTAAAGAAGCTGGGACTAGATCGAAATTCTTTCCCAATGTAAAGTTCAGGAGAACAAGGGCTACTGTTTTTATTCGATAAATTAAAAATATCTTAAACTATATCTTATGGAAGTGGGAAACCAGTAAAAAAAAGCTCTGTCACTGTACGTTCCTGCTAGGAGACACAAAACCAGCACATTTCTTTTATAGATGTTAAACGTGTGTTTTTACACACAACCAGTTATGAAATGTGGAAATTATGGCCCCGGAGGAACAGTAAAGGTCTGTGTGATTCTTTGCTTCTTTCGTGCAGTTGGCCGTGCTGTAAAGCTGGTGATGAATGTGTTCAAACGTCAATATAGCATGAGTAATGAGGCTGGGCTCTTCAGTTTTTGGTTTTCAACAGCATCTCTCGTTTCTCAACCCTCCTGCTCAATCTCAATATTAAAACGTCTGCTATTGTTTTATGTTGCTTGGCACATTACTCCTGGCTTATTCAATGTCACCCGCTACATAAATCAGTGTTCTCCAAAGAGCAACCTTATCATAGCGTAACGTGGCTGAGTTGCTGTGTTTGCAAGAGTGTGGTGACTGGAATGCACATTGAGGTTAAAGAGTGCATTTCTATATTTAGAATTTTTTATTATGCTAATGATGACTCATAAACAATGCATGGAGAGGCCACATGTGGTCATTCTTTTGAAAATTCTTCCTAGAAGGCTTTTGCATAATATTGTACGTATAGTTATATATTGTACATAAACATAATTTTCTTCCCCAGTATGTTTTTAGAGATAGGGTTGTGAGCTTGGCTGATTAGAACCATTCATTCTTTACAGATGAGGTGGCTAAAGCACTTTCTTCAGGTGTTTTCTTCTGGGAGGAAGCCATATTTGATGACCAAGTTGGAATGGATTGGCATATTTGTGATTATGACATTGAAGTGTGAAGCTTTGATTTGGAGCACAATTATTCACATTTCAATGATCTTAAAATTGTGTTATGAGGTGTTTTAATAACATTTTCTTGAGATTGTGATAAGACACTGGCATGTGGATTCATCATAGGACCTTGTGTTGGCAAAGTTTTTTTTTACTACTGGTAAACAGACTTAATTAGTTTGTGCAGTGGAAATGTCCACTCATTGGCTTAGAATTATCGGACCTCTTTACGTTACAGTATGAATTTCAAGCAAAATGTTGACTATATCTGGGACCCTTAATTGAAAATGGAAACTGAAAAATAGAGCCTCGAACTGACAAAATTTGCCCATGTCGGCTCTCGATGAACGCTACAACAGTATTTCAGAGACAAACTACTAGCTATTGGTAATACTAAGCACTTGTTTGTTTAACTGGTCACTGTTTTAACTCACGATTAGGTTCATGGCTGGTGAGACACTGCCAGATATATTCACCATTCGAGGGATGGCATGCGTACTATCAAATTGTAGTGTTTCAGAGCTCATGACATCAGCATTCTTCACGAGCGCATGATAAAGGGGTATGGTGCACATCTAAGTGACTGATCCAGAATGTCCCCTTTTCAGCTTGACAAGTTTCTCTTTAAATTTTCCCATAGTAAGTTTTTCATTATTTAGAATTTCCTGTTTGATAATTAGCTAAATTATAATCTTCTAAATTTTAAACATTTAGAAGATTATAATTTCTTCAAAATTATAAACAAATTTTAAACAAATAAATAAAGCAAATAAAGGAAAGACCTTTTAGAACTTTCTTTTATTATGGTTGTGTTCACTGCTGGGTTAATGGGTTGCTTTCATTTTGATATGAACATTAAAAAAAAAATACATATTTTTTTGGAGTATTCCATTTAGGGTAAAATATGAAGTTTTACCTTTGCTCAGAATGTAAATAAATAAATAGTAAAAATTCATACATTTTTTTTCAATATATATATATTATTCTTTATGATATAAAAACATAATCATTAATAAAATTATCAAGTAATTAATCAAGATTACATTTAGATTAAACAACCCATCACTATTTTGGTTATTTATACATTTTATTAAACTGCTACCAATTTTGGAATTCTAGATGCAGCATCTATTGAGTAATACAGGAATATCAATATTGTAATTGGAATATCATGAAACAATTTATTTATTTGCTAATTCAGGAAACACTTAAAGTATATCCGTCTGTATTTAATTTATGTAAACATTATACAAGTTTCTCTTTTCGATCAACTTCTTCATGATATTTATTTATTATACCATGCTATGTAGACCAATAGAGAAAACACTTAAAATTCTGAATAAATCAATAGCATTTAAAAAAAAAAAAGATTTTTATACAGATTTTCACCATCAGATATTGCTGTGTATTCCAGTGGTGTAAACAAATCAAAACCTTCTATAAATATTATTTACAGCTGAATAGTCTGTTTCACTTCAAACGTAAAGACCACTTCAGCAGTTTATGAACTTCAGGATGAGCTTTTATTGATCAACTATGTGCATTAAGAATCATGACAAGCGTAAAAGAGAGAGAGAGAGAGAGAGAGAGAGAGAGAGAGAGAGAGAGAGAGAGAGAAGAATGAATGTTTTACTTATTCAACAGCTTGACACACACCCCTGCCGTCTTCCCTACATCCATCCAACCCGGCTCATCCTCTCCCTCACTCTTTCAGCCGAGAGACAAGAAATCAATGTGTGCCCATAAAGAGCCCAGAGCCCTCTTCCCAATGATCGTGATTCAGCTTGAATACATAATCAACAATTATAGCTCATAAATAATAAATGGCATGACATACAATACTCACAGGGGCTTTAAGAGGACAGGGTGTGTTTAATCATGGTATTAGGGCTTAACGGAACATTCATTCAACAGCTGGTGCTGCAGCATGATCCAGACAGAGAAAATAATGTATATTACTTGTCTCCTTCTTCCTCCAAGCTCTCTGGGGTGATCAATGCACAGCTACAGCTGGTTGAAGGGGACCAAATCCATAAAACAGTTGATTTGGTTCCATTTTACCAGCTTTAGCAAAGCATTTTGGGTAAGGCTAGAATCCCAAAATCAGGACAGGAGAATGTCCCAGCTGCACCTGTAGAAAAAGACGAGGAAAGATGAGTGTACAATGCTTAAGAGACAGTAGTGGTCATATTCTGTTAATGCAACCAAGGTGTAAACACAGCAGTGCCAGGATTTACTGGTATTTTATGGCCATATCTAAATGCCATATTTGCTTTGTACTGAACTTAGCATGTAGTCATGCAGAAAAGAGCAAAATGTGTCAATTTTCTAATAGCAATCAGTATCACATGTGCATCACTGGAATATAGAAAAGCAATAGGTTTAATTAAGAAGTAATAAATTCAATAATAATATATACAGCTGAAAATAAGTAATTAAATGTCACCAAATGTTAATAACCAAAATAAGTGGCAAAACGTACAATTAAAACTGTTGATGATACACCAACAAAATATACATATTAATGAGTTGTAGGCTATGATGTTAAATAATTAAACAGGGTTCAAACGGTAACCGTTGCATAGCAACCAAACCGTATACCATATCAACCAAATTTCTGAATTCTATTTAACATTTGGTAAACGATGTAGACATGGGTGTTGGTTTATATAACTTATAGTGACAAAGAGAATGTTATTATGTCACTGACCCACCATACCAACCTATTTTGTCAATTTTTATGTCGGCTTGAAAATCATAAAGAAAATAAATTTGATTATGTTACTCTTAGTGACATTTGGAAGATTTTTAAAAACTTTTACAAGCCAATATCAAACTAAAGTGTTTACAAACTTTAGCAATCCAGTTAATTATAGCTCTGCTTGAATCTTTTTCTACTGTTTTATTTTTTTTTTAATTACATGAAGGCCCGTGTTAGTTTTCACGATCAAAGGAGAGCTAGTGCCATCAATGTTTTAAGCTGTTGGAAACTTTGAAAAGATTTCAGGGCATGGTCATACAAAGAGAAATTAAAATAATGGACAAGGAAAATAAGTGAGCACTGTTGAAGATATAAAACCGTATTGAGGGAATAAATAAATTCATTTCAGAAATGTATTGAAAGCTGATTGTTGATTTTACTCCCATTTATCCCTAAATTTCCTCCCTTCTTTTGTCTCTTGTAGTCTTTTATGTCTCATTCTCTCTCAATGCCTTTAAAGCTCAGTTTTCTCATTCCATCTGAAGTCTGTGCTTTACAAGGCAGCTCTGTGCAGGTCAACTCATTGTGTCTGCTTCTTTATGTTTGTCCTTCAGGCTCCTTCACTGGATCTTTAAATTAACATGAGCTAATAATCTTACCATTAGTAAAGCAGACCGGCATTTTCACTAGACAGCCTGGAGTAAAAAAGCATATGTCTATTGCGAGTGTGCTTGAGTTTGGCTTAAGGAAAGAGATGGTTTTATGGTGGGCTATTTGTTAAACCTTTGCCTCAAATCCACTTTGTTTTGCTTTATATCTTACACATATTCTCTCATGTACCAAATGTTTATCTCTCCCTCCCTCCGGTCTGTCTGCTCTTCCTACACTTCTCTGCAATTCATATTTGAGGACAAGTGACGTCTATAAGGTCAGGATGGACACACTTTCACAGCTTCATGTTTCTCCATACAGGGATGGGTGTATTCTGTGAGCTAGCTGTATTATTTGCTATTAACAGAATGAGCAGATTCTACTATTGCAATTTTATTTCACAACATACTGCTTTTTGTAAACTGTAATTAAATATATAATTTGTTCTCTTGACCTTGTTTGCTTTTTGCAGTTTTAAGCATTCAATGGCAATAATAATAATACAAATTTTCCTTTTTACAGAAAGACAAATGTATTTGTGTGACAAATACACTGTGTAAATGTGTGTGCATGGACAAATGGTCAAATAACCAAGACAAAAGCTTTGAACCAAATTATTGCATTTCTGTTTACAGTATGAATGTGTTAAGTTTATTTTCCATTTCTGTTGGTTTACATGTTTAGTCTTTAGGAATTTTGTGCAAATCTATGTATTAAAGAAGTGCTAACACAACATTGATTAGTTTTAAGAGCACTATTTAGCATCTCTTTTGGTGCACTTGAATCAAACTAGCTGCTTTTTTTCTCTTAAAGATAAAAGAACGAGGCAGTTGTCAAAAAAGGATTGTCTGCTTCAATGCATTTGCTATCTTCCAATTCCTGTCAATAGTAATGTTGTGTGGTGTAGTTATGGCTAATATTGTAGTAATTAAGATACTAAAGCATGCTTGTAACTGCTTTATGTTATTATTATTTATCAGAGAATATTTATGTATATTTATTTATTTTTTAAATCACATTAGATTCATTTGACCAATTTCAAAATAGATTAAACCTGTTCCCTGATTGGCTTGCCGACCAAAGGCAACATATTGTCAATGGAGTTTACAGTTGCTTAGGGCTATTTTGATTTGTTTACTTATAGAAATAAATAATGAGACAGGTTAAGTAATCTAAACAGTTACTTTTGTGACCTGACTAAAGTCATTACACACACCAGCTGTGAACAGTGTAGCCTCTTTGTACACTTTAATTACCGGCTTGTTAAATAAGTTATTTTGCATTCCCGGAGTAGGTTACTCTTAATTATTTGTTGCTTTTTTCTAATTAAAAGGTGTAAAAAAAAAATTTCTAACTAAAAGTAAGACACTTTAATTTGTATTCACATCCCAAATGTTTGGGCCTAGTTTTGCGCAGAAGCCTGGGGCTAGATTTTTAGAGGTACCCTCAAATTAGGTATTGGACATGGGACGTGGTGCTGAGCACACTGCAGTGTGTTTGCAGTGCTGGCTTCTCTCATTTTCTCTGCATTCGGACGTGAGTGCTAGCGTAGGCTCTTGCTCAGCATTATTTCCGGCCCTGATTGGCTGATACAGGCAGCAGACCGCTACCAACAAGGTAGACCATTGCCAGCTTTTTGATTCTTTTTTGTTGCGACAAATTGTCACTTTTGTTGCTGTCAATACAATATTTTTTTGTTTGAATGCTACAATATGTGCATAATTGTTGGCTTCTGATTTTTTTTTTTTAAGTGATGAAATAATCAGTGAGTAGAGAGACACATAACTTTTCAAAGATTATTGGTTTAAACCTTTGACGGAATATTATAGTAAGCAAGAAATAAATTTATTACAAAGGTCATTCTTGCTCTTCTTATTCAGCTGTATTGACAGTAACAATTAATACATTTGTTTTATTTTTATTTAATTGTGCTTGCATCATGCTGGAGTTGTGATATGAGCTACAAATTACTACAGTTAATTTATGCTCGTAACCATCTGATGGAGCACAGCTCTCTGTATCACCCCAGGGTGTCTACAAATCTTCTGTAATATACTGTATGTTATTAAGAGATTTTACTAATTCGGTTTAAGTGGCACATGTACAATTTTTACTGTTATAATGTTATAAGGGAGACACATGTGTATTTCTCTCTCTCTCTATTGCTTTCAATCTCTTACTATATTGTCTGTTCATTTTTCAACAGGAGGAGATATAAATGTTGAATGGAGCAGCATTGAAATTTTTACAGCCGCGTGAGGAGAAAAAGCCATGACAGCAGCTTTTGTCAGATCTCTAGTGTGCTGGTATCCACAGGTAATTGACAGAGTGCTAGTAGCCTTAATAACTTGTTAAAATGTAATTAAGTATAATTCAAAATGTATATTCAATGTAATATTGCAGTTTTTCATAAACTAAATATTTAGAGATTTTAACTGATTTTTTTGCGTCAAATATATTTCCAGTGAAAACCATATTAGACTTATTTAATTAGATGACAAATGTCCGTTTGAAAACTACTATGGCACACGGTCATAATGCATTGGTGTTCTTTTCATCTTACTGTTTGAAAGATGCAGTCTTCATTAATAATGACAAGCTTTATTGGTTGTGCTTTCCAATGAGAGTGTTGTCAAACTATGGGACGGTACAGTTAGGTGTGTTTAAGATGTGCTTTCAGTGGTGTAGAAGTTCAGTTACATTGCACAATCTTGGTGCATGAGGTTTTGTTGTCCATCAACTATTCACACTTTGAATCTGTATTTGTGTTTGTCTTGTCAGAGTGACAAGAACTGATGAGTGATGGTCTTCAAACACTGGTAGCTTTGATGGGTGATGCAGTGCAGATTTTCCACCCTTTACATAAGTTCACCCACAAACAAGGTGAAATTTGCATATCTTTGCACAATACCTGAAAAGATTCTCTTCAAAATCAAAACCAGCTTTTCAGGGTTAATCTCAGGGCATGACTTCTATTGTGATTTTTCTGATGGCGTATATTAATTTAATGTTAATTTATGGGAATATGGTTTTCACCACAGCCCTTCCTTGCACCTCCAGTGCTAAAATATTAACTTTCAGCCAGGACTGCGACAACTCAATTTAGGTTCATTACAGTGACCTTCAGTGAGCCAGTCAAGTAAATTAGCTGATTTAGGAGTACTTAATTTGGATTGGAGCTGATCTATCAACAAGAATGAGCTCAACCAATGTGTGTGGCTATGAAAAGAGAAGAAAATTCAGTGAACCATGATCATTAAGCAACTGGATGGTATCCATACTACACATACTGGAGATGCCCCTCCAAAGAACAACAATATAACAGAACTATCCTTAGTGCCATCAACTAAATGTCGAACATTTTAATGAGTTGAACATCTTTGTGAGCTCAGTTCCTCTTTTACTCCTTTATGCTTCTTTTTAGTAGTGCACACAAGCACCACTTACAAGCAGTGTGGACACACAGCAAGAGCCTTAAATACTCACTCTCACACACAATAAAAGTCTAGAATTGAAGGACAGAAGAATAAAAAGGTGGAGAGCTGAAAAATGTAGAGGAAGTGAAGTGGAAAAGTGATCTGGCTGCAACGATTTGTACTGTAACGGCTCTCTCTCTCTCTCTCTCTCTCTCTCTCTCTCTCTCTCTCTCTCTCTTCTTTTCTAAGTGTGTATGAATGTGTTCAAAGAGAAAATCCTGCTGTTTGAAAAACTGTTTAAATGTGTGTCTAGCGCAAACAATGTTTGTGAGACTGAGGCCAAACTGGGGCCACTGGGAGCTGAACGGATGAGAGCTAAGCTCTGTATTCTTAAACACGCAAAACCGAGGTCCTCTATTGTGAGAGTGTCGGAGAGTCATGTAAAACTGTTTCAGTTAAATGGAAGTTAATAGATAATACACGTTTATGAGGAATGAGTTCCTGGAATATAATGTCTTGAATTTGTTTATTAAATCAATTCGAAGCAAAATAAATCGGGTTACATTTTCAAATCACTTTTTGGCCATTCAGGTCTAAATTGTCAAACTAACTTTAATCTAAAAAGCATGTCATGCTTACAGATTCCTTCAATCATGGGCGCCTTCCTTAAATGTCCTTCCTTATTACCTTAGATCCACTCACTCCCTCTTTCTCTCTCTGCTGTAGTATCCTCACCCTATGGAGCGGCCCCAGAGTGATATCTAGATTCTTCCTGACTCTGCACCTCTGCTATGTATGTGCACTTAAAGCCTGTGTGATCATGGAGCCTCAGGATTGGAGTGAGTATCTGTTTAACTGCTCACCTGTACTTTACCTAGTACTGCAATAGCTTGTGATGACTATTGTTTGGATGATATAACTTTCATGTAGTGTAAATTAATTTAAAGTGAGTCTAAATAATAAATGTTGCATGACAATATTTTCTTTTACACACAAATCTAATACAATCCATAAAACCCTCAAACTCCTTGGCATCAAAGACAATTCATCCAAAAGATCCATAAAGAACATAACAGAAACCAGCATTGTGATGGTTGTGCTTCAGATTGAGATTGAGATTCACAGCAATACAAATACACCACCAACAGCTTAACTCATCAACATTAGCTTGATCATTGAACAGCTCGCGTGCACAACTTTCTATGCAACTATTCCTCAAATATTTTTACTTTAGTGAGATGAAAACTGATGTAAAATGTGTGTGAGTTGAACTGTCAAACTAAGAAACCTGTGTGTGGGTGTTTGTGTACGTGGGTGCGTGTGTGTAAAAGCGCCTGCTAAATGCATAAATGTAAGGAGACTGATTTCATTTGATGTGGAGCTCAGTTTGGCTTGTTTTAACTGATTTCAAAGGGATGTTTTAGACTCCCAAAATATATAGAAAATCTAATATGTCAGCCGTACACCCCACCATTCCTTGATCCTTAATCTCTGCACGCACTGCTGCGTTTCCAATCACACCAGCTGTTTTGAGCTTAAGTAGGCAACTCACAAATTGTTCCATTTTGATTTCAAATATAATGGGTAGGTTTCAGAAAGGTTATTAGATTTGATATTTTGTGTTTTAAATGAACGTTACAAGAGTTATGGCACATCATTTGCAAGGAAATTCAATAAGGTTTTGTGGGAAAATGTGTGTTTGCCTTTCAGTTTGATTTCTTAGACCCCAAATTGTTGCCATCAGTGCCAACTAGTGGTGAAAAGAAGGAAGAGTCATTGGAAGTACAATACTTGCGATATGGCTTGTGTTTTTCACAGACCTGGCTCTAAAAAGCACATTGGCACTAAAAATGCTTGGAACAGTGTATTGTGAAACAATTTTCACATTGTTTTGATCGTGTCTTTGCTTTTTGGGGGAATTATGAAATTACATTTTTACCGGTGCATTCTCAATTTTGAAGATTTTATCAAAAAAAATTTGAATTTAATTCTCAGAATTACAATTTCAGGCTTGCTGGATTATTGTGTAATGTAATTAAAAGTATGTATAAAAAAAGAAACTGGTGATGTACTAAAAAACTGATATCAATCATTGAGGACACAGTTAGGTGGAAACAGATGATTCGCTGTGACGACCCATAAACTGGGAACAGCCGAAAGTAGAAGAAGAAGAAGAATCATTGCCACAAAAAATGTTTAAAATAACTTATCAGACCAAATTTTAATAAGTAATAAAAACACTCGACAGGCCCTGGACTACTAATGGTTAATAAGCTGCATGGTTTGATGCCTCAGCACAGGGCGTTACTGAGTGGAAAATGTTCAAAATTCTGCTATAATATAAAAAATGGTGCACATAGCTCTACACTAGAATACTCACTCACTTAATAATAATAAAAATTTAAAAATCTGATAATATGATTATCTCCCAAATCATCATACCTCCACCACCATAATCTTCTAGATAGACAGTTTTATTCCTGGCAACATCTTTATTATATTATTAACTGTTAAACATCTTGTCCTCTAGTCTTCTGTTGTGGACTATTTTGGATTAAACTCATCACACAATTATCCTCATCACTTTTCCCATTTTACCTGTGTTTCTGTATGACCTCATGCACCCAACCTCATCCTAGGTATTAGATATAGTAGTGTTTTAGAAAGTCCACCACAGTATGTGCGATGTGATGATGCATATATGTGCTATGTATAATTCTTTTAATACACTCTAACCTTAGAAACATCATAATTTTATACACGCCTCATAATTTAGTGTGTACACTTTCTACATGCCTTTCTTTATCATTGTTGGAAGTTTGAACAATACAAAGTGTGTTTAGAGAGCTGCTGGTGTGATTGTGAGCCTCCAGGAGCAAGAGAGGGAAGAAAGAGCACTACAGGAGAGCTTTATCATTCTCACACATGCAGTGTACATCACAGTCTGCTGGGTACGTTCTGATTCCAGTATTAATGTGCCAATTATATCGCCATAAGTCAATCATATCAGTGTAGCGTTGGCTAATAATGAAGAAACAATTACTGCATTACAACTTTATTTATGTTAACAATAACTGCAGCTTTTGAGCTGGTGCTTTGCTGCATGCAGCAGTGAGCAAACACAGTTTTATACACCGAGATAAACCGGAAAACCATTTTGCTGGTCACTGCTGCAATGAGAGTTTGTGTCAGAATACCCTTGTTCTTTTAATTACTTCCTGCTGGTATTTCTGCTTGTGAATTTTAATTTTCTGCTGTGAAAATGTTATAGAAAATTGTCCATTTGGTCTAAATGTTGAATACGAACTGACTTGCTGGTGGAGCTCTTCCGACATCACAGTCACTGATGTCATAACAGCAAACGTTCTACTGGAAAAATGTTTGCCGTTCAGCGAAAAAGGAATTTCCATTATATTGAACATCTTTAATAATCAGAAGTGATGGTACAGTGCTTCTGGCTGGAGATTTGAATGTGGTTCTCTGCAGTGGGAGCATGTTCTGGATGAGGCTGACTCCTATTGGGGTTTAAATGCTCACAGATGTCACTTTAATTGATTGAAACAAACTACCGAGACATTGATCTTGGATTTGAGTGTTCCGCACGAGTGTCACTGAAGCAGGTGTTTGTGTGTGGACTTGTTCCCGGAGATGCAGCACTTGCATAAACTGATAGAACTTTAGCTTTGTTCTTAATTTTTCAACTTTTTGTTGATTTGAATTTAAGAGGAATTTTAGCGGAAGCTTTAAGAGAAACTAGGAGATAAAAATTATAAAATGCTTTTGAAAGTTATTGATTTTTTTTTGACTAATGCTCAAGATAATTTCAAAATTTAAAAAAATAATGAAATAATTAAAATGCATTCTATATTCTATACAAATCTAATGAAAAATGTAACAGAACTGTTTTTGATTTGATTGACCTAAAAACTGAGTTTATTATGAAGATTTTATTCAAAAGATTTAATAAGAAATGTAGAAATCAATAAACCAATTAATAAAAATTTAAATGTATTCTGCATTTCATAAAAATCTGATGAGAAATCTATCTGAGATGATTTTGATTAGATTTTGACGAACAATTGGATTTATTATGAATATTTTGAACTTAATCAATAAAGGTAATAAGGAATACAATAAAATATTTTTGCTCTTTTCAGAGTTTGTGAACTGAGACACTAAAAATAGCTTGATATTCGGACACATATGAGTTGTTTAAAAAAAGTGCTTATTGGAGTAAAATCCATAAAACCTTTTGTAAAAGTGCAATACATTGATTTAGCCCCTTGAGTTGTGCTAATTGCTGCGTTTGACGTTTAGGAAGCACTGATAAAGCTCCTGTTTGGTTTTTATCAGCAGGATTGAGGAGTATATCACTCAAATATGTACGTTGGCCGCCATTTAGTCTCTTATTAGATCATTTCCACTAAAAATGACTGTGAATGTTTAGAACTTTTGGCCAATAAGAACAGGGAGTGATTTTCAATTCAATTTGAAATGTTTACATTTTCTTTTCTTTTTTTTGTTACTTTTTCTGGCATTTTATTTATTTTAAAACATGCCAAAACTAAACAAGCATAGTTTTCTATTCATCAAAGTCACATAACCCATTAAGTATATTAGGGCACACATTGAGTGTTAAATACATGAGGTTTTATTCCAGTCAGAAACTGCTCCCTTTAACTGACAGATTTCAGACCAAGGGCTCTGAAACACTGGTACGGTGAATGATTGACAGCTTGACATGAGCCAGCAGCACCACAGGACATAAAGGTTGGCAAAGGGAACAGTAGATTTGGATCAAACACTGATCTCATCCTGCCTCGCTCTCCTGAGAGCAGACCTTGGTCTCCAGCTTCACCCCTCAGAATACTCAATGCTGCTGGTTTACAGATAAAAAAAAACTGCATAAAAAGGGATCCTCCATCCCATAATAAAACATTTATTCATCTGTTAGTCTTTCTAGTGAGTTTTTAGTGATTTACTGTTGCTGTCTACTGTAAACCCCAAAGAAAAAACATCTACATCGGATGCATTGTAAACGTACAGCTTTTAAAGAAGTGCACAAAGTATAAACAATGGCAAGGTTTTTGTTTTTCGAAAGTGTGGTCACATAAATTTATAAAGTAAGTAAATAGCTGACAAAAGTGGTGGGATTAAAGATCACTCTTGTGTTTGTTCTTTTAGATTGTTCCAGCACATAAACAGGGATCAAGGGATTTGGAGATTTCTTTCCATTCATTATCATGCTTTGACACTTGCAGTTTCTTCAACTTCTACCAGACAAACGTGTTTGGAAACCATTTTTTTAAATACTACTTATAGCCCTTACACAACCACCCCAAATGTTAAATTCATTTGAAAATGTTTTCATTTAGTGTCTTATCCTCTGATGAACTGCTTTCAGACTGCATGTATTAATGCCCAGATTAATGCCCAATTGGGGTGTAACGGTACGCTAAAATCGTATTCGGTTCGGTACAGTGTCTTGGAGAGTTTGGTTCGGATAATTTGGTTCGGATAAAAACAATAAGAACTTACATATTCTTTATTTTGAAAAGCTGCCAATACACAATAGAATTCTTGCATAAAATAAATAAAAGTGACACTTTTGGGTGATATTTTAAATAAATTGCACTCTTTATAAAGAAAAGCACATTTTTTTAAATAAAAAATCAAATACTGCAACTAGTTAGGATAGATAGGATAGATTAACCTATCCACATTTTCTGAAGAGAGCATAGATCTGGTTGCAGTGACCTCCAGCAGTAAAAAATGTTAGATGTGTTGCCTGCCCGATCTCCGTGAAACAATGTCGGCATACAACTTTAAATTTATCCACTCGTCTATCCCCGTTATGTATTTTAACAGAGAAGCCAAAGTGTTCCCAAACAGGAGACCGTAGTAAGGTGTCTTCAAGCGCTGGCTACTCGTGCAGCGATACTGTGTTTCACTCAATGGCGTCCGTGCGGAAACTCTCCTAGGAACATAGTTCCGCTGCGCTTAATATCGTGCTAATAATACATGTATATAATTTAATAAAAATACCGAATACAGAAACGGTACGCAAGTGTACCGAACCGAACAGGCCGTACCGAAACGGTTCAATACATCCCCGTGAACCGTTACACCCCTGATGCCCAATTCATATATTTTGGGTGAAATCGTAATTGAAGTGCTGAGAATTATACCAGAGCCCATTTGTGCCCTGAATGAGCAGAATGTAGGGAAAACAGCATCGGTTCTCAGTCCGTCACGAATAGTTTGACTCGCTTACTTCTAATTACAAAGGCTCCTGTTTTTTTTGTGACTGACTAGAAGAGAAAAAGGCAATAGTTTTAACACAACAGATTCATAATAACAGAACGTCTTACTAATGTACATGTTTACAGGTGTTCTTCACTTCCTGCTGTCCATTCACTGCTCGTCAGTACTGGATCCCAAGTTTCATGTATTAGAAAGACTAATAATGTTCTACTCTGTAACCTGCCTCCTTATTGCCTTCCTTGATAAACTGTGCTTGATTTATCTGCCTGTTCCTAGTCAGAGACGCATCAGTCCTCCACTGCACTGCACTGTATCACTGCTCTCCTCCTGACATGTCAGCCACCGCATTCTTCATAATCTCTCCTATCAGACATCGATTTATGATTGAACAAATCCCCAAACCTCCCTGGAAATATTTCTTTTTAGCGCCACTGTTATTGCCTCTCAATTGGCACAAATGTCAAAGTGAATAATTTTTGGAAACTCCTTTATCGCACAGTGCATGCGGGAAGAATGATTTACCAAATGTTAAAGTCTCTCTGAGCTTCTGTAGTGGGAATTTACAGCTTGTGTACTTAATATGATACAATTTGCTGTTCTACCAGATATTTAATGTCTTGCTTTCATTTGGCACCTCTGAGGGTAAATCTGTGGTTTAGTGGCTAGAGTCTGTGGAAGCTTTTCCCTCGTACAAAGTTACTCCTCGTGCTGTGTTTTATTTCTTTGGATATCCTTCTATGTGTTATAGTGGGGCAAAAAGTTTTTTAAGACTTTTAAGTATTCCTATGTTAAAAGAATAGAGAGATCTATAAATCACAGGTGCACCTTGATTGTGAGAAAAACCAATCACGTTTTATCACAAAAAGAAACAAACAAACAATTAGATCGCCTACCAACTAGCAAGAATTCTGGCTGTTACTAATGATTCAACCTCCTCTCCTCCACCATTTCCTGGATTCAATTAACCACTTAGAACTTGTTAACTGTACATAAATCACCTATCCACATTGATTCATTGACACAGACTCACACCTCTCCAGTTAAGGATGTTATCTAAGGACACTAGGAACAAAACTGTAGACTTGCACAAACTTGGGATGGGCTATAGGACACTATGCAAACAGTTTGCTCAGAATGCTACAAAAATTGGTGCAATGGCCCAAAAATTGGAAGAAATTCAAGATCTATCTTGGACTGAGACCCAATCAACTCGGGTGTAATATCAAAGGACACCAGAGACAAAACTGTAGACCTGCACAAACTTGGATTTGGCTACAGGACAAAACGCAAAAAGCTTGCTGAGAAGGCAACAACAATTGATTAGCGTTATTAGTCAGAAAGGTCCCTATAACCAAACTAAAACATATCCATGCCCTAAAACCATGTGTATGATTTAGAGGAGACATGAGAGAAGAACTTTTTGGTAAAAACTTCACTTGTCCTTTGTGGATAAAAAAGATGGAAGGTTACAACCCAAGAACTCCATCCCAACAGTGGAGCATGGTGGTGGAAATGTTATGATTTCAGGTGCTCCGCCGTAAAGCATCAGGAAAACTCCACCGTATTTATGGGAAGATGGATGGAGCCAAACAAAAAACAAAAATCATAATTTTCCAATATTAGATATGGATGAATGTACTGGATGAATTTTGTCATTTAATTAATTATTATTAAATATTAGTGGTGTGCACTGCTCACAATTGCTCACAATATTATTTCCAAGAACACATTTAACCTATTGAATCAATTTATATATTTGACAATTAATCTAAAAGGTTTTGAGAACGCAAAATTAAGAACCATTTAATATCATTCATCCTCTAGGGGGCAACGCTATCTTGTGCATTAAGTCATCTTTTTTACTCTAAGGGATAAAAAGAGCTTGTTTTATAATGTTTCTCCTGTTTATAATGTAAAATGTGAGTAAAGGATAGTTGTTTACTTGTAAATATTAAATAAAACAAAAAACAAGGTAAAGAAGTTTCAGAAGTGACTAGAAACAATACTGCCTTGTCCTGACATAATTAATGTAAACTGGTCCATGGGGAATACATCTAATAAATAACTACATACATTCACTGCTTCAGTCTTGAGGAGGAAAACCACACCAGATAACAAAACTGTCCAACTCAGCAAAGCATCTACTCTCCCATGTGAGGACTTTGAGCAGGACAGGATATGGTTAAAAAAAAAGAAGTGACTAGAAATACCATTACTACTAGAAGCAAGTACTTCAGCTCCTAGATGATATCTCCCAGTAGCTCCATGATATGAATTGTGACCATTTTGTATTGCGACATATTCTCATACCTCTTTAAATAGGGTTATATCTTTTTAACATCTGATCTACATTTAATTTTTAAAAAGTCAACATCTTAGAATGCCTATAAACCACAGGTCCCAAATATCATATCAGAAAATCAAAGACCTTGCTATACAGACAAAAAGCTTTAGCTTACTATCCTCTGTGGATTTCAGTAAGTGCATGTAAGGAGGGATTCTAGTGGGCCCCTACAATCTATTCAGTGCTGGGCCTTGGCTGCACCAGTTCGCTGGCTCCGTCAGCATTGTTGCATATTTAATGTCCTGATGAACACTTCCTCCTGCTGACACAGGAAAAGTGACAGAACAATACACCTCCCTGCCCCCTTTGTCCATTTCTCACAGCCAGTCATCATCATCATCATCATCAGATACAGTACAGGCTGTTTCACATTCACACGTTTCGCAGCTTGAACCATCTACTGTCTATAGCACAAGTCTCCTCCTGTGATTCCTTCATCTGCGTGTATATCGTTCGGTGTCACTCGTTCTCGCTCTTCTTTTGCCCCAAGGGAGGTTTATCCCAGTTTCATGCACTTTCTCACCTTCCCTCAAGTGTAATATATTTTACACTGATGCACCAAAACGAACACGGTGCCCCATAATAATATTTGACATTTTTTTAGTTTTGCCAATGAACGATATATTACCATGTTTAATTTTGTTTTTAGCGCCAACTCAATGAGTTACCAACCTGAACTTTGTAAATACAGCATTAAAGAAATGTATTTGCAAGTTTATTAGTGATAATTCTCAACAGTTAGATTGTTTTGTGTTTTTCTCAAGGACAAATGCTCCCCTAAACATTCTTGACAAAGAAAATATGCAAATTAGATCATACTAATTCATATCTAATAGGTTATGTGCTAATCTGTTCATAAAATGGGATTTCCACCAAGAAAAAAACATTTTCTTACAGAAAATTCTGTAACATGCTTCTAATTGTAATTGCTACTGTAAAGCATTGTTCTGGCCCTAAATGATCCTGAACTCCCTCTGATCCCGCCCCCTTCCTTTCAAGCCTATGTCTTACACCCAATAACAGCACAGTAGCATCACTTACGCAGCAAAGACTACTTTTCTAGAAAAATATAGACAGTGACTAGGGGTGGAGTCATAAATATAGATTTAGTTATTGAAAAGTTTTGACAATACTCTTTTTGATGTATAATTTAAATGGTTTTAAGGAAGAAATGTCCTGCACCATTTTTTATTTTTTATTTTTTTTGTGAAAAAGGGGAGAGTGCAGGATATGTAAAATGCATGCGATCCTGCTTTTTTTTGTAAATGCATAGAATCAAACAGACTGGCACAGATTCAGATTGCCACAGATATGGTTCTTTGAATTGATTCTTGGTGTGGGTGAACTGGTTTACTCTGGTTCTGACCATCACATGACAGCTTCCACAGAAGCCAAAGTCAGCATGCACCTTTTAAAAAGAGGGGCGTCTAGGCATGTCTACCTCAAAGTTCATCTACTCTATAAAAGGCCCTCTATAAAACTTATATGTTTATTAATGAATCTCTAAAACTTCTAGAAGCCTAAAGGACAAAGGTGTATGAATGAGTGGTATTTTATAACAGTCTCTTTTTGTTCAGTTCACCCCGCAAAAAAACAGGTTATCTTGCTTTATATTTTTATTCAAATAGCTCTTCACATTTACATAAAAAACATTTTTAAATGCAGAATTAACGTAGATGTGTGTTAACGCAAATGTGGCTTATTGATGAGTGTTTACGCCCCTCTCTTTGTCTAGGAGTGAGAATAAATGAAATAATTGTATGAAAAAAATGAAATAAAGAACCGATGATTATGGAATTAAATGAGGGAAATGGCCAAGAATTCACAGTAAAATATACATGATCTAAGTCTAACCAGAGATTTATATTTAATCACAACAAACCTTTGATGTTTTCTTAAAAAGTGGCTGCTTTCTTTGTACTTAACACTAAAATCCCCATTCTATTAAATCTGCTGCTGTTGAATGTAAAATAAACTGTTAATATGCAATTAAAAAGGATGAGTGGTGGAGTTAGCAGTAAATGGTTAATTTTTAATGGAAGAAAAAAGGATATTTTAACATACCACTGAAACATGTAACTATAGTATGTTGCAAAACGTATAAAAACCCCAAAGTATAAATCGGCTAGTAAAAAGTGACCTTTTCTGATTTTTTTCTTAGTTACATTTTATAATGTTTCATATAATTTTAATATGTGTAAACGTCTACAGAATCCAGATTGAATCTCCAACATGATCTAATAGCCTTTACTTTGAGATGAGTATTAATGTCAAAACTGGCCTTTTCACAGTCACACAAATAATGCAGAGCAGTCAAAGCCACTGGACTTTGCTATAAATTATTTCCAAGGCGCTTCGCCCCAGTGACTTCATCACTACTACTCTGATGCCTAGTGAAAGCTCTTCCTCTCGGTCCCTCTCTTCCTCCCTGATTGTTTTCATTACTAAGCATTTGTTCACGCCACCATCTAAACTGATGTCTGCTGCCTTTAAACATGGAGTGTAAGAATAGTTTGCGTACTTTGCGCCGCGTCACTCATTACGTCATTCATTCATTGCCAATTTAAATATAACATGGGTAATGTCAGGCATGCAGATCCATTCAATTTCAATGAAAACTTTATATCAGCATGCTTTTTCACGAAGCCTTTCAAACAGATCCAACACACTTTTCTTCTTTGGCCCCGTTTTTTTCTCACCTGGGATACATACTTCTTTACATTCCATAGCTGCTCTTGTCCATATGGGCATATAAAGAAGTATGTCTACCAAGCAAGATATATGGGCACATGGATGATCCCTTTAATCATAAATGATAACATTACCACTTTGATAACTTTGCACTTGTGTATTTTTGGTTAATGATTTCCATACATGTCTAAGGTCATCTAATATTTACACAAAATAGAGCAGAAAAGTAGAATGCAAACTCTTTTTGTGACACAGTTTCACCGTTTCTGCTCTTCTTCCCAAAGAAACTGCATTACTGTCCACACACCCACCCACCCGGTGCGTGTAGCCTGAGCTAGTTTTCCTGGAACAGCAGTTTTTCACTTAGTCTACGCAGAGCACAGTTACACTCGATTCACCTTGACTGTCAGCGCATGAGGAACAGCTGCAGCGAGAGGCAGAGAGACACTGAAAGAGAGCGAGAGAGATTCGGTGCTTACCTATTGGGCAGCTGTCAGGTAGATTCCTCCGGCTTCAAACAGGCCAATGCACCAGAAGAGCAATACAACAAGAAAGGGCACACAGGAAGAAGTGCCGGAGCTTTTCCTCTCTCAGTGTCCCAGGTGCTGCCTCTGCAGTCTCTCTCTCTTTCTCTCATCCCCCCCCCCTCTCTCTCTTTCGCACACACACATGCATGCAGTGAGAAAGTTTGAGATGCAGCAAAGGGATGCTGTGTGCCATGATCTTCTAGAAATGAGTGGGGTATAACCATGCTTGACCTGCTCTCTCTCTCTCTCTCTCTCTCTCTCTCTCTCTCTCTCTCATCATACATAATCCACAGCCTATAGAGCCAGTCCACTCCTCCTCCTCCTCTTTATTCACTTTTCCCCTCCCCTCTTTCTCTCCCTGACCTCTGACATATGGGCTCCTACACTTTACCGTCTCCCTCCATTTACCATTTCACGTACTTGATGGTCACAATAGAGGCGTTTACCTTGGTATGCTTCAGTCAATGACTGGATTCATGGAAAATGTATAAACGATAGTGATACAGACCGTCAAAATATGTGCCTTTATCGGTGTGAAGGTTATAGGGAACAAGTGTAACATCTATTTGCAATTCAAAACTATTACTTACATTTATTTAGCAATTTTCTGCATTCACCTGAATGACTTCCTGCGCCAGAACATATTGGGTTTCTTTTGGGTTGGAGACATTGTGATGTAGCCACATAGCCAAGAGATATATAGTTATTCTTAAAGAGTTCTACATTATTAGCGAAGAGCAAGATTTATTTCCAAAGGGAGACCTATGTTTGTGTAAGCTGCATGTTTCTTATTGTCTTCCAGCTCTGTGTCCTGGTGCAAGTTTGAAATGATTAATGAGAATCCTCTCTTTAAATGTCACATTGACTCACTGTAGTAATGAGATAAATTATACATAATTACACACAATCCCCCCAAACCGATCCATGCCCTATACCTTGAAGTAGATGCTGGTAGGCGCTACTAGAAATTTAAATTATGAAATGCTGAAAAACATAGTAGCTATACAGAGATTTTATTTAATGTGTAGCACTATAATAGTTTAAATATGACATTAAAATGCTAAATCTGAACAAGGTGATTTTGTTTAAAAAAAATTACATATTAATATATCTTGAGATTAGTAATGATTGTAGGAAAAGTTATTTCCTAAAATAAATCCATGAATTGTTTTGATGTATAAATTAAATTAATTTATGTTGCCATCTGTCGATATTACAGATTTTATAAGTAATCATCAAATAAAAAAAGTCACACATATAGCCCCCACACAAAGAAGTAGAGATGGAGCAGGTAGACATCTTCTCCGAGCTAATGCTTGACTTTTGCCCCAGACTTCTTGTGCTAATATTTAGTTGTTTGAGCACATAATATCTGCGTGAGTTTTTATTTTATTTTATTTTCAGGATGGCGTTTCTATTTTGAATACACACTACTCTATCAATTCTCTGTCAAATCAGTTTCATAGCAATACAAAAGTACCACCAACAGTAAAACCCGTCAACAGTAGTTTAGTCACTGAACAGTTTAAATAACATTATGCACATTTCAGAATATATACAACACAATTACCACTTAAGTGCACTGGTGCGAAACCCAAAACAACATAAACAATTTCTAAATAACACTCGGCATAGCATCGTCGAAAGTGCAGTTATGCATTAATGTCACTCCCCACCAATCAGAACCCACCATGGTTCTACCACTCATAACAATATGAAGTTTATTCCGCATTAAATTTAAAATAAAAGTTTGTTACTTTTTAATAATACACTGTGATTTAATCTTTCTGTAGTCTTCATAGGTTCACATATTTCTAATGCATACACAAAAGTCCAGCCATGGAACCAGTGCCTCACTATTAATCACCAGTCTCGTTATCCATCAAGGCAACTAATGGATATAACTCCCTGAAGTGTAAGAAATTAGCAAGAAACACATTTAGTAACTTAAAGGTTACACGTAAAGGTTATTTATTGTTTATATTTTTTATATATATAATTTTACATACAAATCTTTAAACCAGCACAGAAAACTCTGTTTACATGGGACTAAAAGTTTTCCTGATATATTACAACATTTTTAATTGCATGTATTCTTCTGGATTCGAAACGTTATTATTGTCAGAACTGACTTTTCTTGTGGCCTTTCTGTTACATAATGTATGATATAAGCCCTATTCGAAATGGACCAGTTTTCGGAACAGCGTTTGATGTCGCGCTGATTTTTACAGAGATACAAGTGCTTGTGTTTGGCTTGCAAACTCTTCGTTGGTGTTGAAGCATCATCTGATCAGATTGAATGGACTACATTCGGTCATGTACATATATTAAATATATTTTAACATGTGTCATATTAACGTATTTAAATAGTCTTACTCGAAACTGATATTAATGTAGCCAGGCTCAACCATATTTTTTTTTTTCAATTTAGCTATTCTTGTTCATTTCATCTTTTTTAATCGTCAAAGGGTTTTATCCTTATCCATTGTTTTAGGCTTAAACATTCCGGACATGTATGTTTATACGGCAAGTTCACGTTGTGCAAAACACACAAGAAACACGTTTTACACAAAAATATTTTCCGCCATCTCAGACTTGGTTATCACAAAGGTTGTGAGAGAAAAAAAAACCAGACATTGTAGATTCGGACGGGATTAAAAACACAAAGTACGTCTGAGAAACAACCCCCTGTGAAACTAGTCCTGTTTTCCTTGTCATTTAAGTCAACAAACAACTTGCTGCTGTTCCTTGTTGACAAAAAAAATGATCAAAGTGTACAAAGTACCTTCGCTGCCCCTGTCTAGTTGAACCTCCACATACTGGGTGCATATATGCTTTAAGGATTGGTGAGAGTGGCTAGTATTGATCATATTTACCGACAACTCTTTCTGTGCAGGCATTTGTATACTTCAACAGCTTCCCCTGAACAAATGGATATATATGAACTTATAAAACACAGTTTAAGGTGTTCACAAATGAAAATGATATCCATACATGTCCCCCAGCACCACACACACACACAAACCTATTGAAGCAAAACGATAAATCAGCTTATTGTGCACCTTACCAACACCTATGTAAACAACCTCAAGATTTTCATGAATGGACAGGGTGGGGATGTGCAAATAACTGGATGTAGATGCCACGCCATTACATCACGGAGATGCACAGAGAATGCAAAAATTCTCTTCTTTAATAAAACATCTAAAACTTTTTAGTGAATGTACCGTAAGAACACAACGTCTATCACACCAGTCAGATGGAATTCAAAACAATCCACAATATACTTTTTATGCTTTATTTAAAAGAAGAATCTCATTCTAGCTAATTGTTATGTAGGCGTATGTGCGCCTGAGCGTGTGATTCCCAGATCCTCTGTCCCCTGCATATCCCCTCTGCTCTTTCCTGCTCTGATCAATAATGGTTTATAAGTAAATGCAGCTCGGCAGAAACGTGCCTTTAACAAATTAGACCGTTGCTGATGTCACTGCTGTTCTCAGGGCTGTTAAGCAAATCTGGCTCGAGTTCATTTGCATTAAAAAAAAAAAAAACATTTGTAAAACTGAGCAGTGAAAAAAACTCTAAAATTTTGAAAATGTCCCACTTCATATTCATTTAGTGTGTGTATGTGAGAGATAGACGGAGTGAAAGAATGATGGCGTGAATAATATGTGACTGATAATTACAGCAGAGGGCAGTCAGAGGAGGAACAGACCGCATCCCTGAACCATTGCCATCATGTGGTTTATAACACCATACGGTTAAATTCTTTTCGAAACAAGGCTTAATTACCTCTGATCAAAGATTGATGAAAGTAGGAAGAGTTTGAATAAAAATGATGAGGGGTCTGACGCTATCTTGAATGCATTAGGTTTTACGCTGCGCACACTGTAGATGAGAATTCAAAGGCACATGGCGAGTCATATTGTGCATACAGAGTAGGATATAGTTATGCATGCCTCTCCCATAACAATCCAATGTCCCACAATCCAACACTGTCTGTCTCAGACCCAAACAGGCGTTTCAATGTGACCGCAGCATGCTGCTTAAACACTGCTCTGTTGTTGGATTGAAGTACATTTTAAATTGGTATTGATCTCTATTCAATAATATATGTTTGTAATATTGAAACCAAAAAGAGTGTGATCACTCAAAGTCTCTGTTAACGGTCAAATGGACCGTTTGAATTTGAGGAGCTTATCGGTGAGCCAGTAATTTGCGAATTTCAGTATATTTCTGTTTAGTTTCAGTCTCTCACAGTGGAAACACAGTTGAAAATTCCAGATGCCTCAATGACTTCTAAGTAGGAGAACCTGTAAAAATCAAATACTGGTTTGATTGTCTGTAAAAAGTTAACCAAAATATTTTTAAATGTTGTACCTCCGATGAGTTATATTATAAAGCTAACCAAAGTTGTGTGCATTTTAAGATTTCTACTTGGAATTTTGATCCAAACATAAAAACAATATCTCATGGCTTTCACATGCGACAAAAAACAGCTTTGTAATTCATGTAGATATCAATAGAACACAAGGAAATTAGGATCGATAAGGTTTTCAAGTCATTTGTTACCATTGTGATAAGGTTTTAATTGAAAATGTTTTGAAAGATTTGCATGAGTTAGAAAAATAATACATATTTTTGCACGCAAATGTTACATATCGAGGAAAGTTATGATTAAAATGGTTAAGGAAGTGAGTTGTACTCCATTTCTCTCACTTTCACATCACACCATATGAAAATTTTTGGTAATGGTTCAGCAAATTGATACAAAAATGCATATTTTCAACAAAACATCTAATAAAACATGCATAGATTGGAAATGTAAGAGTCAGAACTACACACAAAATATTTCAGGTATGATATTTGAAGATTTTAACTTTTCCCGGCTTATATGTCAAGCACCCATGTATACATTTAATTCAAACTAGAGAGTTCAAACTGGGTGAAACCTGGGTTAAACTTAGGACACATTGCCAGTACATTGTAGAGCAATATTCACTAAATATTCATTTAATCCCGAGGGAAAAATTAGACTATTCAGATTTGTATAAAATTAAATATCATTAGTCCAAACAAAGCACATCAGTGCATGCTGTAGCTCAGTTCAATTCTGTTTAGATGAAGGCGTTTACAAAGCAAGCTTTAGTTTAGTAAATTACATACACATCTCTTCATACTGATGATTTAATACCAATGCATTTAATTAAATTTTTACTAAGAAATAACTTTATTGATAACTTGAAGTTGCATTTAAGATGCTGAATGTATAGATCTTTAGAAGCGGAGCTTAAATCATTGGAATTAATTGTGGAAATAATAAATAACAGTGGAAATAATTTTTTTTGTGGTCATCAAACGAAAAACAATACAATATACTATATGTAGATGCATTAGCAGCTTACTGGGAGATGCAGTGATTACTCGCTAACAGCTGAAGTAATAGCTAAGTAAATTGAGATTCTTCTTTCTGCATCAGCACTGCCTTCCGAGTAATTAAACTAAAAGTCCCCATCATAAATCAAGTGCACTCCTCCCATTTCGCCCACCTATCCAATCAACCTCTCCTTATACAGTAGGATATCAGACTCTGGTTTGTGTAAATGGACCCCTTTGACCTCACATTGACACACACAGAGAGTCATGCTCGGCTCCTCGTACAAGTCATGGCCCTAGCAGCTAAACACCATAGATAGAAGCATTACCAGGAAATGAGCTTGAACGCCTGTCAGCCACATACACAGCAGCAGGTGTACCATTCCTGCATCTGAGTGAACATCCCGAGCTTCACAAAGCAACAGCTGCTGTCACCTTATCCATCGAGCTCTTGTTCACTCCACTTTTGAACATGACTGACAGCCCTATCCCTGCCCGTCAAAGTAAAATTAGAAAAAGACAAGCAAGCGTCTTTCTGGAAGGCCCACCCTGTGTCTAATCAGTGGCCAACGGTGGTGAGGATTCTTTCGAAAGTCTTATACAAAGAAATATGATGTGCAAAAATGCCCAAAGTTGTCACTATTCAGAATATTGCAGTTGAGTCTCATCTGCACACCTGAATTCCGAAGCACCAACAGAAAGGTAGAGAGACACTGAAATGTGTTGCAGTGTGTATTTATCATGAACACAAATACATACTCACCGAGGATAGGCAGCGTTTGCATCCAAGAAGCAGGGGGAGCACTCGTGGCCAAGCAGCTGATTCAGCGTTTTCAGTTTTGAGGATGAGAGAAAAAAGGGAGACAGAAAGGGTGGGGGGATAGATGAGGATGGAAAGAAATGCAGAGTATCGCCATTAATACCAATGTGTCCTCGCCTCTTCCCGGTGCAAAAACAAGATCAAATTCTGCAAAAATCTCTCAAAAGAGGTGCTTTAGAGAATTCGGTTTTTGGGATTACGGCTTATCTTGCTAACCGCTCCGCACCTGTACTGCGCCACTAAAAAAGACAGCTATGCTAAGCTCGAGTAGGATTCAGGAGTAGGAGAAAGTATGGGCAGTATGCTGACAGAACTAAATAGAGATAGATGGGGAAGAATGGAAGAGCGAAAGATTGAAAATTACCACGATTGTCCACCCATTCTTCTTTCCCTTACTGTTATATTCCATCCTTCCCGATAAGACTGCCCAAACTTTGTCCTAATACCATCGACGTCCTATTGGATGAGAAAAGTGACGTTAAACATTTAAAATTCGAACGTTTTGACGGGACGGACGGAAGGGCTGATAAAAGGAGCCTCCCTCTGCTCTAGAGCTTTTATACCACCAGGGTCAAGGCAAAGAGAAGCCCCCCTGGCCGTGTACCCACTCCCTTACTCTGCCTGGCCTTATTTAGTGAAGCAGGGTAAAAAATAGCCCTTCAAGTGTTCTGATCCAGCAGGGGCGTGGTGATGGGGAGAGTATCTTCTAAGGGGAGGACCCAAAAGTGTAAAGCGTTGATGTTTCTTCTTTTGTCACATGAAGACCTCTTTACCTTTTATTCTTTCTGCCTCATCGACCCGGAAAAAACTTGCCTATATAACTCAACACCCACCGTGTCCTTCCGTTAGTGCACCTTAAATCCCTCATGCATCTCCCCGTACCCCTGCTTAGCGCTCTAGTGGTATTTTTAGGAAGACCAAATAAAGAGGTGTGTTAGTTCCTGCCATGCCCTGCACCACCTAGTCGTTCAGTGAGTCTTATGTGCTCTGCTATCTATGGTCACTCAAGAGACAGCTGCAGGGGTGCTATAGCAGTTACTGCAGTGCTTTTGTGTCCCAGATGAACGGAGGGGAATTATATTCTTCTTCATTTTTTAGTTGTGTAGTCACGCAGTCGTTAAATATTAGATAGATGCACCATTCCATTGTTGGGGTTGTGATTTCTTCTGTAATCCATGATGTAATGTTGCATGTTTGTAGATAATTGCTTCTTACCAAGAGCGTTTTTAACTCAGTTTATCGTAAAAGGAACATGGCTACACATTTTCCTATGATTTAAGCCTTTAAGCATAGCGAGCTGTTTGCTGAAAGGCAAACCTTAGGTTTTGTAATAATCGACAATAGCTTCTCCCGAACCTTGTTAATGCTTCATTATGGTTTTGTATGACTTAAACGGCTGGATATGATACTTAAATATGTATTTTTATAAAAACTTTTTGGGAAAAAATTTTGCCGAACATTTGGAACACATTTTTATCGCTGATATTGGTTTATATTTAGTGTTTTCTTCTCTAGTGTTCTTGCTTCTTAGAGTCACTGATCGCTTTGGTTTGCCATGTTGAAAATACAGACATGTGACATCATACTGTCCACTCATTGGTCACATATATCGGATGTGATAGCAACCTTGTTGCATTATATTCAGTGGAAAATTTTCAATTATTTATAGTAGCAAAATTACGCTACCCCCAAAAATTTTGAGGGGTTTTGAACTGTTTGAGGTCCACTGATTAGAATCTCACAGTTTTTTAAATAAAAAAAGTGACGTTTTAAAGAAAATTCCCAATAAGTTGAGTTTTTTTAATGATTGTGTTAAAAATAGTTTATTTCAATGCGTTGAAATGAGAGACAAAATAGTAGCCAGCATACAAGTTTGAGATAAAGTGATAAAAGTGAGTTATAAAAGGCAATAATGTGTACGATATGTGCTATAAAAATAAACTTTTTTCATGGGGGATCATGGGGGTCTGCCCGTGCCTATCTCCAGTGTGCATTGGGAGAGAGAATTTTGGGGGAGAACATGCAAACTACTTCCAGGAAGGTCACCGGCGAGCCTCATAGTGCTACCCACTACACCACCCTGCTGTCCACAAATAAACTTGCCTTTCCTAATGCAACTCAAGCATTACTTACCGATGTTTTGTCAAGATCTGTTGCATGCAGTGGTTAGCAAATGAATCAATTAGTTTGTCCTTGGAAAAGCATATTTCCATGTGAAGATTTTGTGATAACCTGCTTATTTGTGAAAAGATATTGTTTCTCAATTCATGATCCATTTAAATATGCATCAAACTTCAGTGTGTACGGTTTCTATATCTTACCAGCTCTATATAATGTATGGAATAAATAATAATTAAACAAATGCAGTGTCGGTATGTAGGGCTTATTAAGGGCTCATTAAAACAGAGTCAGCTTTTAGGCTTAGGTTCACAATTA
Source organism: Danionella cerebrum (assembly GCA_007224835.1). Lineage (NCBI taxonomy): Eukaryota > Metazoa > Chordata > Actinopteri > Cypriniformes > Danionidae > Danionella > Danionella cerebrum. The sequence continues at coordinate 33,964 of SRMA01025910.1, read as the reverse complement.
ATTGTATATACTGGTGTCCATACAGCTTTATATTGTTGTAAATATTTAAAATGTATATAAAAGAAAAGCACAATGAAGTCACTTGTATTTTTTCTATGCCTTTTTCCGGTTTGCTTCTTAAAAAGAATTGGACTTGGCTGTGAATGCATGGTTGCCTGTGTAGATGTGGCTTTAACAGGTGACTCTGAAGGAGAGTGTGAAGGTGAGACATGCCCAGAGCTTTAGAGGCACAGCTGCAGCCCCCCGCAGTAACACTATGTGTGTGTGTGTGTGTGTGGGTGCGTGTGCGTGCGTGTGTGTGTGTGTGTTGCATGCTTGTACGGAGGGAGCGGTTAACTTTCCCAAGGGATTGCCACTTTAGTGAATGTGTGTAATGGTCTAAGAGATGAATGCTCTCTCTGCATTACTGAGCGGATGCACACGTTCATTCTCTCGAACGCTCACACCTCTCTTTGGGGTAATCTAAGAGAGAGGGTTTATGTGTTCGTGCAGAAGATATTTCATACACAACTTGTCACTTTCATTAATGGTCGATGCCAAAAACAGCTTAAATGAACTTTGTGTTGGCTTGAAGGTTTGATTTACACTTGGAATCATGGTTTTGGTTGTCTCCCAGTGTAAACTATAGCTTTACTCTCTGTAGTATGGTAACTGTATAACCATATACTATACAACATGAACAAACTAGAAGGGATTGTGAAAAAATAATTTGTAAAAGATTTCCTATTTAATATCCCTATATTTTACACATAGCTCTAACTTTTCTCTCGTTGCCGCTACCAGCTAGCAACACAAGAGCTGAAATCAGTTTCTTGAACTGAGGAATTAAAAGGAGATGCTTTGTTCCAGGGCATACAGCTACAAAACAACTGTTCTACCAACAATCAGAGCCTATTCTGAAAAATAGAGGAGAAAAACTGTGTTTGGAAGAGCTTTCTATTTCCATTTTACTGAATATTGATTTTGAAAAGGGAACGATTGGACTTTTGCTCAATAATTGGTTCTGAGCTCGACTCACAGAATTAAACTTGGAGCCAATAATGCCATATTTACACTGGCATACAACGCTGTTACTCTCTCTCGCTTCAACCACACTCTTATATGAGCCCAAACTCTCACAGACATGGTTCCGATGTGACTGGTTCACAGAGGAATCACACTCTATTTCAAAAACAATGAACCGTTATAAAGCCAAAAAGTACAAGATTTCCGTACTACCTGAATTTTCTTTATAATTACTATAACATGCGTTTCACATGCTTTTAAAGTGTTTCGAACATTTTTTTATACGTATTTAAACCGCTGTATCCTGTTCAAAGAATTGCTCTGTGAAGAAATATGACTTTGTTATTATGAAATATATACATGCGTGTATCCAAAAATGGGCTTGGTGCTCTAAAGGCTTACTAACGAACAAACAAAACTGAACCAGGAAGTTAGAATTCATTTTTGAACTATAAATGAAATTGTCTGAAACTATAAATCTAGTCATGCCTTAATGTGTCCCAAACACAGTTTATTCTGAGTCCAATCACTGTAACTTGGTAATGGTCAAAATAATTTGAGCTTATTGGGTGTTTTACAATAATATTACACTGTGGAGAAGAGATTGGAGAGTCGTTTTGTTCTAATCAATCATTAGTTAAAGAATCTGCCAGGCTGCTGCAAGGGTGTATGATCCAGAGGAAACAGCTGATCTGTGTGTAGGCCAGGGGCGGTTGGGTACAGTAGAGGTTAAATATCCTGTGGGAGCACTCTGTGAGTCTTAATGGCCTTTACTGAGATTTGAGCAGGTGCCTTTTCAAACTGGGCCTGATCCAGCACCAGAGGACACGGCCAAGCAAGGAATTACCACTGAGAACCCAGTTCACAATAGGGTGCTGCTATTGGCCGACCAATCTGTGTGTGTATGAGAGAAAGAAAGAGAGAGAGCTTGTTGTAATTTCTGTATTGAAGTATATTTCTACTTCTATAACTCATTTCTCTGCCGTTTTCTTTTGAACGTGCAAGACTCTATAAGAAAATTAATTAATTTATTAATTGTGTCAAAGAAATATTGATGCAATGACGCTCCGCACCACACTGGGGTGCTACACAACTGTATGCATATAGTAATCATTCAAGATGGCGCAATTTTATTTATTTTTTTAAATAAACGCCCTGAGTGGCTTTGACTAGTGTGCCCGTGTCTCTCTTACCACGCGCTACAACATGTTAATATTTCAAGGGTTGGGTGGGGTGACCCTTTAACGACAATGTCTGTTCTATTGGGTTTATTTGTTTTCCTCTGGTACATCCTCTTCCAGTGGTTATATAGTAGTTAACCAATCAAAAGTGTAAAACATCCCACTGCAACGTTTCAGCTTTGCTCTCAGTGTAGCGTTACAAAAAATGAAGATGGAGCCCCAACCACTGTGACATTGATTGACGTTCCCAGCTTGCAGAAGAATTCCGTCATAGATTCTCAAATTTTTCTAGCAAAGTGAACTCATAAATGTGTAAACATTGACACCGCTCACTGGACAAAAACATCACCCTGACACATCAAGGTTACGTGTTCCCTAGAAGAAGTGCAGGGAGAGACTGCAAAGAAAACGTACATCTCCCTTACTGTAATCTCTGTCTGATTGTAGATCAAATCAATAATGCTGTGGTGGCTTGTACCCATTTTTCATTTCTTTCTGAGGGATGTCTGGACTCTCGCCATGTTTTTGAGATATGGAGAATAGCACAGTGTAATGTGTCAGAGCTGGATCAATGAAGACAACTAAATATAGTTCTCTGTTCTGTAAAAGATTTTTCTATGACTGTCCGTTCAGAGTACACAACAGGAAATGCTGTCTGTGTGTGTACTGGTGCCTGAATCTGTCCTGATATCCGAGTATCCTCTAATGTTTCCTGACAGTTTTAGAGTGTATAAATAGTGCAGTAAATATGGGTGCGTGTGTGAGTTTAAGATGCAAAGAGAGAGAGAAAGAGACAGCTGCAGTAATGAAGAGGATGACACTATTGTGCTGCGTGGAGCTCTTTGGTTCTTCTCGGATGACAGACGTCACTTAAATGCAGTGTTCCCTTCGATGCATTGAAGCTGAAACAAACACTGGGCTTTTATGTATTTCGCCTCCAAGAGTATAAGTATCTCTAGTACACATGTGTTAAAAACGATCTACTACAAATGAGTTTAGTGACCGCCTTTGAAGATTTAGTTATTAGGCTTATTCTCATTTCTCATCTTCTTGTCCATTTCACATTAACTGTTATTACGAGTTATTTTGCATTAAAATGCTTGTATACTCATGGAACAACTGGAAAGCACAGGGTGAAAGTTCCACTGCGTTCCAGTTTCACAACCAGATAAACTGTTGACCTGGATGCAATATTATTACCTCCAGCTTTCTTCAGATTTAGTTTTACTGTGGATTATTACTTTGTTTAAAGTTTGTTTGAGAAATATTTTCTTGTTTTCAACCATAAAAAACAACTAATCTTTTTAAAAACTCATTTTTTTTCTTTCGTAAATCTTTCGTAGTCCATTTTTGCAGTTCCATCCCCAAGTTTTTAGTAAATGTAACTAAACACATTGTTTATTTGGAAACACAGACTATAAAAATATGGACTAGGGGACGCCACCTAATGCTGTTGGGCTAACATGAGGCGACCTCACAAGACATGAGAGCCGCCATTACAGTCAGAGAGGAAAGTCAGCTCTGCTCAATGTAGATGTCAATCACATGGCCACGCCTAGTTTTTTTTTAGGCAGAATTGAGCCATTGTGAGCCACACAAAAATAGGCTTAAAACAAAAAAGAAAAAAAAACAACTATTGAACTTTTTTTGTTGTATAGATAACTTTATGTTTACTATTTATGTAAATGAAGTAATTTCTCAGGAAATCATTTTTAAAGTTTTTTTGCTTTTTTTTAGACTTGTATTTGGTAGAAACCTGTGGGGGCGATCTTCAATTTGGCATCACTCCACCGGCCACTTTTTTAGAAGCCATATTTATATACCACATAATTTAATACCACATAATTTCCTGTGGATGTAACAGATTTGTTTGTTAATAAAGGGAGAGGAGTGGTGAGGGGGGTGTATTAGTTAATTGTTTTATGGTTAAGAATGGTATGATTATTATTTTGATCGTTTTTAATTTCAACTGTACAAAATCTGGACCTGGCTAATGTTCGTAAGTGAAAGTGGTGGTGTATAAACATGTAGTCAATCTGGTAAGCTCAGTGTTCATTCCTTTTGCTGCTGATATGCGGAAAAGAGTAGCCCGCCCCATGATCTGTAAACACTGTTTACAGATGCAAATATTGATGGGAACACTCTGCTTGTGGCTTTGTTGATTTCTGAGAACATATGAAGAATAACTGAAGCAAGATGCATAAAAATATCAGGAGACGAAAAATGATATTAAATTGTTTTAACTTTTATGAAAAAGACCAGAATTTGTTTTGGACAAGGTGAAAATAAATTAAAAAATACAATAAATAAATATGTTGATTCATGCAGGCACAACACGATGCATGTGGATGAGTTAAATGAAATACAGTATATGCCTCCACACGCTATGTGAAACAAAATGATTAATCTTCAGTTTCTTTGTTTTGTTTTATTTAATTATCTCTTTCTTTTTTCCTTAAAAGCTCTTTAGCTCTGTTTGAATATCGTTGGTGAACATTATGTGAGCAGTCCTGTATTTATGTGTGATGTATAGGAAATGTCAGAATTCCTCATTCCCCACATTTTCCCCACTGTTTTCAGCAGTGGGACTTTTTGCAGATTGGTCATTTAATTTGACTCCAGTACTTTGGTAGACAGCACATTGACTGACTGTAGAGGTACCGTACAAGTCATTTCTTCCATGTCACTTTATGTGTTTGGGGATTTGGGGTCTGTTTGTTTTGATCGGAGCATAATTCACTGTGACAGCCAGGGCTTCTCCTTTCCCAGAGGTTTCAGTAGACTTGAGTTTTCTGCAGAAACTCTCACGCAGCGTTTCTGCAGTGTTTGACAAGGAACTGTCATCTTTTTCTGACATAAATTCTACCTTAGGTTACTTTTAAATATTTATTTCAACTGTGGAATGGATGTGGCTTGTGGGAGGTTTACATTGGAAACTTGAGTACAGAACATGAGAATTACAGCTTGGCTTTGAATTTTTTGCTACTTGTAGTTTGCACCTATGCATTTTTATCTTAAAATTGTAAACAGTGATGAGCAATTTGAGCAATTGAGCAATTGCCTGCAGTTTGGAGTTATCCAAAAATATTTTATTGATATTTGGATCGTGCTAGGTTGGCTCATATGAAATAAAGATTAGTTAATCCATTAAGCATTTTTTGTCACATACACTGTTACGTGCAGTGAAATTGGACCCCTCTGACCAAAATACAGTCACGGGGACAGACAAGTCACTCGAGACATGGTATAGGAAATAGGAAATCGATCAAATAAGAAAAAATACCCCTCCCATACTGTCCTCCAAGTAGGGCACTGTGAGACAAAAACTCATACAGCAGACATAACATTGCAACAGGGGATTTTGAATCTGGGATTTGGAAAAAGTCCCATGTGAGTAGCAGCCATCTTCCTGCAGCTAAACAGTGCTGGTCAGACAAATCAAAGGGGAGTAAAAGCATGCAAAGGCGTTGGTGCACTTTTGGAGGAATTCAGAGCTTCTCGTTATCTTGTTCTCCGGCGGGAGTTGTTTTGTCACCAACAAGGTCATCTTGAGGAATTCAGAGAAAGTAGAGAGAGAAGAGTTTTTTTTGTCAGTTTCAAAGATATTTAATGTTTATCATATCCATGATTCCTTTATTTTGAGAGCAGGGCATGGAGAGTCTCAAAGAACTCATGATAGACAAGAGTAGCCAAATACTCTGGGTCAGAATATGGGTCGGGTAGAATATTTTATTTATTTTTTTGGACAGAGTAGCAGGAGAGGTGCTGGTTGTTTATACATTAACTCCCGCATCACTGGTGGGCATGAACTAATATATCAGTGAACAAGTCAACGGTGGAATGCTGCAGCTTTTAAACATGTTGGCCATGTTTAAATAAATAACCAAATAATTAACACTGCATGTATGACACAGTAAACATGGATTTTTTTATTATTATATTAGAAATAAATTCTGTACTGTAATTTAACCGTTGAGCTTGAAGTATAGAGCAAGGAAATGGCTTTGGAAGTGGCAAGAAAATCTTTTTCTTTCTCCTGAATCAGCTCAAATACTGAGTATAATAATACAGTGACTTTTTAACCTCCAGTGATTTACAGAGTGTACATACCTTTCCAGTTTACTGTGTATAGGTCTGTTAGTATATGTGTTTTCAGTAGAGAGCGGAGAGATTGAGAGAGGAGGAGGGAGGGCGTTAAAAGAAGAATGAATAAAAGTAGAGCGTTAATCCTATGATGAATCTCTGTGTGTTTTTGCCCTGGCAGCTTTGATTTATCACCAGCATTTTATTCAAGGTCCTGAAATTAGCGAGACGCTGCACAAGATAGAAAGCGAAGAGTGGAAAAGGCATAAAAATGAGAGAGCAACAAAAAGGATGCAGGAGTTGCTGATATTGAGCAAATGTAATGTGTATTTCATTATTTTATAGATGTATATTTCCATTTGAGCTGTGTTCTGTAATCTCAGGTGTCCTGATGGAAGAATATGATTAATGATGGAGGCCAGTGCTGAATGTTTCTGGGACTCCGCTCGGAGACCAGATTCTCTGTAAATCTGAGGGATGATGTAAATGGTGTCTCAGAGATACTGGGAAGCATCACATCTTGTGCTGGAGCTACCGTATGATTTTCATGTTGTGCAGCGTTGGGAAAAGGGAAAGGCTCAAGTATGTGAACTGTAAAATGTAGTTGATACATTTCTCATTTTCAAAATAGTTTTGAGAGCATACTCCAATTTCTATTTAAAAATAAAGTGTCCAACGCTGTGCCAACTAGCTTTATTTAGCTCAGAAAACATGACTTTTGAAGTATGCAATGTATTTAACTCCAAATAACAGTAAGAAAATTCAAAAATCTATGCAAAAAAATTCTGCGATTTAGTTATAACTAACTAATAAACAAGTATTTCAATGACTAACAGTTAATACCAACATAAAAAGAAACATAAAAGGCCCTCGTATGAAAAACGTGAATAACATAAGACTTCTCCAAAGGAGGAGGAATAAATGCACTTCGAACACGGGGAAATATAAAAACAAACTTATTTATGCATAACTCTTAAAAACAACCCATTCTACAGAAAGGGAGCATAGTCTGCACCTAACTCTAAACATAAAATTTAGCAACATTTGTAATGATTTTGTTGATTGGTTTGCACAAAGATTGTATTTAAAAGCAATTTTTTTTTGTAGGCAACTTTAGTTTAGACATGATGTCCTAATGAATTTAAAAAGATTAATTAATTTTTTAATTAATTAAAAAAAGAAAAATATTTAATTAAATTAAAAAAGACATGGAGTCCAATGAAATGGACAAGATTGGAAGTTTTTCTGAGATCTCGGGATTGGGAATAAAGACTCGTGTTCCAGTTTCAGAATTGCAGTGATTTATTCCTATCTCAACCCAGGGTTGTTGGGGCTGGAAGGAAGATGAGCTTTGCAGATATTCTCACAGATAATCGCTCTTGATTCTTATCACAAACAATGTTCTTTTCATGAAAAGCCACGTCCTTTTTCATGGTGGCGTTAGCGCAATGCAGTGTGCTAAGATGCATTTCAAAAAAGTTTCTTTGATTGAATTTTTTGACTACATTGGATTTCTTTGCGAATAACTAGATTTCCCACATATCTACATAGTATATGTATAATTTTAAATGTTTATAATTTTCGTAATTAAGTTGGGTTTTTAATGTTAGTAATATAAGGTTTTAACTGAGTTTGACATATTTAAATTGTTTCATTCATTTTTCATTAGATTCCCTCATACACCATATTTTCCCAAGAGAATTCAAATGAATATTTGAATAAATTAGCATATTTTTTTTACATTATTCATGGTATTTGAAAATCTGACATTCAATCTCTTCAGAAAAGGCTTTTACTGCAATGTAAAACATTTTCTAAATATAAATTTCATCACCCGATTGAGGCCTTTTCTCTCTTGTGAACACTTGTATAGACCTGTGGTTTTAAAGCAGTTGAACAAATATTCTCACAGCGAACAGAAGCGCCAGTTATTAAGTGAACATGATGTTTTGCTAAGAGCCCAGAGCAGAGTTCTGGTCATCATGAATTAAACATTGTCCAGTTCTCATTCCTGGCTTAGCGATGTGTACGAGAGGAAGCTGTCGATAAACAAGCCCACTGCGCTCGTTTCACACTCACGCATCAGCACTCTTTACTTATTTTCACTTTATAAAAATTGCTCGACAACTCTAAGAAGTGCTTCATGCTAAAATCCTGCATCAGCATTCAAAAATAAACAAAGTTTCATAAATTATATGTAGAAATGTTTTGTCACATGAAATTGCTGTACGGACAGAAATATCTAACTTTTAAGGGGAACAAATATTAATTTCGACTATTGATTTTCATTCGTTTAAACTAGTTACGGGAATCTGTAAAATTGGGGATCACATAAATTGAAATTAGCTGTAGATTTGCAGGTCACCTATTTCCATATGGAGATGAGGATGTTCTCAATTTCTAATACACATTTTTAAAATCAGAAATCTAACTTTTGAGATTTAGAGCGTTTAGATGATATTAACAAAAGATTTATCAGAAACTGTGGCTTTATTTAACTAAAACACATGTTGCATTGAGAACAAAAAATCTTGTCGCAACAAACCAGGCCACAATTCCAGCAATCTCTGGAGTTTTTCTTCATGTTTAGAGGTTGCTCTGTGCTGACTGTTTTCAATTGACAGTTGTTATTGAAACATTAATGCATAACCCATAGCAGAAGACTCTGAAAGCCAGGTTTAGATTATAAATAGTAAAATTATTACTATCATCAATAATTATTACAGTATTTTTTAAAAGTATATATAAGAAAAAAAAATTTAATTCAGAAATCTAACTTGTACCGAGGTTTAGAGGGTATAGAGGAATTTAACAAAAGATTTAACAGAATACAAGGCTTTAATTAACTAAAACACAAGGTGCGTTGAGAACAAACGTTTGAGGGAGTGGGAAAGGGGAGTTCTTTAGAGTGCCAGCAGCCAGCTGTTTTCTACTACACGGTTTACCCGTCATCTCCTCAAGTTTGTTTGTTGTTAACTCAAGTGACGTTCCTTTAAATCAAATATGTTTACACATCAATTATTAAGAATATCTGTTTATAACAGATTTTTGTACTGCAGAAATCACATTGTGTTTTGAACAATAGCTATCTGATGTCCGCTTTAAGTGACTTGCAGATGTTTATGGCTTTACGGCAGCTTGATTTGGTTCGTTAAGATGGTTTAAGGCTCTTGAGTGTGATCCCATCGTTAGTGTGAATAGAGAGTTTAACCACACAGACTAGCAGGGAAAGAAGCAAGCCCCCTCCCCTTTTTTCTCTTCAAACACATACTGACAGCTGTCAGGAGTGTAACTGTAGCTCTGTCACACGGTGCTTGTCTCGGCCGTATGGCAACTATTTTCTCCATGGCCTCTAACAGTTGAGCTTGTCACATTTCATTCCCGCCACTATGCTGATCCTCTTGAACACACGCATACCCCCCCCCCTGTTTCTCCTCTCTCTATCTCTCTCTCTCTTTTCAATTGGTGCATCTTTGTCTTTGTGCAGTAGGTTAAATATATAATATTTCATCCATTAAAATGTTTAAAAAGTAAAATTATGTACAGTTTCCAGAAACGTTGTGTTGTTTTAACGTTAAACTTTTTAGTTTTTTTTTTTTTTTTTTACTGTTCTTCTAAACTCGTTTTAAAGAGCCATGAGCCCCACCTGTTTCAGGTCTCTTCTGCCCAAGATCTTCAAAAAAAGATGGGTGTGTACAGCTGCGCCGTGTAGGTTGGGGTGTGGTTGTGGCTTGGCTTTATACCAAAAGATAAGTTCTTCGTAAGCAGATATACCTGCACTGATGTGGGATAGAAGTCCTCCCCAATTGTGATCACATCGCCAGACAAACGCAAACCGCCCATTCTCCAGTTCTCATAGCTTCCTACAAATCCGTAGTTTTGACATGTCGATTGTTGGCTCTGTCTTCTTTATGGACAAAGCCATGTATCTCCTCAGTATCTTTGCACCACAGAAACAATTGCGAACCATGCAAACCTCCAAACTACTGTGCGGTCTTGCAACTTGACAGAATGTCTCAAGAGTTAGGCGTCATTAATAATTAATATGCCACATCTTCTCATAGGATAAAAGAGGTCAGGCACATGAATAATTCAGATGATTCTTCTATGATCCTCAATGTTGCTTCCTTGTGCTTCTTCAAAAGAGCTTAAACAGCACATCTGGAAACACCAGGCTGCATTGAAATCTTTGTCTGGAAGAGACCTTGTTGATGCAGTAAAACTACTTGGGTCTTGTCTACCTCATCAGCAGAGTTTGGCTTTTCCTACATTTTAATTTTGTTTGCTCAGTTTGCCTTTTTTACATTTATAAAAACTAAATAACAGCTCAGTTGGTAGAGCATTAGTCTTTTAATGTTTTTAAAAAACTCAGTCAGCAGTGTGCTCACAAAGCATATGTTTTGGGTTCAAACCCAAGGGATAGAGACAACTGACATAATTTTTTTATTTGCTTTAAATTTTTCTTAGACTTTTATCACACCTGCCTAAGAATGTTAAGTCTCCTGATGTTCTAAAGGAATAATTAACAGGTTGCTGCTGTTCTAATGAGTGATGTTTTTCGACATGTGTTAAGACACTCATCCAGCAACTTTAACCATTGGAAAAGGTTTAACCACTGTAATGCAGCATTTCACCACTAGATTAAACACACATTTCATTCTTAATAAACTAATGTCATCAAAAAAAAAATCATTTTAAAAGCCCCTGGATGCACCTTCAGACCATGATCTAGTGCAAAAGATAAACTTCTTTGTGAATTCTGTAGTTGTACACACTATTAAGCACAAATTACATTTATTCTCAGTAATATTGCACGTTTAATTACTGGTAGTTCTGTTTTACTTGACTGAGGAAAAAATGATATGTTATGGAGGATTAGACGTGTCTAAGAAATAGTGGGTGTGGGGGGAAGTGGGTTCTAAAGTATAGTCTTCTGGAATGTGAGAGAATGCACGAGAAGTCTCAAACGTTTTAATGTGGTTCCATTGTTTAAAACAGGAAATGGTTTATTTTTATATTTCATGGTCAATAGACTGCCTTTGATGGGTTTTTATGTTTGCGCACATACACAGTGGCTCTTAGAGAAGATTATGGAAAATAATGAATATGTATTTAAGTTTTATCTTTGATGATGTTCAAGAGTGGAAAATTAAGTTTCACTGGAAAATCTGTTTAGCTTTAAGAAGCTAAAGCAAGTCTTTTGGTGATTTTTAGACATGATTAATAAAGGGATTAGCATTTTTACTGAAAGGAACAGAGCCATTTCTTGAGCAGTGGGAAGAAAATGAATGAAAATTGTTAATCAGTTCGTCAAACATAACTCATGAACACATTTTGAGAATTGTTACCACCAAAATGTTTGCTTTGTTTCAAAGATCTAATGATATCCAGAAATGTTCTGAATTTATTCTGTTGTATTAGAAACTCTACCTTAAGCTAATTGAAACCTATTGGTAAGTGCCAAGAGATTTACAAAATGGCCACCAAACATTTAATCCTTGTCAAAAATCTCTCTTTCTTCTCGCTACGCTTTAAAATAAGCCATAAAAAGCATCAATTGTTTAATAAACATCTACTTTATATAAAATAAATGCCTAACTAAATTTAAATTATTCTTGTTTAAAACGGAACTGTACATTTTCTCTTGCTCTGTTGGAGCATCATTAGATAAACTTTGCACCAAAAGAGAACAAAATATATGTGAGAGGTGGAGGTTATTACAGTCCGGATGATACAATAAGAAAGAGATTTTGACAAGAGAGGGGGTCGATGAATTCTGAACATTGCTGAAATGCCTGTGCTAGATTATACCAGCGCTTAGAGGAAGAGCAGTTGGCCTTATCTGTAAAAAGGTTTCATTTCTATAAGGCAAGGTAAGACAAGTTTATTTGTACAGCACATTTGATTCACATCGTTACAAATGGATAAGAGGGTGAAAGAGAACTTTTCGAAAGCTTCTCAAGTCTTTTTCTCACACAGAATCTTGCCCTAAAATCTTTATGACTAAATCACGGATGCCTCGTTATCAAAACATACCAAATACCTAATTATGAAATGTATTATTTCTATAATTTTTCTTGCATTAAATTTTGACAACAAATCATCAGCACAGTACTGTTTGGACATATGTACTCATTTACATTACGGTTTTTCACACTTGAAATTGTTAACCCTGGGTAGTCCTAAAGCTGGGTTATCTGTAATCCCGTTTCCCGACACTCATTCCTAAACCCCCGGTTAACATTTGCATTTGCTTATTTGTGTTGTCACTGTACCTGATTGGACGTACAGCAGGCAACACACCACTTCCAGTTACCAGATTTAAAAAAAAATGCCACGCCGTAATTACAAGCAAAGTGATTGAACATTTTTTTTTCTTATGTTTCGAGAGACTATTGTTTAGCCGCATCCTCATTTTGGTAATTATGGGTGGCTCCCAGATGTCATCACTGCTGGTGTTTCTTTGTAAACGGCACATTCACCAACAGTGACTTGATTCTGGGTTGTTGAATGACGCAAGCTTCGTTTATGTATTTAATAAATGATTTAAAGACCATTTTACGAAATTTACGAGATTTATGATTGCTGCCTTTCCCCAGTTTGGATTGAAATGTTTGTAATGTGTTCGCACCCCTGAAAGCTGGTAAACATAGTCACTGAGCGCAGATTCTTTTCTGATGGACATAAAGAGTAGAGTCCTGAGAACTGATGATATATGGTTCAACTTTCTACATCTGGTCAAGATCCAGGCTGCTGCATTCTACAAGAGCTTAGGAAGACGACTGAAAACAACCATTAGAGTAGTCCAGTTTGCTGGTGATGGACAGTATGAACCAGTTTCTCAAAATCATGACTAGGAACAAATCATCTCCCAATGTTGCAATCAGATTGCTCTGGTTTGTTGGTAATAGGAAAAGATCAAAAGTTTTGTCAGCGTCGGTGCCTTCCTCTTCGAGAAATCATAGATAGGGATTGGGGAGGGATACCACAGAAACACAATCCAATATTAAGAGGAGACAGAGAGCTTGATATCAGTTTATATCTGTTCTCTTTATAACCTGATCAGAGCTGCTGGGCCGCTTTCCCTAGACATATGAGAGGAAGAGGAGTACAGTGCTGTACATTTCATAATGCAGTGATACAGAGGAAGTAAGCTGGATGAAACTCATACTAGGATATCAACCAATCCCGTTTTTAAATGTATGTTTGAGTTAATTAATGAAACACTAAACAGGGATGTGGGAGCATGTCACAATGGTTAGTGTTGTAGCCTTTCAGGGCTGAATGTTGTCGCTAGAGTTGAAAAATTTTCTCAATCGGTCAATTAAATTAATTAGTTAGTGGAGTGGATGTGATCGATTTAGAACCATACAGTAAAAGCCTGTTTTACGATTCAGAGTTTTAGAGGAACCCAGTTGAGAACTCAACAAATCCTCAAAATCGAGGAAACCTCAGGGCTGGAAGCATAACTTGCTATCCATTGTTGGATACAGAAATCCCCTGGTTATCCCTGCAGGAAAAGGTTGAGATGTCACAATTCAACATCTTTGCAGCGGTAGCCATTAGGGATCCATTGTCTTTATCACCAGCACCATTTTATCACCACCTACTTGAAACACTCATTCTTTGTTTTCTTCAGTAACTTTCTTAGTCTTGCTTTATGTCTCATTATTATGTCTCATACTAAACTGAACTTTACTTATTTTTCACAACCCTGATTGTAGATTTTTTTTTTGCCAAGATCAAGTAAATCTTTCCTCTGCATTCCTCCCATGAGGTTCTATGTTCGATTCTTACCACCACAATTATATCACAAATCATGTAATACTTACAATGTTTGTCAGATGACATGAATTAGAGAATTTATAAAATGTTATATTATATTTATCACGTTTTATACTGTAGAGTTTAATGGCAATTGCATTTATAATTGCATTTAACCCTTGTTAGTTACTGCATGCACTGGTGCATGTGTTAGGGAGTTATGACACAATTTGCAAGGTAATTCATAATTAGATTTTAGAAAATGCATCTTTCACTTTCATTTTGTGGTGGTGAAAAGAAGGGATAACTCTTGGAAGTACAAGACCTGTGAGATGGTTTGTGTTTCCACAAATGTGGACAGTGTTTAGGTTTAGGGGAGGTTTGCCTGTTTTTTCTTAAATACAATTTTCACATAATGTACATAGTCTTTACTTTCTGGGTGGATTTTTCGCCACAAATCTGGGGGTAAAATTGGAAAGTGGTCTAAATTCGATTAAGTCAGTTGTCAAGTCCAGTTTTTATCATCACAACTACCCAAAGTGAAGCTATTTTTATCAAGACATCACTTTAAGATTTCAATCCATGCTTTTATCTCATGTAGACTTGACCACTACAATTCCCTTTATGTTGGGCTCAGCCAGACGCAACTGTCTCTTCTTTAATTAATTTAACTTTTCAATCCTCTCTGAAAACACACCTTTTCTGTTTGACTTTTAACTCAGTCTGAGATGTTTATTCCTGTTCTTTTATTTTTAGGTGTTTTGTATGTTTTATATGCTTTTTTATTTATTTTATTTTATTTTGTATCAACACTTTATTTTATTACAGATTTGTGCAGTTAAAAACAACAAAATCAAATAATCTGGATTGTATTTTTGTGCAATTCCTGGTTTGTTGTGGAATTACTGTGTAATGTAATGTGTAATGAAACATCTTTGTAAAAAAAAAGGGGGGGGGGCGTTGTACTTAAATATATATATATATTAGAATTGCCACAAACTGTTTTAATGGTAAATTATTTAAGCAAATTGTAAACTAGTAAAAACTGCTCAAAAAGGCCCTGGACTTCTAACGTTTAAATAACTTATTGGCAATATTTTTCATCATACACAGCATATTTGTTTAGAAGTGACACAGTGACTGGAAAAAGCCCGCTGGCCGCTCCTGAAGGACAGACTCCATCATCTCCTCCAGCTCCATCTCATTAGTAATAGCTTGAGGTTCCTCCGTTTAATATCTTTCTCTCTGCAGCAGCCGGTCACAAGAACTCATCTTCTTATCATCACAGAAAACCTATATAAAACCGGAGAGAATCATCTATCAGAAAGCACCCATTCCTCTTCTTATTTGTTCTCTGCGTTTCTCTATCGCTCTGCCCTTGCTCCCACCTCTTTATATCTTCTCTTGCTCAGTGCTGACTTGCCGTTTTATCGGTTGCTGCACGTTTTTGAGGCGAGGCAGTGGCATTCCTGCCCTCTCTCTGTGTTTTGCTCTAGCTGGGGTTTTTGATCCATGCCTTTCCTCTGTTCAGTGAGACTTCAAAATCTCTGCATCTGATTGTGTCAGGGGGATCTCCTGGACCTTTGTACTCCCAAAGTATCTTCTTCTGTCACTCTCTCATTACACATAAGCACTTTCCCATCTTAGGACAGACAGAAAGGAGTGTCTGTCTACATATACAGTGGGGTAAAAAGTATTTAGTCAGCCATAAGTTATCCCACTTAAAAAGATGAGAGAGGCCCATAATGTTCATCATAGATAGACCTCAACTAAATTAATTCTTAAAAAATCAGACAATGTGATTATCTGGATTTTTCTTTCTCCTTTTGTCTCTCATAGTTGAGGTTTATCTATGATGAAAGTTATGGGCCTCTCTCATCTTTTTAAATGGGAGAACTTGCACAATTGGTGGCTGACTAAATACTTTTTTACCCCACTGTATATTTATGTTAATATTTATTTCCTATGCCACAATAATGAGACCCATTAAGATTGTTTTTTTATTGACAAAGTCCTGTAGGAATTGATGGCTATAATGTTATTGCAAGCAGCAATCAAAGGGCTCGAGCACTTCTAGCGCCGTTGTCTCTTGGCGGCCAGCTTTTTGTACTACATGGTTTGACCAATGCTTATTCATAAGATGTGTTCAAGCCAGAATTGTTATATTTACTGAACTATACAGGCAAATTAAATATTGAAACCCATATATCAAAGCTTTGTGACCCCCCAGGGGGTGCTAATTAGTCTAAATGTTTAGAAGTCTAAATATTTTTTGGTATCGTTTTGGCCAATATTGTTGTCAAAATTGGTGAAAAACAAATGAAGTACCAAATCAATGTTAAATGATGTACATTGTAGATGTGTTCAGATAGAGTTGGTCATTTTGCGATCAATTGGACATTGTATGCCTGAGATATCAACATCTTTCTTCATTGTGAAACATCCAAATTAAGCTGACAAACCATTCAATGGAATCAAAAAAGCAATTAAAATTACAAATACCTCTAACGTGAGACTACCGGTGTTTGATGGTGATCAAATACAATCTTTAGGAGGAGTTTGTTAAACTTTGAGGCCTAAAACTGTGCTGAATAATACAAAAATACACCCAAAAAATATTTTAAAATAATTTTTCATATTGAAAATAAGTTGTTTATTTCCCAAAATCAGTGACAATCGTAGCAATTAATGGGTAAAAATCCTGAATTAAAAAAACTAACACATTTGTAATTTTGATTTGAACTGAAGTAGATAAAGAGATTTGTGCAAAAATTTCAATATTGATCTGTCATTTAATTTAGTGGCTGTTAACAGCCACAAACAACATAAAAGGGTAGTGAATTTGTACAATGCACAAGGGTTAACTGAAAACTTTAGCAGTCAAAGACCTGGTATCAGTGTATAAACACATTTAATGTAAATGTACATAAGTATAAAGTATCAAACAGCTTAATGGCATGTAAACAATTCTCGAACCCAACAGGAACCGGAGCACAAGTCCATCGAAAGCAGGTATGGTGAGTTTCCAGATAAGGGCAAGGTTGCACTGGGTGGAGATGGTTGGAACAATGGGGGCACATCAGAAATCCACAGCCTGGAAGTGGTGAGTCGTGTTCCATTTTTAAGTAAATTGTCCAAAAAGTATCTTTTGTGAGAACTCTTTCATTCCATTTTCACAAAGGGTTTGAGTAGTGTTATAATTTTTTGCAGTTGTCTCATTGCTTATAGCCATCATTGAGTCCATTGTACATAGGTTACCTTTCCAGAATAGCTTTTTGGTTTTTATGTATTTAAAGTGTTTTCACATCATAAAATGTCCACTCGTATGTTTAGTCCATTTATGAGTTGCCACTGACGTAATGTCAAACAATAGCACGCATAATAAATGTGCTATAAATGGGAGACCTCCAAACTCAGAGCCAATGTTGAAACTGGAGCTGATGGCATTGTAAAGGGATGTTGTTCTTCTTTTGGAGAAAAATGATTGGACATGATTTTAGATTTTGCCCATTTACTAGCATTGGTGTCTGTCTGACCTACATATCTATTCAAGGACATTAAATTACGTACAGGAAACCTGTTTAAGTTCAAAGAAAACACTTTAAAGGTACTTCGAAAGGCCTAAGCCAGCTTTCTTCATGCAAATTCAAGTCAAAATTAAAGCAGCAAGCAGTGATCAAATGGCGTGAGCACCTCAAGCACTTTAGCTTTTAAGTGTCCGTATCTTTAGGAGGAGTTTGTTAAAGAATGAGATGCGCATAAGTACCACTTTTAAAGGATTTTATAAGTAAATGTGTGGCGCTATAACTGACACTGTATGCTGCTAAATGGAGCACAGCTGAGTTATTTCCAATCTTGACAGCCACCATGCTCATATCGTTTAACAAAGTCAAAAAGTTTAGCAATTTAACATCCCATATGCTTTAAGAAAAGAGCGACGCAGTTTGGAGATGAACAGATAAAATCTCTAAGAGGAGTTTGTTAAAGGATGACGAGATAAAGTAGCAGTTTTTGGGCAAAATAACTAACTTCCTGTCAGTTTTGGAAACACAATCCACATTATGTATATTTAAGTCTTAGAGTCCTACACATTCGTTTTGCTAGCGCACCATGTTAGGTGGCGCTATAGAGACATTTTTCAACTAACAAATTTATCACACATAAATTTTCACCAGTTCTTACTTGTGTAACTTTTTGAGTATGTTTAGGCTCAAAAATGCACAGAAAGCTACAAAACAATAAAACTCTGAGCAATTTCAATAAGCCCCTATGCACACCTCTAGATTTCCATTTGCTGTGCTTAATGAAAATAAATTAAGCGCTCCGATATTCATTTCAAAATCTATTTGGATATGATTCCCTGAATAACTCCATTGATTTAACAAATCGTTTAATATGGAGCGTCACTGTGCTCAAGAAAGAGAGGGGCAGAGTTGTTCTTTTTTCAATTATCTTTCTAATGTGTATTGACACAGTGAGTTTGTGTGGATTTCCTCTCCCACCTGCACCCGCTTCTGTCCTCTAACCATTTGACACGGAGAGTAGCTCAGTTACTGGAAATGACAGCATGTCACTGTCTTTCTCGTCTGATTTTCATCTCCCTGTACTTTCACTTCATTATTTTAATACTCCCCTCTCTCACAAGTCAACATCTCAAACACTTCAAGGGTAACAAATGGGCTTCAGATGCGTTTGACCCTGTGGGGACATGGTTGAGGAAATGAAAAATGATCCACTGACACGGACACTATTGGAGTATTACGACCTTGATATTTTATCCAATCTGTGAAATTGCTTAACTCCATTTTGTGTTCATAATGCCAGGCGTTCCATGAGGCTTATATCGGAGCTCTTTCATAACTCTTAAGAGCATTCGTAGCTGCTCATACTGGACAATCCAGTGGTGCATGCTGTCCTCCATTCAAGGTTAATTATGTCGAAACAAAAGCATTGATGAAAATCTGTAATGGATGTGTTGTGTTATGTAGAGAAATCAGTGGCATTCCGTTTCAAAATGTGCAAATACATGCAGTTTCACCAATTTTTTAGGAAAAAAGAAAATCTAAAATTCTCTCTCAGTTCCTCAAGGGTCACCAGACACACACCCACACACACGCAAACACACACACACTTATATACTGTTTCTCTTTGATGCTGTGTCTATGACTTCACCGGTGCTCTGCTGCAGTTCTGAATGATCATGTGAAGGACTTTGATTTGACAAAAAATGTGGAGATATGTTTGGATTATTTCAAAATTTGGAGGTAGCTTTAGGAACCCACTACATGTGTCCCCGTACTTCTCACTATATTCTTGTATACACTGTATGTGTAAAGCAGTGGCTGCTGTTCTCTTCCCTTTTCTGGGCTGGTTACACAGGGGGCATCTATTAAAGGAAAGCGCTCTGTCAGCCTGTGATTTAGATCCTGCGCTTCACACTGCCACACACCTACAGGATATGGGCCAGAGGGGCCAGCTGAGTTTACTAAACTTTCACAGGGGACCAAAATAGTCAGAGAACCTATTGAAATGAACCTATTGAAAACGAAGGGAAGGCAGAATGCCACACAACTAATTTGAGATAATAAAAAAACTGTACCATACTAAAAGAGATAAGAGCTCAGTGCTTTCGAAATGCAAAAGTGAATCATTTATTTTCATCGGGGAGAGATCTTGTTGATGCAGTATAACTACCTTGTGTTTTGTTACGTTAGTAACACCAAAAAAATAAACAAGCATTAGTAATATTTCTAAAAGCATTTACACACCTGCCTACTACTTTTGGAGAGGAATGTATATTGAAAAATAGCTTGTGATCTGAAACATTTTTGGGTAGTAGTTACATTACCTGTTTGCAACGGTAAATATATACATAGCAAATGCATTTTAGTTTCATCCAGCAACAATCAGCCTTTATGTGAAATTTCTACACGTAAGATTTAAAAAGCATTTATTTTATGAGAAAACAATAGAGAAAAGTTCACTTTAAAACCAATTTATTCCACTGAGCATTCGGTGAATATTGGGACGAGAGATAGGGAGATAGCACGCGAGTGAGAGACTGAGATTAAATTATCATGGAGGTGGCAGGTTACAGGAGGGCCGTGATCAAGGCGGATGATTGCTGTTAAATTGACATGCTCTTCTGCGGGCTGTCACAAGCGTGTGTGGGTACCCCACTCCCTCTCTTACAGGGCTGCCACTGCCCGCTCATTCAGGCTTGAAAAGAACAGTTTGACTGATATCAGACTTCCAAGAGACTGTCCTGCGCTCAGAATGTTAATGTAGTCAGCGCTTGACTCCAATGACAATATATGAACACCACAGAATACCAGCGGACATGCCTCTGGCAATGGCAAAGTAGTGCTGAACTTTGATTGATTTGGTCTCAGTGGGTACATATGATGACATAACTCAAGATCAAACCACATGTTTAATAAAGGGAAAAGTTGCTGGATTTTTTCATGCGCTATCATTATTAATAAGAAAAAGATAATTTTTGTCTTCTTGCTGCCAAATTACATTTTTGTTCAAATTTTTTCTACTTAATAATGATAATTCATTTTCATTTCATGATGTCTTTGCAACACTCAAGGACATTATAATTTAAACACAGCAAACCCATTAAAGGATTTGTCTACACATATCAAGTTATTTTGAAAAAAGGCCTTTCCTCGGTTGTTATGCTCTTGGTCAGCGCGTAAATGCAGCATAGTTTTCATGGTACCGTGCATTTTTGAAAATGCCCTACATGGTGCATTGTTTTGAAAATGCTGTGAGCTCTGTTTACATGTACACACTCAAAACGTGTTTTCCTGAATTATGGAGGTGGGGTTTTGTAATTGTCATGCTTGGCATCATTTCTTAATTTACAAAGACCAACTGTGCTATCATGACTTACAGCATATACAGGATTTTATTCACATATGA
This sequence comes from Danionella cerebrum, assembly GCA_007224835.1. Classification (NCBI taxonomy): domain Eukaryota; kingdom Metazoa; phylum Chordata; class Actinopteri; order Cypriniformes; family Danionidae; genus Danionella; species Danionella cerebrum. The sequence continues at coordinate 13,001 of SRMA01025910.1, read as the reverse complement.
ACAGGACAAAGGTGCCTATGTTTTTGCAAACTCAAAGCTGAATATGCATTTTTAAAATCGCACTTCAGCATTGGGCTCCACTGCCATTCTGCTGGTTTTGTGTTGTCTTCACATCGGTTTTTTTTTTTGTAGTTTTCATGTGGACGTATTTTTTTTTTTAAATGCTAAAAAAACAAAACAAAAACATGTTTGTATGATCAGGGCCAAAAACATAGACTCAGCTAAAAAAAACACATTTCAAAACAGAATACCACAAAGCACAATATGGGTTCGAGATTGTAAATATTGATCGTTTTTATTGTGAATTTCTGTGAAAAATACACTTTTCTGTTCATTTTACAATTTCTGCACAGCAACAACCTAACAACTTCAGCATAGCAACACCCTAGCAACCACCAATTTTCGCATTTCTTCTACAACAACATTACTGTATAATATAATATACTGTTTACAACTTTGAGCAGTTTTATTGTTTAGGGTCTTATTATAATATCAGAGAGAAAGAGACAGATAAAAAAGAGACAAAGAAAGATGAGTATTATGAATATTTAGACCTGCAGATATGCCACTTCTGCTCATGGCTCTCTAGAGTCATTTGTCTGTTCAAAGCCAGTAAATAACAGTAGGGAAAACAAGCAATGATGCTTCTCACACACCAGTAGGAACTGACACAGAGAGCTGTTTGAAAATCCCTGGTGCACCTTCCAAAGCAATTCCTGCATTGCAGTAAACAGAGAAGATACACACTCTGATCACACCCATCCACAAACACAAGTATGATCTGTCTATGCAGGGATGTGTAAGCTCTTTCTGTCGCTTCTTTAATGATGATTCTGTATATGTGGACCAGGAATAAATAATGTTTAATGGGGAACTGAACATTGTGACCACTGATCTGATGGTGATTTATGCAACTTTAACCTATTTAAATCGGTCACAGTATTCCATCCGTTCTTTCTTTCCCAGGACAACTCCTGAGGTAATCTCAATAATTGATTTTGTTATATATACTGGGAGATGTACTGGGGAGACATCTGTGAAATGTGTGTAACTGACCGCAGCTCCTCTTGGTCTCTTCCTACGCCAAAGCTTTTTGGTTAAAACTCTTTGAATCCCGACTGAACAGGTGTTTTGGGGTTTCACTGATTTCTGCCAGTTCTGAGCTGATTTTGAAAATTATATTGAAAATCAAATAATCAAATCAAAAATACTTTCCAAATGTTTGTTGAAGATGGGATGGTTCACAGCATCAACGTGGCATCCTGTGGTCCCTTCTTCTGCTCTTCTCTCTCTTCCCCAGTCCCCAATAATTCTTCAAGACAAAACAAACATGGACCCTTGCTTAAAAAACAACACTTGTTTCATGGGTCTGATACTAATGTGAAAGTGTGTTTAAACCATGGTTTGATATCATTAAATCAAATTGCTGATTAGAAAACCAAATCAAAGCAGAAATTGTCATCATTTATTGACAGAACTTGAATGTGAAGTAAGCATTAGCGGAAGTGCCAGACCATCAGTCACGCCAAAGGACAAGGGTGGGAAGTTTCGTGAAGCACTGAGCAGTTGGTGAAATAGTTTCATTAATCTGAGCATCCTTCGTTTGTCTGTGCAGTCGCAGTCACAGTCCTTCTGCCTTAGGGTGAACCGCTGCGTTTTTCGATGCACTAAACTGTCTGAACCAGTAGAGCCCAAATGACATGCACTGCCAGAAGGTGTTTATTAGCAAAAATGTGAAAAATGACAAGATCAGTCCGGGGTGCAAAGCTCAGGAGCGACTGTATTGATGGGAGACAAACGTTGTAGGGTGTAAAACGGCAGACAGCACAACCTTTAGCTGACTTTTTAATTAGTGCGTTGTCTTTGAAGATATTGCCCTGCTGACTACATTATATCAGCATTTCCCACAATCCTCAATCCTCTGTTCCAGCTTTTGTGACTTAATGCAATAGACTTGATTTTTAGGGCAAACTCAAACTTGTTTCTTTGGCTTAGTTACATTAGAATGTAAAAATGTAACTACTAAGCATAAAACACTCATCGGCCACTTTATTAGGGACCCCTGTCCAACTGCTCGTTCCAATTTCCAATCAGCCAATCACATGGCAGCATTGAATGCATGTAGTCAGTGTAAACCGACCATCAGAATGGGGAAGAAAGAAAAATTTAAGTAAGTTGGAACGTGACAATTGTTGGTGCAAGTCTGGCTGATCTACTGGGGTTTTCATGCACAACCATCCCTAGGATTTATAGAGAATAATTCTAAAAAGAGAAAATATCAGCATTTTTGTTGGTGCAAATACCCAAGTAGAATGACCAGACTGGTTCGAGCTGATAGAAAGGCAAGAAAAACGTTGCCTGGTCTGATGAGTCTCAAGTTCTACTGCAACATTCAGATGTTGGAGTAATAAGAAAAGAAAGCTTAAATACCTAAATAAACTTATTCCCGTTTGAAATCTTGTTGATACTGGAACTTGCTTGGAATCCAGTGGTGACTGAGTTGCCAAATATTGAACTGTTGAAACCAGCACTTTATTGTATCCTTACTTTTCCCCTTTCTCCACCAGTGTGTGGTTCTTAAGCATGACACGAAACAAGATGTGCTGAGTGAAATGAGTTGGTTGTGACTTGCTGATGAGCAGCAGCTTTGCTCGTGAGTGTGCCCTGCACCAATACACACGGCACCCCACTGGGAACAATGAAAATGTCGTTTTCTGTAAGTTTCCTGTTCAAGCAGAATGGGGAATGCTGATGGATGTGGTTAATGTGGAAGCAGTTGTCCATGAGGTAACTCTAGGTTCTGTAATGAGCTGGGGATCTGTCTCCACAGGGGAAAACTCTGTTTAATAGAGCTCACAGGCCGGTGACATCATCACAAAGTCAATCTATTAAAGAGGAGGCCATTTCATTACACACGGCGGAGCAGATGATTATAAATTTTAATCAATGTATTAGCTAAGATGATTCCTTTTTATATCATCGAACAAAACTATCAATCTTATGTTTACAAGTTATGTGGTTGATAAATAAAATGTAAATTATAATTATATTTTAGTGGACCAATGTTTTCACTGACTGTCAATAACCCCAAAGGACAGCCCAGCCAATCATTTGTTTTCATCCAGATGCATTGCATGAAGTTATGTTATTTTATTTTGATTATTTGCTGAGCCTTAAACATTCAATGTCACCAGCACTGGAATTCTAGATGTTGTCAACTGCTGTTAGTAAATTTTGTCCAGTCATTATGAAAGAAAAATGGCTAAAATTGCTCACAAATTTTGATGCTGGCTTTCCAGCAATGCTATTTTTTAAATGTTGTCAAATAAATCATCCCGCACATTCTTATATTTTTTCCCAAGCTGAGATAGAGATATGCTAGATCGGTTTCTATGGTAACCATTCTGGTTGCTATGGAGGGCCCATTGACATAATATAAGGTTCCCCATGTCAACACAAGTAAAATAAACCAATGACTTTGATTTTCTTGGGTTGTAATGGATCATACAGTGGCAATTCTTTCTAGCCAATCAGTGAGCTCAAAAACTGACAGTCAACGATCAACAGGAAGTTGTCACACTTTTATCACCTTGGCCTAACTTAGAACCTCTTTCAACTGTGTATGACAAATGTTTCATTAATGAGTGTAGAAAGTGGTGGAAAAACCGCCAAATGCAATATTTAGCTGTGCAAGGCCTTAAGGTCTGACAATGTGTTTGTGTTGAAGGTTATGTCAAAATTGACAACATTCTTGAAACATATTTTGTGTCTTCAGTGATGCATACAATTATTTAAAATCAATAATTCCACCCTTTGTTTATTTTAGGGATTTTTGGGAAATTTGTTAAATAGTTCATCTGGCCAGTGATTGCTGTGGGTCACGTGTCTCTATTGTTGTTTGTTTCTAAAGATTTGGGCCTGAATATTTTGTGTATTGTGAAAGTGATTTACAAAGACAGAGAGATCACACAATTTATAAATTGTTGCCTCTGTTCCAGTCAAAATGAGCCAAACCAGAGTGGTGGAACCACCTTGAAGGAGTGAGTAACATGACTAAGTGGACTCCTGCATTACTCTCTCATTGGCTACGTTTTGCATATTTATGTAGGCTGCCCAATCACGCCCTGTCTATTTGGGAATAATACAAATAACCAAACCTCACAGAATAATGACAGAATGGCTTGAAATACTCATGGTTATCAGGACAAAACAGACCATTGATAATGTAGTGCAGTTAAAGAACAATACGGTGTGCAGGAAATGTTCTTTGATCATTCTTTAATTGAGGGAACATATTTCTCTGATTGCTGAGCATGTTATTTTATATTATACTGGGAAAACTCTATAACAGTGCCACATTTGTGAATTTCGTCCCCTCTTCAGGGAGGAGCATGCTGGTGTTTATTTTCCCTTGTTCAAAAAGAGTTGTTTTAACAGCACTTAACCATCTTACAGTTGTTATACCCCTATAGTTGGAGACCACTCTCACCGGGTCTAGCAGTATAAAAAAAGGACATAAAATTACCTTTGCTATGAAATGTCACGTGCTCCACATTTACAAGGCTTGCATATCAGCTTAGCTTTAAAGTTCACACTGGTGTTTTATAGTGGGCTTTTATGCATGTTCCTCAGAGCTTGCGAGATGCTCTCTACCACTTTGGAACCTTAAAACATTCACTAGATTTGATGTAGCAGATTTATAATGCATTACCTGATTGTAACCCTGCATCTGCCTGGAGCTGCATCACATTAAGATACAGTAGCTTTATAGGATTGTTCCTCACTGTGAAATGCTTTTGTTTTCCGGTTGGTTTGATACGAAAAGGTGGAAAGTTTGACATTTTCTTGGGTAAAACTACAGTATTGGAGCTTTGTTAGAGTATTAGAGGGTTACTCTTTTTGTTGATTCTGTCTAATTGTTGAAATAATCCAAATATAGCTATGGACTTGTCATTTATTTATCTCTGGTAAAACATTATACATTAGTAGGGGTCAAATAATTATTTATCTAGTTTAATTGAAACTCGATTTATGGAATTCAAAGCACCCGCTGCCCTTTTGCTGCACCCTTGAGTGACTTGGCCTTCGCTTGATTACTACAACTCCTTCATCTTTCTCAACCTCACCATGGCAGCAGTTTGGCTGTTTAGTTTTTAGCCTCTTACACAGTTTTTGTTTACCTATGAAATAATTGGTTGTTACCCCTTATTGTAATGCTAAATGCCTCAATTTGATAAGAATTGATAAGCTGAATGGAAAGCAAGTTTAGTGAAAACCTTTTTTTCAGTGCTTTCAGTACAACTCTACACGTAATGAAATAAACAAGCACAGGGTGTTCGCAAAATCATAAGGCATTAAATAGTAAAATAAACTAGATGACTGATGTTCGTGCATAAACTTTGATGTTGCTTGTAAAGCATTGAATGGTTGCCAATGTAAAAATGTTGGTTGCTATGGAGGGAGTCAGTGACATCATACAAAGTTCCCCATGCCAATAGGAATAATATAGCCCAACCCCCATGTCTGATATATCTTGATATAGTGATTTTTTGATATAGGTTGGGTTGCTATGGCGGGGTCAGTAACATGACAAAATGTTCCTATTGTCACTATAAGTAATCTAAGCCAACACCATATCTCTATCTCTAGTTCAAAATATTTGGTTGCTAGGGATAATTTCTAACATTGTTACTATGATTAGGCAGGTCAACCGTAGGTGCAAGAACCCTATTGTTTCTGTTAGGATTATTATTATTATTATTATTATTATTATTATTATTATTATTAGGGCTCGAGCACCGAAGGAGCTCGGGCCCAACGGGCTCGAGCACCG